>JASSRZ010000014.1:4953733-4970227 GCA_032164315.1 Malacoctenus gilli | reverse complement strand
TCCTCATCACATAAAAATACACATTAAGGTTGACCTTGAGTTGGAAAATGAAACAAGAGCTTGAAAAAGATGCATGGTGCAACAGATAAACTGTGGATCAGGGCAAAGGAGGCCAGAAGAAGATTGCTGTCTTATCAAAAAGTAACTGACAAACAACAGGCAAACCATTTGTCAAATAGCATTTGAACCCATTTGTTTCATGTGCAAATGCATTTTACACAGGTGTGAGGGGAAAGACAGAGTACCTGGAGGAAACCCCAAAGTATGACCACCTTAGGGAGGAGCTAGCGGCAAGGTGGCGAGGATGGGTGGATCCAGCACCAGACCTAGTCTTGCTTACTTTGGTATTTCACCAAGGTGAAAAGAAATCCCATCAACAGTTAATGGTTTCACTGCAGCAGTGGCAACCAATTTGCTTGGTGAGATTCTCGGACGCCCTAACAAAGGGGCTCTGGTCTGACTGACCAGGTGTGGTCTGGTCTGAGGTTTTGAGTGCAGGTCATAGTCCATGATTTGACACAATTTCTTGAAGGCCAATTAAAAGCGGACTGCAGGCTGCAGTCGGCCCGCGGGCCGTAGGAACACTCTGCCTCGTAATCTTAAGTCGACTAAGACAAGAAGGTTTCAGATTGCTCAAACTAAGTGGTGTGTTGTTCCACTTAAGACTAAATATGAAAGCTCTGTCAAAATTAACACTGCTCAGAAGACTGAATTTAGGTCAGAGGATTAGACAGTTTAAAATCAGTTAAGCGCACCTTAAAAAGCAGAAGAAAAACTTCTTCCTGGCAGAACTTAACCACCAGCAAAACTAAAAATAGGCAGCTGCAGAAATCCTTGCATCTCTGAGGTATACCTGGGATTGACAGCGGCCTTGCCAGCGTGGGCTTTGAGCTCCCACAGCATGACTCGTCCATCGCTGACCATCAGAGCAGCGTTGTTTTCATTCACCGGGCAGATGACCATGCGGTACGGACGCACCGTCTTGGTGACGCGAATGGCATCGCACTGGGATCGCAGGTCATACACAAGCTCCTGGACGCTCTGCTCTGGATCTGATGGAGATATGGGTCAAAGGGAAAATGAGAGGTTGGTTATCCTTCGTTGAGCCCTTTGAGAAAAAATGACTTGTCTGCAGTTGGCCGATACTTTTCAAAGGTAACCTGAACTACACATAAAAGGGGCAGTGGGCTGCCATTGGGCAGAGAGAGAAAGATGAAGTGAGTAAAAGAGTGAAAAGGAAAAAAATTTAAATGTTATCACAGTAAATTCGCTTCAAAAATACAAAAGGAACCTAAAAAAATGGAAGTTAAGGGACGAACTGCAGATGGGGGAAAAATTGGCTGGAAAGTGAATTCCTTTTGAGCGATGACAAGGATTAAGAAATAAAGCAAAAAATGAGATCAGAAAATGTCAATAAAAGGAAATGAGCAGAGACGGATGAGAGGAAAAGACAGCACAGAGAGCCAAAAAAGAAGAGCTGCAGTAGAGAGTCCCATTGGCCTTCCAGGCTAAAGAAATGAGAGTGAGAGGCTAAATGCCCACTGGAGCATAAAGAGAAAGACTACAGGCTCTGTATGCTGAGCAGTTGCTGGTGAATAGATGATAGCCGGAGTGAGTGGTTCGTGAGTCAGTGCAACGCAACTAACAACTGGGGCGACCCCTGCCAGGAGGTTTCGTACCTGTTGCTTCCTCTGGAGCGGCAGTGGAGCGACACACTCGGAGAGTGATACAGCCGTTCTCATGGAGGCAGTAGAGAGCGTCCCGCTGAGCGCAGGGAGTCACCTGAAAGGGGAGGGGGGGGGGGGGGTGTCAAAGAACACACTGACGATGGGTATAAACTCCTGCCGTGCTTTTTTGAGACACGCTGCCCAACCGGCACATGCTGTAGGCACTGTGTCTTCACATTACTCTCCATTTATTTCAGCCTCAGTCGCAACATAACGTTAACATCTCTATGTGTGGATGTTTATTGGACAGTGAGGGCTAACTAATCGACAGTAAATGGGAGAACATGCAAACTCCTGATAGAAAGGCCCTGCCTGTGTTTGAATCCTGCACTGTGAGACAAAAGCTGTGACCTATGTGACGAGACCCCCAATAGAAAATAACCAGTCCCACCCTAATGAAAATGCACGCCTTAACTTCACAGTGACAACAAGTACAGTAGACAGTATTGGACGGTGCTCGATGTTTACGGTGGGCTACATGTATTTGATGAACTGGCAACTGCACTTTGTGTATGTGCCGATCCTGCCGGCGGACCATCGACGCCTCAGCAGAGTGGACCTTTGCTTCGCCGCGTCATCACTCATGTAAATTGGTTATGTGACAAGCACTTTGTAACACTTAAAGAAGTGGAGGCGTTAGCCGGACGGAGCCTGGGCAGCTGAGTAATGCCCCCTTCGTTTCGGCTCTCATTGCCATCACAAGCCACTCCTCGACTGCAAGAGGTACAATCTCCGCCTTTCAGATGGCTGAACAATAGACACATTTATTAAAACAGGGACGCTGACAACTCAGAGAAAATGTGATTTATGAGAGTGCATGAATTTGAACAGAGGAGCGCAATTTCACACATGCACAACACGTCTTGATGCAGCTGCAGAAGTGAAACGAGGGGCCAAATCTGCACGTTTGGGGTTGAGATTCAAGGATGTTGATTCAAAGACAGATTTTGGATCATAATGAGTCCAAAAACAATGAGATGTCAGCCGAATAATGGCAAGCAATCTCCTTTTTTTTCTCTCAAAAAGACAAAGAGTGAGAAGAAGTTGACTTGAACTAAAGCACATGAGGGGAGCTTCTGTTGCAAGACTGGCTCTGCAGCTGCGACAAATCCTCTAAAAAATACCCCCACAGTATTCATCAATTTCAAATTAGAACTCTGGCCACTAAATAAAGGATATCGGCACCTAAAGGTCAACCTTGCCGCTGCCTGTGACAAACGAGTACGATCAGAAGTAGGGGCGTCCGGGGGTCTTAAGGGATTTGACTATGGGGCCTTGTTGTGCAGCTGTCACGCCTGAAAGGATCGTCCATCGAAAAGTTAAAAACACCATACATGTGCAAGACTCTTCCAGTCAGACAACGAAGGTAGAAATGTCGCACTGGGTTGATTTGAGTGGAAGGGCAACGATTGTGAACACAAGCTTGCTATCCATCATCAATGAAGATGTCACCCAAGATATTCTGCAGATTGCCCTTGCATGAAGCTTCCAAATGCACAGCAGGAATGTCCCTCCAACGAACAAAATGAGACCTGAAAAAAGATTCTGATCCGAAATAATTCATGCAACTCTCACAGCAAATCCTGGATTCATCACAATGGATTAATTACTACTAGGTTTTTTTCCCCACACTCGGCTTTCTCAAGGTTTTTCCGAAATCCTTTCTAGAACTCTTGATGCCTTGGAAAATGAAGTCGTCGATTATGAGGTGCTAGAAACAGAACAATAATGTTCCGGTAAAATAGAAACAGAACAATAATGTTCCGGTAAAATAGAAACAACATTTTTGGCTTTAGTTCATATGCAGGGAGTTAAACCCTGATTGGGGAAAAGTTGTGATGCTGGGAAATTTTAAAACACAGATGCAGAAAAGTCAGTGGTTTTGGAACTGGACTTGTAAATATAAACCCAATAAGAAAGGAATCCTCATAATGGCCAAACGAACTGCATTAGAGACAGATCCAATTTTTTATCACCAATTATCCCATCCCTGATTTTTCACAGCGAGCTGCAGGGCCTCACCTGGATGAAGGGCACCCCAGAGCGCTCGATGGCCACCACGCCCACCGTCTGGCTGAGCTCCAGGTCCAGGATTAAAATCTCTCTGGGATAAAGCAGCAGCATGTGGTTCCTCTTGGACGGCAGGTAGGACAGCTGCAGGCAGTCGTTCAAGGTCACTGCCTCTGCGCTGGATCGTCACAAAGCAGGAGAGAGAAAGTACCAGGACAATTAGTGTCGGGTCATCGGCTCGGCTGGGAAGAACTTGGGTGTCTTTTTGGAAAATGATCAGCCTTGTACCCTGATTTCCAAGGGGGACCGTCACAACTTTGCACATTCATTCTCAGCTCTACATGTTGCACACTGTGCATGTTTGAAAGCATGAAACGCAAACGGCAGCAACTTGAAAATTTTACAGCCACATTTCGCTCTGAACAGGAGTTTGAAGACCAAAAACAAGTTTGTAAAACTTTCTCTGGGACCATCTTAATATCTGTTTATGTATTTTCAGACAGCGGGCTGAATGAATCAGTGGGATCTGTTGTGGACTCACGGGGAAAAGAGGCAAACTTAAAAGTGATTTTGGTTTAATGATGGAAGGCTGATGAATTAAGCAGGTACGAGCAGGATCTGAATGAGCCCCTTTTAATGTTATCCTATTTGGAGCTCTATAATGTGATGCAGATCTGGTATTAGTCATTTCTTTGTGAGTTGAGATGATGGCAAATATGGTTATTCATGACAGCAGCCAGGTCTGATCTCGCCACATGACAACAAAGGAGTCATCCGCACTTAGCAGTATAGCCAGGAGAGAACAGAGCTGATGTTCCCTGAATGGAGGTGCAGGTTCGTGGCCATAACTCATTCCAGCAGCATCGTTCCTCTAGGTCACAGTGAGATCAAATAAGGAGAGACAAACTTCAGAGCACAAAGAAGATTATTATCATCTGGGGGAAGCTTAACAGATAAAAAAAGACCTCAATAGGCGACCCTTTAGGAGTCGCAGGGATAAATTACACTGTTCCAAGCTTAAAGGCGTCTGGTAAGGATGAGATAGGGGCTAAAGTGTCTCAGCCTCTGAAGAGAGAAAGAGAGAGAGAGAGAGAGAGAGAGAGAGAGAGAGAGAGAGAGAGAGAGAGAGAGAGAGAGAGAAAACAGCAGAAAATAACAGTGTGTTTGTGGCACTGATGCAAAAGAGTGAGGCAAGAATTCTTCAGAAGAAAAATCAAAAAAGAGTCCAGTAACCTCAAAATATTCCTCCATCCAATTACCAAAACATCACTCACTCCTCACATCTCACTGTCTCTGCTGTGAATAAGACATGAAGGCCACAGCAGCCAGTGGCACATACACATCTTAATCACTGCTGCAAGCCCACACGCAGGCACACGCAGGCACACGCATGCATGCACGCACGCACACACACACACAGTGTGGATGGTGCATGAAATAACCCCATTGCAGGTATATGTTGAAGATCTTCCGAGCTTCTTCCATTCAACCAGCTTCAATCAACAGTAACGGTCGACGTCAGTGATGTCTCACATTTTGTTGTCACGACAGTTTAATTTGGTAACAGTACTATTGGCCTGGCCTCTATTGAAGAAGAACCAACAACAACCAGGACCCTCACCATCAGCAGACTTTCCCAGCACACATCACACCAGCTATTATTTCTTAAATCCTCTTCCGAGCAACACTAAAAGTAAACATGCATTTAGAGCTCTCATCATGCAGCTTCTCAACTGATGCCTCGACCACAATGAGAGCTTTCTTCTGCAGGGAATGTAGGTGCTCCATATTTTTAAAAAACCCAACACAACCTTCACCTTGGCCTGGATTTTCAATCGTGACAAAAGGGAAAATGCTTCTATCTTTTGTCAGGAACTCAAGCACCAAACATGAGCAGTTTGAGAAGGAGCTGCAGGAAACTGTCTGCACTCTCCCAACCCTTCAGTAAGCTAACCAACTTTCGAGCCTTCTGCAGTGTGGAAAGCTCCAGCGATCGATAGTGAATAACATACCAGCATGATGGAAAAGGGCCTCTCGCTCACTGACAGACTTTTGTTTTCACAGAAAAATTAACGAGCTGCACGTCTGTATTTTTTGGGGGAGCAAATCAGTTTGTGAGAAAGCTTTTACTGCAACAACTCTGTGACGTGGCATTGCAACCAAATCCCCCAATAATCTCACAAACTGTAAATTTGATGCTTTCGTAAAGAATCTGACTTTCTCTGTGTGCGATACTGAAGTCATACATATGACCTGAGAAGTCACAGGATGTTTTTTTTCCTGTGATCTCGATAAAGAAGCAAATCAGCGGCGGCCACCTGATGAGACACGAACATATGTGATACAGCGCCGCAATCACTGCTGTCCTGATGCCAGTCTGTTAAAGCTGGCCCCTGTTTAAAAAACCCCACCATCTATCATCCGCTGGCAGGCGGAGCCACAGTGGCCAGATACTGTAACGGTGAACATGACAAAACAGCCGAGACGACACAGAGACGGGAGCACGGCGAAAGGGAATAAAGTATTTTCAAGAGCAATTACACACAGCGTGGAAGGTGAGGAAGTGCGGTGTCACATACCAATGGAAGATACAGAGACGGAGTTGGACAGGACGAGAGGGGGGAGAATAAAGACAAGGGAGATTAATGGAGTGTTTGTTATTAGAGCCGCGAGGAGGGGTGGAGAGAGAGACTGGGGTGCTGTGGCAGCTATAAATAAGCCTGTTTGACAGTCACAACCACTCAGGCAAGAAGCCGCCAACACATCAAACAAGTCTTTGTTTCCTCATCCATTGCAACTTTTTTTGTAAAGTAATGTCTTATACACTTCTACAAGTTTGTCACTAAGTGACGTTAAATTAGATCAGCCAGTTTTGGCCTTGTGTTCAGTGGGGGGGAAAAAAACGAATGCAGCAATTCGGCCAAGTGATCAAGCACTCTCTCCAGGAAACGTCTGCCATTTTTCAACCGAGCATTCGTTGGATGCTTGTGGGAAAATATGGAACAAAAGTCAGGACATGATCTGAAAAGATGCATTCTCTGCATTGATGCTGTATGATAAATTGCAAGGGGAAAAAAAATTGGGTAAAAAGCGTGATATCTGATGCGACTTGAAGTCCCAATCCGTTTCATCCCAGACGGCTTGCTGCTCTTGGTTCAGCTTCAGCTGGACTTCTGTGGAAGTCGGCCAGTAAAAATCAAGGCGCTACAGTCTAATTGGAGACATGCCTGCCAACCTGCAGATCACGCAATTTAGAGGCTCTTTGCAGTTCAATGAACGAGGACTTTTTGAGCAAAATAGAAAAAACACCCAATCTCGCAAAACTATTAAATCAGTCTCGATATTATCGTGACAAAATCAACCTGATTAACATGACAGCATTCTCAGTTTTATGGAAACAGGTAAACCTGAAGATGGATAGCTCGTCTTCACACACTTGTGTAGTCGTCAAGCCTGCATATTAACTGTATACTGACTGAAGTACTGGAGCTATGTGGGACTGCCAAACTCATCGTGATGCTCTTGCTGCTAAAATTCACAGAGCAAAGTTGTTTCTTTGCATTGCGAGGGAACCTTTCTTTTCCGCTTTTTTCCTCTAAACCCTCGAGTTTTATCATCACCTTCAGAACTGGAAGACAATCCACTTTCCCAGCTGAGTCATCATCGCCTGTATAGTTCTGACAAATGTGCCATCCAGGACTTCATTTCTCACATTCTAAGTGGGAAACAATCATCAGAAGGTGGATTTTTTCTCCAACCCGGATGTCCCAGTTTGCTGACTCTCTCGTGTGACTCATGTACTTCACATTTTCTTGCATATTTGTTGATTCCCAGAGAACAATATCTTGCTAGAGAAAGTGTCGAGAGGGAGTCGCAGTGAAACCAGCTGATCCTGAGAAAAACCCCAGACGAGCTATTACTCAAAGGAGACCCAAACTGCCAATAATCTCAGCTTGTCACAGAGGTTAACATTTGTTTCACGTCAGTTCGATCAAAGAGCTAAACTGGCTCAACTATATCCAAACAAATGTTTAATTTGACCAAAGAGAAGATTACCCACGAAGCAGAAAGGGAAAAATTACCATCATACATGTGAAAAACATAACCAGGCGGCTCTTACGTGGGTTTCTCATTCGTGATGAGCACTTTGACCTTGTTGAGTGCCTTCTTGGCACCTGTGGGAACCGGAGCAGCAGCGGGTGCAGGTTTGGTGTGTGCGGGGCTGGCGTGGGGGCTGGCGATGTAGACCTTTTTGCCGGCGCTGCCCGGTGGCTTGGAGTGAGAAAAGTCCGTAATGAAGACTATTCCCTCGCTGGTCAGCACTGACGGAGGAAGGAGACAGGATAAAACTTTATTTAGGAGCATGCGGCCGTCACAGCTTGACAAAGCGCTTCGTGTTACGGTTGCGCCTCGACAACTGTCACAAAGTCGGATGTAAACAACGATCCGGCAGTTGGAACGAGAATACCAAACATCAGGTGACGCGGCGTCTGATCCAAAATATATTCAGGCAGAGCTGATGAACTGTGGAGCTCAAAGCTTTGACTCCAAAACAGTGACATGACCGGCATGTGAAAGTGGGGGGAAAGAGGAAGCGTGACATGAGTTGAAGCAGGCTGATACTTTCCAGCAGCCAGTCAGTTCACCTACATGCCATGTTGGAGGGGTCAAAGGGGTCGAACGAGAAGGAGAGGATATTCTCAGCGTAGCTCTTCTTCCACAGCTTGGTGCCGGTATCACCGTTCCACAAAACAATGTAGTTGGGAGGATGGACGGCTAACAGCAGATCCCGGGACGCATCCTGGTTCCACAACCACTCCAAGTCTGAGAGGAAACGACAGTGAGATGGAGAGGAGAAGGTGTGATGTACAGAAGCTGGAGAGGCAGTAACAGTGTCCTAATGAAAACAAATAGCCAACACTAAAGCAACAGCTCCACACTTCTCTTGGCAGAGCTGCAATTGAGGAAGAGGAAGGGGAGGGGGGTCCCATCCTCACAGCGCGCTGACAGAGACTCACTCCGAGCCCTGTGATTGGACGGAGGAGTGTCTCTCACCCTGGATTGGTTTGGAGTGCTCCTGGATCTCGCAGTGGGCAGTGCCGCTGACCACATCCCACACTATAATCTTCCCTGACGCATCTCCTGAGGCCAGCCGCAGACAGTAGGGCGAGCTGATGTTGTGGTAGTAGTTTTCCCTGGACCATTTCACCTGCCAAGAGAAAGCAGGAGCTGAGGGCTTTGCAGACGATGTGGAAACACCACAACAATCACAAGTCAGTCGAAAAACCTGGCCAGAGGTTGGCATCTCCAGCAAGTAACAAAAACAACTCTTTACTTTCTTGTGGCTTTTGAAGAAAAAATGCAGCAAAGGAACAAACCAGCTCCATATTAAACACACAACACAAGAATGCAGCTTATGCAGGTTTCATACATGAGAAGATGAACGACCCCAGGAGAAGGTGGTCTTTAAATAATTGATGATGTCCATGTCTTTCTTTTTTTTTGGTAAGCTTTTTTTTTTGCTGTGGCTACTTTTGGGTTTTTTTTTCTTTCCTCGTATGATTCAGCGAGCTTTCCTGTGTCAGAGCAGGCGCTGAAGAATGGCTGCTGCTGCGGCCGCTGTGCTTTACAAGATTAAAGCGCGCTTTGGAGTGAAGAATGAAAGCCTCGGATCGAGCCCGAGCCCTGATAATCACTGTGCAATTTATTGGCCAACATTTAGCCTCCAACAAGACCCTGCAAACACACATAGAATTGCGCACACGCACACACACACACAATGGGACTCTCTGTCACCGGAGCAGCAACCTTTATCAGTGTTGCGGGAGCTGCTTTACTGAGGGAAGCCAAGCTGAATCCGTCGGCTACAAAGAAGGGAAAAGGACTCAAGTACTGTGTTCAAGGTCACACTGTGCAAACGCCTTCAGATGTGAGTTTGGTCTCACCTGCACAAAATGCAGAGGAAACAAGTAGGACTCTGGGAGTCTGTAGAAAAAGACGACTTTGCTTGGAAATTCTGACCCTATCAATATGGTTTAACATGCAGAAGTTTCAAGGAAAACACGAAATATTGGGTTGTTATGTTTTGGGAATTCTTACTATTGAAGTTGTTGAAATATTCAAGAATACAGTCGAAGAGGAAAGAAAGAAGTCTGATCTCTGATCCTCACTGTATCAAAAGAGCAGGACAAGATTTGTTGACCACAAGCAAAACAACTGTGAAATTTCAACGGATTTTGAAGTCTGCTATTATTAGCTCTGCCAAGGAGGTCATGTTTTCAGGAGTGGCGCTCTGTTTGCCCGACTGTCCGTCCTGTACCAGAATAACCCTCGGGGGATTTCATTGAAATTTGCCGGCTGGACGAGAGGCGGGAACAGTGTGGCCATTCTTCGCGAGGGGCTGTGGTTTTTCCAGAAACAACTGTCTGCTCCTGACTTTTACAGACGCACAAACAGAGTGCCAGCCGCAGATCCAATAAAGCTGCCAACACCACAATAAATGGCAGCATCCTCTGCAGGGACTTTACATTAAATGTCTCTCGAAACTTTCCACTCATGCTCTTTTCCAAAGACTTCTCGAGACTTTCGACATGACATGGCATTGAAAGAGAACAGAACAGAACAGTGCAGATGAAAGTCAAGGATTTGGCAGCCCAATGGTCAACAGCAGCAACGGGCCAGATTTTTAAAACAGGATTGCATGAAATAACCTCACCTTGACCACGTTTGCTTTGTGTTTTTCCAGCACCTGGATGGTCTGGGCTGTTTTCGGGTCGACGATGAGAATGCTGGAGTGACATCCCTGAGCGATCAGTCCCTGCCAACCCCTGCAGGGCACGACAGCCAGACAGAATGATAATAAACACAAAGGTCATTTTGCGACAGCGCATCTTTATACAGTCAGCCAGTGCAGCACGGGGGGAGCAAAACACCGGAGATACAGAAACTATGGGTACACATTTTTCTGTGATCAATGAACCAATCCGAGAGCATAACTTGCATAGATTACAGAGGACGTTCCGGCTACGGGTGTAAAAAGACATTTGAGGTTTCGGAGCTAAACTCCCAGACGCGCCATTGCCTTTAGTTTTAAACACAGGTGAGGGACCAGCAGTAAATATAAGCACACTCAGCAGAAGAGGAGGGTAACATAAAGCAGAGGTAGTGTAAAGAAAAGAAGAGGTATTTTCCTCACCAAGGTGAAAAAGAAATGTTTGCAAGAGGTGGTCTGAATGAGAGCCGAATTGTGTCTCAGTGGAGAATTGCGTAGCCTCGCTTATGAATATAATAATGAGTGTTGAAAACTGTGTCTGCATGACAATTTGCTGCTCTCCAGTCAGTACCTATATCTAACCTCTTATCTTTCTGTGGCCGTGTGCCAGCACACAGCTGCATATCAATAAATTAGAATAACATTAAAATTTCAATTTTTTTTTACCCTCACTCAATCCATTCAAAAATCGAATCTTCTGACATCGTGGAGATTTATCCGACACAGCGGGGTGTATCTCTGGCATTTATGTTCTTACATCAATAAAGCATCCCAGAGTGTGTCACGCCAGACTGGTGACGTTTCGGTCAGTCCTGGTCGATCAAGTAGAGGGAAAACAAGGCTCTGAGCCAGGTACTGATGCTTTTTGAGACACGTGAAAAGTGCAACAAGACGAGTAGAGCGTCGCGAGCAGAAGACGCGGCTCCTCAAACCATCACTGGAGCCCATTTTCTTGACACGTCTTGTTTGTAGTGGTTTTTGAAGTCTGAACTGCACTTCTTGTGAATGTCCTCCCAATTCTTGTAAGGACTTGGCTTCACTCTCTCGGCTCCGGCTATCCTTTTGCTTGTGCACCTTTGTCAACCACGTATTTTCCTCCCTCTTAACTTTCCATCAATATGCTTGGAGACAGCACTCTGTGAACAGCCAGCTTCTATTGCAATTACCTTTTTGTGGCTTGGCCTCTTTGTGGAGGGGTGTCAATAATGGTCTTGTGGCTGACTTTTAGCGGAGCAGTCTTCCTCGCGGTCGTGTAGCTCATCAAAGCAGACCGAGGCCATTTAGAGATTCAGGAAAGCGTTGCGAATATTTGAGTATTTCCAGTCCATCTAACACACCAATCACTTCAGCTCATTTTAATATGACTATGGACATTATTTTAGAGTTGTTTTACTACTTTTTCATTGCGTTGTACAAAAACCTACCTTACAATGAGGGGGTAGCACTGAAGCTACAGAAGCCCCAGTTTGGTCTTGGCATAGGGGCCTTTACATGAAGTGTTAACCTGTTCTCTCTGTCTATCAAGCCAAAAAGTGCCTTTAAACCACCTCTGATAGGTTTCCTTTTGAGTTTGTCTTTAGATGGACTGACGACCCCCTCCAAGGTGAACAGCAGCCACCCACAAATCTGGACTGAAAGTGAGGTGTCCCCCATAGACTGGTGGATGAATAGATTCTCCATTCGATGACGTTTTCTCCGCCAAAGATTTATGCCATTCCCAAGTGCAAATGATTCTGTAACAACTGACAACCTCCTATATCATGAAACTACTTCTGTCTGTGACTACTGTGAGGAGGAGGAGGAGGAGGAGGAGGAGGAGGAGGAAGTGAGCAGAGATTTGAAGAAGGGAGGGCCGCTGAGTGGTTTTAATTCGGTTATAACCATATAATGACAGAAAACGTTAACCTGCACACAAAAACTACCACGAACAAACCACACAGGAACTGGAAGAACATGCAGACTTCCCACAGCACCAGTTGATCACATACGATGATGTGCTGACTGTTTTTATTTACTTTTCACCTGTAATAATCCCGACAACTTTATATAGCAGGTGTTTAATTGTACTTAATGGATGACTGCAAAGAGACTCTCACAATTACATTTACAATAAAGGTCAGTTGGGACTGAAATTACAACAAGAGCCTCATAAATATGCATAAAAACTTATGAGAGTGATGCACAGACGAAAATGAAAAACACGTCGTTCAGTTTTCTATCACTCCCCAGGCATCACTGGAACGAGTCACATTGCAGTGACGGTCGGCGCTGCATTACTGGTGGGGAAAGGCAGGGGGAATTCATCAGGCCCAGCAAAATGTCACATAATCACATGACACACATGACAGCCCTGCAGCTTTTTCTCCTCTGCAGAGAGAAAACCCACAGGAGCAACGGCATCCAAAGCCCGGCCGCGTTTCTGAGCAACTGCACGGCTGAAAGACACCACAACGCGTCTCCCGTGCCTGTATTCACTCATCACCCATTCACTCATCCTCCTGCAATTAATTAACCCCCCGAAAGATGCTAGCGGTAGAGATGCACTACTCACCAATCTACCGCGGTTTTATTCTGCAAATTGAGAGTGCCAGTCAGCGTCCGAGCCGCGAGCTTGATGTTGACAGTGAAGGGAATCATTCTTCTTGCTCAATATCTGCGCTACATTAACATTTAGGGAGCAAGGGCAGTTTCACACCGATTAGCTTCTATGTATCGAGTCTGTTGTCAATTCTAACAGGAAGTGAAACGGTGCTTCCGAACAGACCGCCGTGTAGGAACAAGTTTGAGACTGACGGAGGTTCCAGCTTGAGTCGCGCCTCTGGTGAAATGCCCTCAAATTGCTCAAGATCAGAGGGGAAAATAGAAAAGAATGAATAGTGCGAGTTACAGCAACACCCCCCCGCCCCAATAAATTAACAAATAGTTAAATAGATGGCATGGATTTCATTTCAGAAGAGAAAAGAACAGACACATTTTTTTCTTTCTGTGTTTCAATTTGATACTGTACATTAAGGATCAAGTCTCCATTCAAGAGTTTATCGTGTCATTTTTTGGCACTCTTATGTCATGGCGTTGCTTCTTCCCCTGATGAGGAATCAAATCCACATTAACCAAAACTAGCCAGTAGCCTAATATGACATAACATAAATAATTTAAACTGTTATAAACGCAATATAAACAATAATCATGAACAAACTAGGACAGAAGAATGACAAGAGCAACTTCAATTAAAAAAAGGGGAAGAAACTAAAAAAATATGCAAGAAAAACCTAAAGCAAAGCAAAAAACTTGCAATAAACAAATTAAAAAAATTCTGCAGAATTATGGACATGAACTGAAATGAAGAGCTTGTTAGGAAGGAACAGAAGGTTGTGACACTGAGGCAAAAAGTAGCCTTCGAGTTTGGATTTCTTTTGTGTAGAATGAGTCCAACAAAACATGTGGATTCATCCTCTACAGACAAGACCTTTTTTTGAAGATGCACCACCTGAGTGAAGTAGATTGAGGAACGATTTCCTGCAAACTGTCAACAGCCGATTTCATCTGAAAAATACCCCGCAGGTGTTGTTTGAAAGTTGTGTTCTTTACACATAAATGACTCAGTTTATGAACAGAACAAGCATCCACGAAGCAACAAAACAGAGAAATTCTGACTTGTACGGACGTGCTGAGATAGCATGTGAACATGGATGTGATAAAGTGTGAAATGCTTTGGTAAACTGTGAATGTTTAGAGGAGCAGTTGATTATTTCATGGCTCATTGGTCACTAATGCAGCATTGTTGATTGAATTTTTCACCAGACAGCTCAATTATTGATGTCGGATAATGTCCTCCCCAGAGAGCTGTTATTAACATTCACCCTACATAATAAGATTGAATGCCAATAACATATACATATTTTCGTATTTTTCTATCTCTCCTGTGGAAACCTGAGGTAAATAACTTAACGAAAGCAGGCACAGGGGAACAGAAATCCAATCTGCTCATACAGTATTTACTTTGTTTCATATTAAATCATCATGTTTGTAGCTTTCTCCGTCACATTGTTATTGGATTTTGTTAACAATACCCACTGGCCCTCTCCTGATTTGCATGTTAATTGCCGACTGTTTGTCTCAAGATTGCATATCTGACTTTGCATGATGAATGTTTGACTGTGTCAGACCCATCGCGCGGTCACGATCCCCGAACACACTTATTGTACACACCGCAAACGTGTCACATTCATCACACTTACTGCAGGGCGCCCGCAGGAACACGACTACGGGTTATTATCTCTCTCGATCTTCCTTGAAGAACACGCCTTCAGATCCATGTGCCTGGTTTCCATATACCGAGATTACAAGGTGGGGAATGGACTCTGACAGGTCAGGACTCAAATCTATTCTATTCAAGCCTCCCGCGCTCTCTGCATTGACCCAGAGACACAGTTAATCTTTTCTTGTCACTTTTTTTTTTTTGAATGGAGACTCTCATCATGCATGCCAAGCTGAGACCTGTCATAAAGACCAGACAGTCCATTAAGTCTGAGACCTTCAGAAATATGTTGGTCAAACTCGACTTTACATCGGAAATGTTTTCAATAACGTCCAGGAACTTTAGGGGCTTCAAAGGTACAGCGTTGAATAGACCTTTTCCTGGTGTTTCTCTTTGAGGCTGTGGTCTTTTTATTAAACAGTTACATTAATATTTCACACTTGAGGAAGAATAGCAGCCTTCATCAGCATGAAACTACTGTTGTTTGACACCCCTGACGTGAATTTCCAGTCAGTTCCTTCAGCCAACCTGCCGTAGAGCACATTAAAAACTTACAGTAAAGTACAGTAAGTGTTTGTGGCTTGCTTAATCCATATAACGTGTGTGACTGCGAAAACATGTTGGGGTTTCACTTCTGTTCTGGCCTTTACCGACTAATGACAGCAACACGTGAGAGTTGGCACACTCCCTGCTTTAAAAAGCCCTCCGGCAGCCACTCATCGATCTCAGCACTTGCCCTGTTTGGGCAGGAAAGGCGACGTTTAGTCAAGCTGCTCCACCAACACAGCCATTACGTGACAGCGTGAAAGGCCATAAATCAGCCATTTATTTATTTCCCTTGTTCGTCTTCTCGCAGCCCTTCAGATGCCTCGTGGTGTTAGCTGAGGGGCCCGGACGGCAGAGTGTAATGAGGGTTTGGTAATGAAAATGGAGAGCAAGGATAATCACACTTTGGGTCACGTAAAAAACTCAATTAGAGCCTGAGTGCTCGCAGAGTGCCGGCCTGCTGGCCATCAGCCATGTGAAATATCCCCATTATTTCCTCTCCCCATCTGTACAGCCACCCGCGGTGCTGATAAGCGTGCTGAAGTCTCTTACTGATGTTTCGAATGCTATGCGCTTTTATTCACGCAAACTTATTGACCTCCACCTCTGAAAAGTACTTTAAGTGATGCAGTTATACAAAGTTGAACAACATGTGGGCTCTCGCTAAGGCTTTAATTTCATGCAGAAGAATTCACATCAACTGAAATTGTGATTAGGTTTTTTTTTTTCTTTCTGAGCTTTCTCGCAGTGATGTTGTTGTAAATTCCCTGCTCAGTTTGTATTTTTATTGAGCCATTGCTGTGACTTCAGCTCGCAAATGGAGTGAGGAGTGAAACCACGACCTGACATGATGATTCTATGTCATTCTCCTGACTGGTTGTGCGAACCAAAACAATATTGTCAAATCAAAGTGAAAGTTTATTCCAAAAGCCCCACAGTTGTATTTTGTCACACCAACAGTTAGAAGCCAAGGAGTCCGGCAGGTTTCATGTACATGATCCAGCTGCTCCGCTAGAATAAGGTGATCATTGTCGAGTCGTACAGCTCAGATGGATTGTTCAATTATGAACAAGTTATCAACCGGAGCCCTCAATTCCCACTCCCATATATCACACACACACACACACACACACACACACACACACACACACACACACACACACACACACACACACACACAC
>JASSRZ010000014.1:4905352-4951058 GCA_032164315.1 Malacoctenus gilli | reverse complement strand
CACACACACACACACACACACACACACACACACACACACACACACACACACACACACACACACACACACACACCATGTCAGCAGCTAGTATTTGCTGGCTAATTGTTTTTATATATATAAATATATACGCACCAAAGACCACTGACCATCAATCTCACAGTAATACAGTAATGGACATACAAACGGATGGACAGACGGACGGATGGATGAATGGAGTGACCGCTCAGCCAACCAGCCATATTCACTATGCACCAACAAAGAGCAAAAACAAGTGATAAGTACAACAATGATCTCCATGAATATAAAGACATAAATGAGATGTGCTCCTCCCCCAAAAAAAGCCCCCAAACTTTTCATGTCGTTTCACTTGTCGCCTCAGCTCCCCGGCGATCCAGCCTGCATTTCGCAACACACCCTCCCTCGCCATGCGCGCCGGCTAATTCCTCGGAAAACAGAGAACCGGTGGGAAGCTGGAGCGTGCCCTCCAGAGTCTGCATGCTCCAATTTCTGCCGCTCGCCTGCCACGCTCTCGATTGCAATCCCCTCCGCGCCAGCGAAGTGTGAAAGACGCAACCAAACCAACGGAGTCATAGAGCCCTCATTGATTTATCTAAAACCATCACAGTCCATATGGAGAGTTCAAGTTAAGGATTTACAGCCACATCTTAGTGCACTTGAAAAGTTTACCAGAGCTTAAAAACAGCATCACACACACACACACACACACACACACACACACACACACACACACACGTGTGTGTATTTTTCTCAGCATCACCAGATAAGACCCCCTGTTGCTCACCAAGCATGTCAGATCCACATGAACGGACGGAGCCTGTGAATCATGGCTCCAGACGGTGTTACCGGCGCTCTTCCATATTTCAAAGCAACAGTCCCGCCTGACGGTTGCCGCGCCGCGTGTCAGGATGAGTTATGATGTCACGAATTGAGAGGAGAAATCCCCACAAGATATCCCTGATTTACTTCTGTCATCCGGGCAATTGAACATCTGCCATATGAATATTAATGCAAGCCCAAATGAGCTGTATAGTAAAAGCACCGCCGTCTGTGTAATTGGCGGCACGGTTTCTATTACTTCGGCTGCTATGAAATTGATTCTAAATTGCCGCCTTGTAACAGCAAAATTAGTCATTTTATGCGCAGGCTGTGAAAATGATACATAATGGACATTTTTTTATTTATTATAAACAGAATAGAAAAATGAATGACTCCGAGGACATAAAAGGACTAACGACATAAAACATCATCGTCATTATGCATACTTTGACCTTGTGTGCCTATGGAAAGGCAGGGACCGACAATCTCAGCGAATTACAACAAATGAATGAATCGGCGGTACGTGTTTCACCCCTCACAAAAGGGAAGAGAGGCAGAGGTTTTTTTTTTGCAGATGACGACGTCCCCTAAAATGAGCTTCGGCGTTCAACACCATCATCTTGGGAGGAATTGCATGGCCTGTTTTCACAGGCATAGATACTTAACAGCCCGTCAATGTTCAAAATTGACCCATACAGGAGGGTAATTTTCATCAACTGAGTGCCAATCATAGCCGTGCACCTTCTCTGGAGGGCAATGAACTGCTAACAGATGGGTGTGGGGGGGAAAAAGGAGGTGAATGGAGGGATGTCTGTGGAGAGTTCTTTGTGCACCCCATCAAACATTTGATCCTCTCTGGTGCAGCGCCTACAGAATGGTGCTGCTGGACAAAGGTAGACGTGCGTTCCCAGAAATGACACTTGAAAATTCATTGAGCTTCTCTCTGAAGGGTCCAAATTAGGTGGGCATGATTGGAGACTGAGTTGGGCTCATTCGAACCTCTGACATTCAGGGCTCTGCCTTTCCCTCCAATGTCAAACAGTGTGGCGCTATTATGCCAAACTGGAAAGAGGTTTTCCTCCGAGAGCCATAACGCTGAAAAGGCCACGGATCTGGCAAGAGATGCGGACAAAACCTCTGAGTGAACTAAAATGTATTATCACTCTTATTTTCACCGTTCTTCTGCGAAGGATTTAAAGCAGCACATGATTTTTTCAGCCCTGAACTCATCAGCAAATTAAACCACACAGCAGAGAATCTCGACTTTAAAATGCTATACTTTTAAATATTCTGCAGGTAGATCTTTTGGTTGTGAAATAACAAGCATACATTTGTCTGAAAAATGGACTCCCCAAACAGCAAGTTCACACAGTGTGAAGCGGACTCCAACACAACAGGCTTGAAACCTGAACCACACGGGATCAATTTTACTCTCGACTAGGAGAATTTGGAGAGCTCGAGCCTGCCGTGAAGCCTGTTAACCTTTCCTGCTTCATCCTCTCACACACCGGCCGCTCCTAAAGGGGTCGGCACTCGTAACTCTGCAGAATTGTTGTTCTCACCATTTTGGACCAGTGAGTCACAAGATCTATCCAGATGTTTTACGTCTGTCACCTCCATCTGGGTCCGTTCCACTCAAACCATTTGCAAGGAAGCAGACACCTTGAAAACCGCTTGATTGGACAAACCACCTGTTTGTCACTCTTTGACACTGCAAGGCGAGGACCAATGAGGACGTTGCACCACTCTCACTGATTTCACTACAAGCCACACAAAACCCTCCATCTCTTGGGAGGGAAAATAATTAGTGACCTCTGAAGTCAAAAGCAGAGCCTCTACTTAGTGGTTAAATAACACAACAAAAAAACCAACAGAGATTTCTCTCAATTTAGTTTTGGGGTCCATCAAATGAGAGAGGAAAAGCTTTTCCATTAAGAGTCCTGAAATAGTGCATCATGGGGAGGCCATAATAACGTTTTCTTTGTTCCAAGAGAACCAAGTAGACGAAGATGATTTTTTTTGTGCTCTTGAATCAGCCAAAACCCAAAAAGTCTCATTTTAACTCAGAGTTCAAACAAACTCAAAGCTTGTCTGCATGAAGACTTTCTCATGTCTGACATCCAATGAGGACTGGTGCCGAGTTAATTCCTGCAAAACACTGCTAATCAAAGCCTTTTGTCTGCCTTTATCCATCGTTTCAAAGCGTCCAGGCATTGAGCAGAGACATCAATGAGCGACTGAATGAAAATAAAGATTCACAAGAATTCACCAGAGCGCAGCGGGAAATAGGCCACGATGATGGGCTGCACTCACGCTGACCTAAAAATCCAGATTCCAGCTTGTTTCGGGATTACCACGATAATGTCATGTTGTCGTGTCACCGTGTCGCATTTTCTTGACCCTGAGGCCACTCGAACTTTGTCCTTTTTTGTTCCCTTTTGGCCACACTCAGTGGCCCCGTCAAAAGGAACCACATATGCTGATGCGGCCTCAGGATATCTCATCACTATTCCAACAGCGAGCCGTCCTCTTGATATTTTATTAATGCCTAATAAATGACAAGGTGGCAGACAGTCGGACGGTGTCGGAGGAACTGGCTCTTTCTCAAGTTTTTGGTGGCGCATAAAGAAATAAACCTTGGCTGCTGTTGTTGCGTTTCTATAAAATGAGTGAGAAAGCATTGAACAAGTGAGGCAGATGAGGCTTCGCAGTCTATTAATTACACCAGAGAGACAGTACATGGATAGTTTGAAGGCCATTACAGCACTAGAGCATTGCTCCACCTTAATGTGATGATGACACTCATAAATCTCCAACATTCCAATAAGCTTTATGTCTTGAAGTCATGCAAATCATTTTTATTAATCACATCATGCCACTTGTGGGTTTTTGTTTGGGTTTTTTTAGGGCAAATTGTACATTATCATTTATAGCCATGTGGATATACATGTGTGCAGATGAGTTGGACTTTTTTTGTGATTTGCAGACAATGGTTTTCAGCACTGAGCTCATTCGGAATGACATTTTATGGAGTTGATCCGACATGGCGGGGAGAAAGTGATGACTTTGAATCATATAGTTGAGGGTAATGGAGACAATAATGACCCTGTTATTATGAGTGTGCTTGAAGCACAGAGACAGATGGTTCTGTAGAGAGGAGATTGAGAAAGGAAAGAGAGAGCGCGAGAGAGAGAGCGAGAGGTAGTGCTTTTCTTTGTCGTCCCTTTATGTTATTGCATTTCTCGGTACAATCGATCTAAAAGGGCTTCATAATTACCAAGAATATTGATCAGTTGTAGGATTGCATTGAGCCTGAAGGTGACGGAGGTAGTTGAAGTTGGACTGAAGGGGAAACAAACAGAGAAGGGGTGGAAAAAATTGCAGAAAAAGGAGGGAACCAGCAGAGAATGAGTGGAGCTGAGGGTTGATGACTTGAAAGGAAGGGGAGAAAAAAATCCACTGTAAGCTCAGGCGCTCATTATCACAGCTAAGCTGCACAGCGAGACTCTGCTGAACCTCCTTGCTCTCCACTCCCTCTCTGCCAGTGTAAATTTGCCCAACCTACAGGCCATAAAGAATTACAGCCGAGCTGACCCGCGCACCTCCTAATTACGTGTATATTTTGTGTCCATTTCCGTGTACACACACTGTGCGCCCACACGTTCACCGCTGCCTGCTGCGTGTGGCTCGGGCTGACTCCATCCGAGAGCAGGAATGAGTTATATGCTAATTACCTTGGTTTCAATTAAGCCAGATTACTTTCTGAAGGCAAGGATGCATGACAGCTCATTATCATTTGACCGCTGCCTCGGCGTAAACTCGTCGTGTAGCTTGTGTGAGTGTTTGTGCGAGTGTCAGCGAGGGGGAAAGATGGAAAACAAAAGGGACGAGTGAAGAAATGGAAGAGAATTCTCACTTGAGGTTCGGTACGGGACTATTTCTCCTATACTCACTGTGGAAGCGGAAACCTCGGCCAGGTCAGATTCACTGTGTGGGCAGAAACGAGTGAGTAATGCAGCGTGATCTTTGACCGGATGAGGTCGCAACATTTGGCCTGTAATTCTATGCTGATGAGATCAGGATTATTAATAAACACAGATTTTACTCGTGTTCAACTTGAGTGTATTTGTACTGAGCCAGTATTTTATTACTGTACTTGTTTTAATAGCTGATGTTGGATGTTCTGTTATTTTATACACACAAAAAATACGGGAATGAGGAAGAAGAAGACCTTCGTCACTGAACATAATCGAAGATTTGCAGAATTGTCAGTCACACACTGAACTGCACTCTCCATTGTCCCCTCATTATTAAGCTTTAACCACCATTTAAATCACCGAATCAATGGCCAGAGTCCACAATAGAGATTTCAAGAGTATCCTTCAGCCTGCTTCGTCTGGCATCATTGTGTTACACTATCAAAGCATTAGCAGTAATTCTCCATAGGCACACTTATAATACAGTCATCAGGTGCTGTCAGGCCCATAATAGCCACCGTCCTGACACACACACACACACACACGCACGCACGCACGCACGCACGCACGCACGCACGCACGCACGCACGCACGCACGCACGCACGCACGCACTTCCTTAAGCATCCATTGGTTTTCTCGCAAACTTTTTTAATGAGAGCTGTATTGTGTCAGAGCTGAATTCACCTCCCAATGTCAGTGTGATAACCAATTCCAGCTCCAAGGACACATTACTCCTTCCAACTGAGGTCATTCATCTTGTGCCAACTGTCACTTTTCTGTTGATTGTCACCCTGAGGTTCCTTCTGTTTTCCCCCGCGCGCAACAACTGAACACAAAGAAAACAAGTTAAAAATGGCTCAGAACTGAAAATGTAAGGGCACCGTGGGGTGACAGTTTAATCTTTTCCTCCTTTTCTTAATGTATGATTTCTTTTTTATACACGTTGCACATTAAAGAACAAAAATAACATTTCTCATCAACTGACATTGACGTCTGACATTTTAAAGCTGTTGTGGCCGCATTCATCACTCATGGCTAAAAGGACGCTAAGCAAGCAGCAGCAAACCTGCCATTTTTTTCGAGGTAGACAATGAAGAAGTGTCATCTCCTTGCAGTTGTGGCCTCAAGGTTTGCGGCGCAGAGCCACAACACGGAGGTCAAGAGTGGTCCTTGAATGCTGGGTGGGGAATGGAGGGGAATGATGCTTCAACTCTGTCACCATCAACATAGGTACATTGGTTTGAATGCAGAGCAGCAATATCCACATTATCCAAAGAAGGTTCTCCTTTCGATTCTTTTTTTCATATCGCTTTGCCATGAAGTCCCCGCACAGGTCGAGGTGTTGCATGTTGCAATGATCCAAAAGCGAGTTGGCTGCGTTGAGTAAAGGCGAGTCATGTTCAAATTGTGCAACGAAAAAGCAATAATACAGTCGGGGGGGAAGGTTGCTCAACCTCAAACTCGTCTCATCAATAATTGACACCGACTTCAACGCCGACACAGATTACAGGATTTTCTGGGTGTTTTTCCTTCTCGTGACTCTCTGCGACCAACCAGACTGGTTACAACAAACGTGAAGGACGGCGGCGCGGTACTGATGGTAGGCGTAGTCTGCTCGGCGACGAGTAATCAATCACTCACTGCCCGGGATGAGAGCCGGTTCCACAGCAGTGATCGTGAGGGTGCGGCGGGGGGGGGGGGGGGGGGAGTGAGACACCATGGTGGCAAGAGAAGGGAGGTCAGTGAGATAAAGTGCAACAGAGTGGAAAAGACAAAGGCTGAGTGTGATCGTGTCCACACAGGAACAAAAAGTCCCTGTCCTGGCAGGCAGGACTCGGGAGATTAGGCGATGGGAGTCCTGGTCGGAACGTTACCTTCAGACTCCATACGTGTCTGAAGGTAAAGTATCAATCGAAACCAATTTCATAGCAGGTGTTGGTGTAAAACAGGTACGGCGCGAGAGCAGGGAGGAGACGCTTTTTAATCCCTCTGATTACCAAAGCGGCACTTTCAGCAGATGTGAAGGCAACGGGTCGTGCTTTTTGTTTTTTTTTTCACCTGGAGCAGGTGACAGTTTTAGCTGCACTACAAACAGTTTGATTACAGCTTATGTCTGTTGCAGCCATTCAGGAAACAATTTGCAGCCGACAGCGATTCATCACCTGTCAGTCCCGGGGGCCCTGATGACTTTGTGATTAGGTGGGGCGGCTTTTAATTGCACAGATTTATAAGGAGGTTACCGGGAGCGATAAATCTGCTTCTGCACTGTACATACAGCGTTTATTAGGCTAGTATGGACGCAGCCCTGCGTTCTCGTGTTCATCGTATCTTCCATGGACCAGATTAACATGGAGTGAAATTAGAGGCACGGTTTGATCACTCTGGATAGCGATCGCAGCGACTGAAACGAGGGAAATTGCCGGTGGCGGCTTCTCCTCCCTTCCCTGTCCTTCCAGCCAAAACTCTTTCAACTCCAAAAGCTTTCTCTTCTTTCGCAGTCTTGAATAAAACATGACGCGCAGCCCAGCTTTGTTTGCTGCTAATCTACTCTATGCAGTTTGCCAAATATTGGTTTTGTCGCGCATTCGTATGTGGCGTTTTGTGTGCCGCAAGAGGTCATCACATACAGGTCTGCTAAGAAATAAGCTGTCGATGAGATACTGCAGGAACAGTCAGCGTGCACAAACAAAATGGACACTTTCAATCCCAAACACACACATAAATACATATATATTACCAGAAAAAAGACTATATTGTATACTTTGTTTTGTGTTGTCATTCTATACCTTCATTATCAAACTCTGGGCTGATAGAGGCCGGAGCCAATCTCAGCTGACTGTGGACAACAAAGCAGCGAACACCCTGGACAGGTCACCAGTCCACCACAGGCACAACGCAAAGGAACAACATGATCACACAGGCCTGCACTCACACCTACGGACACTTAATTATCACTTTTCCCCCTCTTTAATGTGTGACGCCCTCCAAAAAGAGTAATGTATTCCTTATAAATATAGCATTTGGGTGAAAACACGTTGGTAAACCAGCGTGAGCGCCGGCTGTCATTAGACATCCACAAAAAAACAAACCATTTTTCTGCTCTGTTCTGTATTCTCGTGGGCACTCTTTATAACACTGAAATATGGTGAAATTGCATTTTAACATGAATAATTCATGGCAACTTCCGTCATTCGAAAGAGCGTGAAAATTTAAACTGCTGTCATGGAAGGATTAGGGAACATCAACATTTGGATGGACAAATGCAAAGCAAGGCAGCGCCTATTAAAGGTGCACGCTCACCAGGACTGCAAATAAACCTTTGCAGCTGAAGCAAACATTCTCTCCTTTGCCAACGGTTGCGTGTGCGTCTTGCAAATATGTATGGGTTTCATCTCAGCAGAGTGCTGATTAAGGTGAACCAGGGAACTTATTAGGAAACAGAGTGCTGCGGAGCCAAAAGGCAAAATCACAGCATAGTTTGAACTGGTGACGAAGGAAGATGCATGCCTGACCTTTAGCTGCTCAGCGGGTGGAGGAGGACTTGGTCAAGTTCAAGCAAAAGGCGCATTTCTGTTTACTCCAGCTGATGCAAAGATTACGCTCAGATGATGTGCTGTTTGTTTTGAGCCACCTGACAAATCGTGAGAGAATTATCCAGATATCTGGATGCTCGGCACCCTCCAGGTAGCTCAGAGGACGCCCAGGATTTGCCTGTTATGAGGCGGTCGAAATAACTACACATTTCAAAGAAAAAACAGAATAAGACAGCAACGGGATTTAAAACGAACCAGTTTGAGTGCCTTCTGCTTTTATTTTGAAGGTTTGTGCATTTGGATGTTGATGGCAACGTGTGTGTGCTTCCATCTGTGTTTGGCTTGTTTTTTGTCAGGTGATGGATTGGGGTCCGCAGCCTTTCTTAGAGGCAGTTGGGGGGGGGGGGGTCCAATGAAAAAAGTTTGGTAAATACTGTTTGAGATCAAAACAAAGTACAGGGCCATGGGCGGGGCAGGCTACCACACTGCAGAATGCTCAGAATGCAGATGAGAAGTTCACTGGAAGAAAAGCAGCGATTTGTGGACTTGACACACTTTCTAATCAAAGCTTCATCACTTGTCAATTGTTCATATTCAAGTACATTCATACATTATCTCCAGGGACCTCAATCACTGCGGTGAGCCTCCGATCCCTTCTGCAGCTCCGCCACCGTTTCCACTGTATAGAATAGTCGCGTTGTGATGCCTCAGATGTTTCATTAAGCTGACAACAGAACCTCAGATATC
The DNA here is from genome assembly GCA_032164315.1 of Malacoctenus gilli. NCBI lineage: Eukaryota > Metazoa > Chordata > Actinopteri > Blenniiformes > Labrisomidae > Malacoctenus > Malacoctenus gilli. Next base: position 4,941,963 of record JASSRZ010000014.1, on the reverse strand, counting down.
ACCAGTGTCCACAGCAGAACCTTAAGCATGAATGGCACATATACACCAGCTTGCTTATGGAATATCTGCTGCCTAGTTTGACAAGTTAAATCAATCAAATGATCAATGCTTAAATCATTAGAGCTGGAAATGGTTTAGAAATTGTGAATGTTGCTTTGATACGGTACAGAGATGTGTGTGTATGTGTGTGTGCGTGTGTGTGTGTGTGTTAGCACTATGTCACAAAGTGTGTTTGTTGATTCTTCTGTTTGCATTCATTCCTTTTGACACAGTTGCGACTGTGTACTGTAGCATTATGCATCATGGTCGTGAGCACCCCGGTAAGTGTATGCTGGCATTCATTTCACAGCACTATCTGACAGCACAGCGAGTGTGACAGTAAATTTTTCCATTTTCTCCTGTCTGAATAATCTCCTGTTTGTCAGCTGCGCGCACCGTTGCATCACAACAGTGGATGCCGGTGTCTCGGGATGGAGGGATAACTTTTAAAATGTCAGCTCCGACTTCCACTGGGCAAAGCACCTCAAATTTAATGACACTTCTTTTGAAGTGTCGCCCTAATTGCTGCTAAAAACAAAGTCAGATCCCCCCTCCCCCCGCCCCCATCATCCCTTGTGACTCGCCGAAGTCCTTGTTTTTGAGTGCCAGCGCCAGAGCTCTTCTTTTTTTTCCCCCAATACAGCCAGAAATCCTCAGTGGAAAATAAAATGTAAATTTCATTATCCAGATGCTGGACGGAATAATGCAAGACTGAAAATCTCTGTGTGTCTGCCAGAGTGCGCGGTGCTATTTTTGTTTTCATGTGTCTGCGCTCTACACTTGCTAATGGCCACTCTAATGCCTTTTCCTCTAAATGGCGGGGGTTGTTTTCCATGGGGAGGGGGGGGGCGGGTACAGGATGGACCCGGGACACCGTGCGGCCACATGTCTTAATGGCCACCAATTTAGCCATTGAACCTACTGGAGCAGAACAGAGTAAATGAACAAAGAAACATTTTGTTTCGCGGGTGTCAGATTGGATGCAAAAATCTCTCCATTTATTGGGCTGAGAGTAGATGGAGGAGAAGATGAAATTGCAAGGCCTGCGTGTTATTGTGCTTGGGTTTAAGTGGATGCAAATTCAGTTTGCGTGTGCTTGAGAGTGGAAATGAAACAAACGAATGAAATGAAACAAACAAATGAAAAAACAACATCCCGGGTTTACCGTGTGAAGCCTCTGATACACACCTGAACGTGATCTTGGCGGAGCGGAACAGGATAGGGCGGCACTGCACGGCAGACCCCCAAATTTGTGCTCCTTGCAATAACAACATGAACAAAACAACATGCAAAAGCATAAAAGTCACGCCGTAAGTGCATGTGGCAAAGTTGTCCAGTGGGATGAAGGCCCACTGCTTCTAGAAAAACAAGAACGGTGGTTGTAAGGCGACAATAAATGGTCCATACTATGTCCAGCATTCGACTGGCAGATGACCAGAAACAAGCCAAGTTAGCAAGTCAACAACTGATACAAACAAAGTTTTTGTTTGTGTATTTATCATCGGTGTCGCAAATATTAACTAATATCAGCCGCACAGCAGAAGAGGAACCGCAAAGAGCTGAGAGAGAATCCAATCAGCCACTGGCAGCAGTTCCCCAACACGCTGATACAAACACAGAACCCGCCGAGCAGCCGTGAGGAGCCATTTATAGTGTGCCCGGCGAAGGCTTTTGGATAATTAACACTACAAGGTTGCACCACTACAAACGGCTCATTACAAATTATGCACGCATGCTTGATTTAAAGAACAAGCAAAGATCCCACAGATGACGCCGCCTCTGTGCATTAGGCTGCATGTAATTGTTCAGCATTATCGGCGTTTGCAGGAATGTTTTTTGCTCAATAGTCGAGCAAACAAAGCTCCACCGGCAGTCAGAAAGGAGCCCCGACATGTCTGCGGATGTCTCCAGATAGGATTCATGGACCGTAGGAGATGGGATCCCTGGATAGGGTACAATTTTTTTTTCATGCCGTGCCACCAGCTGCAACTAAACGATTACTGACTGCATCGTCTGCCCGTGCACCACCAGACGAGAGCGCTCATGGGGGGGGCGCAGTGTAAACAGACGGAGGTTTATTTAAAATATATCTGCAGTCAGGTAATCCAACCGCCGGTGGAATAAGAAGATTAGCGATGCTCACTGATGAGCATGAATTCGGAGGTAAAATTTTGCTGAGGAGCGCGCCGCCGCCTTAAGCTCTCCAACCTGGGGAAGTTCGGGGCGAGTTAAATTCTGCATATTCAGAGCTCCTACTTCTCCTCCACCTTGACATGTTTTAGCATGTGGTTAAAAAAAAAAAAAAATCGCACGTCACTTAAGTCCTCTCTCCCCCAGCCCCCGAGCACTTTCGCCCGGTAGCTTCTTCGCACTGTTTACGACAACGCTTTGATTTGACACCTCGAACTTGCAAAAATAGCTTCATACGCAGGCTTTTTCTGGGCGACTCTTTTTCTTTTTTTTCTTTTTTGCGCGAGATGTCACAGAAAGAGACGTGGCGAGGCCACAGGCTTCAGAGGGAAGTCGCACATTTCTCACACTGATTAGCAGAGGAGGAGTCTCGCTTGCCAGATGACATAGTAAGGAGCATTAAAGATTCATGGACAGGAAATCATCTGTAAATCACTGTTATGATTCATGCATATTTAACGAAGTCTCTGAAGCAATGAAATAATAAAAAAAAAAAAAACGAGCCAGGCCTCGAGTGTGGATCCAGAGCCCCTTCTGCTTTATATGATAATGAACGTATAGGTGCTCTGAGCAGCCGGCAGGCGCCCCATCGACCAGCCTGTGGGCATCGTCTCTCACTCCTCCTTTTACTCCTCCTTCACCGGGGTGGATGTGAGGATTGAATGGGAACGAGTCAGGAAAAAAACAAACCTCTCTGTTTCCTGTGGGCATCCTTCTTTTCGCTAAGCAAACACTCAGCCGGGACTCTGAAAAAAAAAAAAAAGAGAGATGCACACAGTCACGCGCATTAGGACCATTTCATTCCGAGCAGGTTTGAAGTCGCTGAGCTTCATACTCTACGGCGGTGGCTCCGGACCCGGGGCCAGCCAAGATCACAGGGGGTTTTTCAGGGGAGGAGGTGGGGGCTGTGCCCGCTTTGAGGTTTCTAATTTTGAATTTGAACGTTAAAAAGAGAATCCTAACAAGACACCCTGTGGTATTTTGAAGGTGCTCCCCTGCTTTTATTTTGAAGGCCCCGGCTTTTGTGGGCTCGTTGGACGGTGTTTGGCTTCACGGGGAGATTTTGGAAAACTCAAGATCAAAGAGGGGTGGATGAAGCACCCTGCTTACTCTCTCTGAAACTGTATTTAAGTCAAGTGAGGGACTCTGGACAGTCCGTGACTACACAACACTCGCACTCATCTGCAATTTAGAGCCACCTACTGACCTTTTATCTGCGATAACTGGCTTGTGAGGGGACCAGATTAGGAGGAAAACATCCATGCACCCACAAAGAGAACGTGCAACCTCTGTGCCGTGCACGCATGAGCCCAGGACCTTCTCACTGTGCATGAGAATCCCATTGGTTGTGCGATCCACCATTCTCTCACTGGTCAGTCCCTCTCATCCGTAGAACCATAAAACTCACATCTACTCAGACTTTTTTACAAATTTGTGGTTGTATGATACTCACTATCTTCACTTGGCTCACTGTTATCCTGTTTTAACCTGCACTGAACACAGTAAAGATTCTGTTTCCTGACCATTGGGACAAATGATGGGACAAACTCTTCTCTTGCCTTGTCCGAGGACTCTGAGTTGGACAGAAGTGGTTTGAAAGATGGATGGACAGACGAATGTTTTCTTTTTCCAGTTGCAATTTTTCCCATTAAAGTTCTCTGAAGCCTATCCACGATGGTACCCCGCCCCCCCCCCCCCCCCACTTCTCTGCCACAGTTCAAAGGGCTCTTTTCTTTCCTGAGCGAGGTTGAAGAGCAGTCGCAGAGAAGCCGTCCTGGTCATGGATCCTCTTATCACTAATATATTCGTAACCAAGGCAACGAGAAGACGTGATTTTCCTCCACCATTAATGCACTATTCATCAGTAAAAATAGCCGTCGTCTCCACATACAGTGTACGAGTTCTCCGCAAACTTGGAAAAACAAGTAAACTTTCTGCAAAGAATCAATTCTTTTCTTTCTCTGAGGCAAATTATTGAGCATGTACAGCTTCCACGAGATTGATTCCATACCGGCCGACCTCACAGCGTAGGAGGCAAGACTTTCTCGGAAAAGAAAAAAATAATACAGCTCACGTTTTCAGCAAATGTATGACTCTAGCAGATGGAGGAATCTTACAAAACCACGAGTCCCCCCCCCCCACCCCCAGGACCGGGACGTAACTTCTAAATGTTCTGCTGGGTTTACGGCAGCTCTGCAGAACCACCTTTAAACCAGCTGACTGCTATTGAAGACCAGCGAGGCTTCAGAGAAGGAGCCTTTTAGGAGCTTTAACGCAACATTAACATCTGGAGATGTAAAACATAGTTTCATGTTCTGTCACAAAAAGCTTCAACAATTTCATTTTTTAAGTGGAAATATTTTCACATTTTACTCATTTGCAGAAAAAAAAAATCAGCATACATACCCTAACAGGGTAAATAAAATATTTACTTTTTCTATGCCTGTTTATCCAACTTTTCGTGGTGTAACAGCCCAATGAATAACAACAACAGAGATGACAGGACTGAAAGAGAGGAAGGAAAGACTTGGTTCTGATTATGAAAATGTAATGCAGGCGAGTTAATTCCTTCAAGTGAAATTAGTGCAGTATCAAAAAAAAAAAAAAATCCAAAACTGGGGCAAGTTTCCCACCAGATGAAACCTCCTTTTCTCAACTCTGGACATGCCGATCTCCTGCTGACTAAGCAGAAACGGTTTCACTCTATTTACACGAACGCATGCACGCACACATGCATGGGTTCCACATGACCTAAAATGACTTTGTATGAACAAAACAAAAACCTTCCAACATTCTCATACACTCCCAGTCTCTGATCTTCTCTGCAAACTGTCTGGAATCCAGCAAAAAGCGGAATCTAACAGCCCAATTCCCCTCGCCATGAACTCATCTCTCCTTCCTTGGCAGAGAGCTGTGATCCCCACTGACTCAGATCGTGTCAGCTGTTGAATTAATATCAGACTCCATCAGACCAGCTTGGATCAGGCGACGAACGCATCCGTGGGCTCAAGTTCAAACAGATAAACATGTATTTCACTGATCGCTGAGTACGTTCTTTTTTTTTTTCTTTTTTTTTTGGTTTGGCTGACGTGCAGTTCATCGTCTGCCACCGTGTCCTCAACCACTGCGCCAGTCCCCACAGCTCCCCCCACACGTGCCCAGACAACGGCAGCATCAACAGCCTGTAAAACGTTCCTGGACGTGTCCGCGCCGGTCCGAGTGCCACCGAAAGCCAGGTTGCTGTCGCTCAAGATACCCAATCTTATCCAGGCCAGCTGCAGCCCCCCCACCCCCCCCCCCGCCTCCCTCCTCTGCAGGGCGTCTCACGGGCCCAGCACAGTGGCACTGCCAATACCCATCAGCACTGAACATCAGTCACTCCATGCCCCAGATTCACACATCATCTCCACTTCAGAGCCCGGTCCAACTGTGTGTGTGTTTGCGCGCACACGCGCGTGCGTATGTGTGTGTTTCTATGCATAGAATAAGTAACCGAGGCAATTAGAGATTTCATGAATATCATTTTAGCATGAAAAGAACCCGACAAACAAACCAGATACCATTCTTCGACATGAATAATGTAATCTTCCTGTGGTGAAACGGGGTATTTAGTCTGCAGATTCCTGCTTACACTGTGGCTGATCCATTCGGTCCTTCTCAGTTAACTCACACCAAATCATAGGAACACGTTGGGGTTGTTTTTTTTCATCAGTTTCGTTTGTTTTGTTTTTTGTGACCAAAAAAAAAAGTATATAATGGTTGAAACAAAAAAACAAAGGGCTCATTCACAGTATCTGCCTGCAAACAAACAAGGAGAAATACCGTGAACTCCTGAGCAGAAGATAATATGAATTATTTAACGAACTTACCGTCAAAGGCTCCTGAGAAGAAGAAAAAACAGACTGCAATTTGCGCGATCCGTCAACTGGAACCAAGCAAAGAATGAGAGTTAATTGAATAGATAAAAGTCCGAAAATGAATATAAGTTATAGCTTAAATGTGCATAATGTCCTTTGGAAAAACTCACCTTTGTTGGCAGCTGATGCAGGTTTCTATGATTGAGCTTGAAATGAAAATTAAAGGAAAAAAAAACTCTCTTTGCAGTTTTGCGCTTGAATTTCTGCAACTCAGAAGAAACAACTCAGACAGCAGGAAACAGGTTTAACCACATTTCAGAGAATGTTTAGGATTCATCTTGAACGATGCGACCATTAGTCATGGTGCAGTGAAATACTCGCTTTTGCGTTTGTTCATAGTTTTACAGATGTGACGGTGTAGAGTAGCTTGAGAATGATTGAACAGTACTGTGTCAGGAGCTCGCGGGGATCACGGCACGATTATCCGATTCTTGCTCTCGACATTACTGGCGATTAGCCAGAGGTGTGTTCAGATATGACTAACATATTTCTCCCTCTGCTGAATTGCTTCCGTCTCGATACAGGGAGACGAAAAATCAATCTCCCTCTCAAAGTGATCCAATCCCGAGCACACCAAGAATTACATACCAAATCATTCAAAATGTGAGCGAGGCGGAGGCGACAGTTATTTTTGGGGGAAATTGTGCCATAATCTCCACGTCAGACCGTCAAAGTTTGCTTTGCTGTGCTGAATGAAACATATACCAAAACACATTTTAAATTGTAAAGGAGACATCGGGAACTCGCTGGGGGTTTTATTTTGAAAGGTCACCTCCCATACGTGTGGAGTTGAGTCTCCAAGCTGACCTTTGCCACTAGATTCTGGCATCGCATTCAACGAAAGTGGATTTCCAAACTGACCCGACTCAGACACTGCTCACTCAGGTTGAATGTAAACAGACGGAGTTTAAAAAACAACCTTTAAATATGTCTGGCTGAGATGTTTTTAAACTTCGGGCTCTGGCCACATTTCTAATTCAGAACTGTGCTTGTTCAGACTGTGCAGGTGTGTTTCTCCTTCAAGTGTTTATCTTAACATGTGAAGTCGGAGAGAGAGAGAGAGAGAGAGAGAGAGAGAGAGAGAGAGAGAGAGAGAGAGAGAGAGAGAGCTGCAGGGAGCCTCGGGGCTGGAAAGCTGAGACACTGAAACAAGGGAATTCTTCATGGGCAGAAATTCTTGAGTTATGATTCTTTTTTTTTTTCGTGTGCCTTTGGCAAAATGATTCTTTATGGCAAGATTATTAAAATAGAGTGGGAATCAAAAGGATTTGGGGAGATTATTCCAGTGAGTGGAGGCTTATAAATATACAACAGATCCACCATTGTTTGGGTTTTTTTTGTACCTCATTGCTGTCCATCTCCGAGAGGGAATCAACTCCTGGCTGCACCCTCCTTCAGCTCCTTGTCCTTCAAGCAATCCAAGGCGGCAGTGACATGCTGAATGAGCCTAACGTGCTCTTTTCTTTTTTTTTTGTTTTTTCAGCCTGCATGTGATTGAGTGACTGGGCTGGAACTTCAGCAGCCATAATTTCAAAGATTTAACATCGAGGTCACACGAATCAGTCTTCCCGGTACAGTTATTGTCCGCCGCCTGGTCCACGGTGCAATTTCAGAGGCTTCACGGACTGAAATTTCAGCAATCACTGCAGTGATGGCAAGAACGGCTTTGTGACTTTTATTGTGTCGACTTATGGGGGACAAAAAAAAGCGAAAACGTGTGCTTTAAGTGTGTGAGGAGAGAAAAATTTCTCATTTCAAGGTTATTGTGAACTTACCAATGAGGGCCAGCGAATGCGCTCAATCTATGCAGAGGCTGCGGCCATCTGTGGCAAAAGCAGCTAACAGATGTTGCAGAAGGCAGCATTTCACTGGGCAGACTCCATGAGATTGTGACCTTTACATTTGTTTTTTATTTATCCATATAATAATCCTCATTTAACTTGGAAGATGTGGAAAGAGATGGAGATGATTCTCGGAGGAATGGTCAAGAATGGTGACGGCATGTAAACGACTGAATAAACCCAAGAACTTCCACAAGTACACGAGAACAACTGGTGAAGTTTTGATAATGTAAAATATAAATAAAATGCTAAAATTAAATGTTCACATGACACTTGATCTTTTCCTTGATTGCTAGTTGTTCTAATCGACCCTCAAAGTAATCGTTAATTGCGGAAATAAAGGTAAAAGTCTAACACGAAGCGTTTCCGTGGTTACAACAAGCAAACTAAAGCATCTTCTCAAAGCAGTGATGTTTCTGAGCTCCTGCTTGACACTTTTGCCTGAGCGTTCACACGCACGCACGTACACACGTACACACCCCCACACACACATGCCTTGGAGCTTGCATTCTTGTGATTCACGGCATGTTACCTCGCGAGGCTTCGGTGTGGCAAACAACTCAGAGGTGTCGTTTTGGCGTGCAGTGTGGCAAAATGACAACGATGATAATGTGCTCTAAGAAAACCATTCTTTTGCGTGTCAGTGCGATCATAATCATCAGATTTTTCTTCCTCACTCCCTCGCTGTTTAAAAACTAACTGATCTTCACCCGCCACAATGACTCCACCAGACCTCTGGTAGAGAAAGCTTCCTCAAGCTCACGTCACTGTTCCCTCCACTCAGGTCTGGAGCTTCCAAAGGCCTCATAGTGTGTGGCGTGTACTTAAACACACAGATTTTACCACACTGCATCCTCCTCTCGAAGGAAGCATCCAGCATCGCTGTGCAGCCTGTGCTGTGTCAGTAGGTGGTAGATATGGAGGGAGAACGTCCTAAACAGCAGAATGGATCCATCGGCTTGCCCTCTCCTTCCTCTAAAACATCCCGCAGCCGTTTCCTCTCCAGGAAAAGCATGCACACACACTCTCAGCGGCCCACATGATGCAAGAGCAAATTTGAATCACCAAACAAGACCGTCTTCTTCCATTACACCAAAGTCCACCTGAGACGCTCACGCGTTAATTGAAGGGAAGAATTATTGGTTCAAGGCTGTTGACTTAACGGCCACTTAGGAGGTGCCTATTGACACCATCTGCGTTGAAAGTACGGAAATCACTACTGAAAGGTGCGAATGTGGACGGAGCACAGGAACTAAGCCAATTTATGGGATGTTGAGTGAGAGAACAAAGTGCAAAAGGACGACGTGCGAGAAAGAAAAAGGGGAGACCTCGGCCTTCACAGGCTTTTTGAGCAAAGCTGATTGAAATCCTAACTGCACCAGATGAAGGACAGAAAAAAGAAATTGGCCATTCTCCAGAAGTCCTCCTTTCATATGAGCATATAATAGCACCCGATATGTAAATTAGGACCCCAGAGTCCAAAGGAAGGCTGAATAACTCCAGCATGCAACACGTTGTAAGCCTGGTGTGAGCCGCTCAAAGTGACGACTCGGAGGGTCATTTCAAGCAATTTGATGCTCTCCTTCTCCATGCGAGTTTTATGAAGACTCTTTGTGTTTTCTCCCCCCCCTCCCCAGCAGGATTCAGCCCCCTCCGTCCCCGCTGCCCGAACCGCTCGCGACTGCTCGACAAACCGTGGGATCGCCGAGCCGAGGTGGCTCGTCAGCCGGCCCGGCCGACCCCATACAGAGACTCTTTGTGCTGTCGGCACAGACAAGCTTCCTGGAGAGAGTTATTGGAGCGGGCCGGGCCGCAGTGCCCGGGGCGGATTGTCTCCACGCCACTGATGCGGGATCAGGGTTTTACTCCTCTGCATTACAAACACCACAATGTGTTTGTCTCTGTTACTCGATTTTCTCGCGGGAAGGGACGAATGCAGTTTTGGATTTACTTTCACGAATTGTGCCTACTTCCGAGTTTTAAAAAAAAACCCCAACCGCTTGTCGTTTGGAAAAGTTAACTTCCAGATCAATCTGGAACCCACAAGGTCACTGCTGACACCGAGTTGACTTTTGAGACTTAACTACATCACTAAATTTTTATGAAAAGGAAATGTTAATGACCCCTGTCCCCAATTCTCCCCCCGAGTGTGTGACTCCACTGCCGGTCTCTTGCCCTCTCTAAAGCAATTTTGAGATTAAGGCGGGGGGAGAAGTTAGACTCACACTCAGAGTTCAAGTCCCAATTCTGAAACTGGAGAAAAAAAAACTATGAGCACAGTTCTCTAACTTTGGGCAAGAAATTGAAATTTAGCATATTTCCTTAAAATGCTGTTCTGTTCGAACTGTGGCAACTCACCAGCTTCTCTCCGGATCCCTCAGATTGCCTCTGAGAACAGAGTTGTGTTACAGCGCTGAGTGTGTCTGTGTGGGAGCGACAAGCCCAGTCGCACACGCAGAGGAAAACATTCGATTGTGGGGTCAATCATGGAGGTCAAAAAGGAAAACCATCCTTGGTGGCAGAAAATCCCCCCCCCCAAAAAATCTACTTTCTTCTTCTTTGTTGCACTGCTTCTATCTGGAGACTCCTCGCTTTGAGCGGCACCTCCTGCTGTTGTAAATGAGCAGTTCGTTTCAGACAGTTGGGTCGAGAGTTGACTGAGGACAAACTGAAAGGAAACTGAGAAGCCAAAACTTTTGGAAGCGCATGAAAATGCAGACCAAGTCCACGGACTATCCTGGTATGAAAGCCCCTTATGACAAACAGACAGAAAGGCTGATAGCCTTTAGAGTTTACCCAGTATTTATATTTACACAGCACACAATCAAAATCTTTAATAAAAATTGGTTTGACTTGCTTACAACCCAAAAGTAGGCCTCTGACTCAAGGATACGACTTGTAACTTCCAGGTAGCCAACATGCCATCGTTATGTTCCTCATTATGCCCTTTTTTTTGTCACCTTCTCCAAGCAGCAGGAGGTGGCAGCGTTCGTCACCTACGGCGTGAGAAGGCAGCGGGGCAGCAAAAGATCCGCACCAGTAATTGCGGAAGCGAGCTGCCCTGTCCCATCGCAGGGCGTGATGCTGCGAGCGCCAGCTGAGCTGTATGGCGGAAGACACGGAGGCCCTGCTGTTGTAAAGCCCAGATAGAAGCAGGCGTGCAGGTTTGTAGCACACAATGAGCTGTTGTACCTGTTGAATTATTGATGTTTCTCTGGGGTTTTTTTTAAGGGACAGGTGCTGCTACTCATGACAAGCTCCCCGCAATGGCTTAATTTCATCACCGTTTTTTAAGGGGGGTCCCTGCCTCCCGGGGCTGACAGGCTGCGGGGGCTGGAAGACACACAGAGCTACGCGAGAGCACCCTCAGCAAAATATATGCATATACGAGGGAGGTGCAGCTCGACGTGCACGCCGTATCCCTAGAGTGTCGGTAAATAGGCTGACAGGCAATCCCGGGGACCCGGTGCTTTCTAATGTTCCTCGAGTCATTCAGCTGGAACAGATTGAATTTCAGGACTTGGGCTACACAGCCTCTAAAAGAGGGCCACCTGTATGTCTGAGAGAATCTATAATTTGGCCTTGCATCGCCGGACCCACTGAGGAATATATGTAGATCTCACATGGGCTCATAAAGTTTCATGACCAAATAACTTGGTGTGAAGATTTTATGCGGCTAACAGAAGGACACTTAGGGACACGCACTTTGAATTCTATGCTCCATTTTTCAGATCTACATTATAAGAATTACAAAAACCTACAACTGGCAGAATGTCATGCAAGATTGAAAAAACTAAATCCTGTCAATTTCCATAAAACAGAAAGTTTCGTACTTGATTTTGAAACCCAAGTTACAGCTGTGATGTTGTAGTGCAGGTCAGCTCTAATGTGAGAGCAAAGAGGCAGTTAACAGGTGCAAAGACTTACCATTGAGTTCGATATCAAAATAAAAGCCTCTGACCAGCAGCTGCTAACAAAAGTAATTTATTGTCTATTGATCAGGACGTGAGAACAGTGTCTCTGATTGTGGGCCGATCCCGTAGATTTACCTTAGTTCCAATACCTCACGTGGCAATAACAACACAAACCAGCGAATGAACACCAACAACGTGTCACAGCAGCTGTGTCACTGTCCGTGGTGCTGAACACAAAATGTAAACAAAAAGACAAACGCCTGCTGCATGGTGGCAGCATTCAAAAAGAAAATGGCCTTGTACTGTGTTTTTATTGTTTGGTAAATAGAGTTTTGGAGGCTGCAGCCCCCAGTGGGTCCTGCGGCGCCACCAGTGGGAGCTTTGTGCGACTACACTATAAAGAGTGCAAAGACATTCGGCTCCGTCGGCCTGCTTTTGAATGGTTTTTAAAGGCAACTATTTACAGTTCCGCAAACTTTTTTAATCTGTTTAATCAAAGAACTTAATTGTTTAGTTGATCGATTTGCAGTGCTGGATATATTTTTGGTTAACAGGCTCTTAAGGACACAGTTTTATCTCGGATGTCAATAAAAATAAGGACAAACTGTGGTGGCACATGGAAAGTCCACTTTCCTTCCGCATGATACCCCGGTGGAACTTTTTGCTCCACTTGCCACGCTGAACGTGTAGCAAATATGGATGAATGCAGATTTTGTCTCAGTTGATGTGCTGCATGTTAAAAAAAAGGAAGTGAACAACCAGCTCAGGTATCTTGTACTTGTGCGCTGATCTGAATATAAATCCAACGTACGGCACTTCTGAAGTATTTGCCGGTGTTTAAGATTGAATTTCATGGACTCTTGGACTCCATTTGCCCATCAAGCCTACCTGCCTGCCTTCATGTGGGTTCTCAGTCCTTGGCTATCATGAAATATTTATCCGCTCCTCGCTCGCCTTTTCTTTTGCCCGCTTCAGCCATTTTTTTCCCCTCACTCGTCCACGGGCTTGTTGTGGGAGCTATCATGAAAATCTGTCGGAGGCACAAGGCAAACACACGGGCTAACATATGCACATCGCAAACAGAGTCATCAGCGCCCATCGGTCACTGCGTTCGGACGGGGAGGGGGGCGGCGGTCCCCCCTCTCTCCCCGCTGTGGCCGCTTCATCCCGCGGGCCTGCAGAAGCCCGATAAGCCGATATTTCACCGACGTCGATTAAACTCTCGCGCTCCGCGTAGATCATGAGAGACTTGATGGTGTCCATAAAAATGACTCATTTTACAGCTATTCTGAGGAGGAGGTGCCGCGTGTCTGTCGTTCAATATCCCAGGGAGTCACACGGAGCGATCCGGCCCGTGAAGGTGCGATCCGCATGTCAGCGGCAGCCGCAAAATGACCAGCCATCATTTTCTCTCCCCACAACCCCCACACCACAATCATAACTCTGAGCTGTCAGCTGAGCAGGCTTCACATCGGCAAATATGGTATGTCTTTATGATATGGGGCTGTGAAAATGAATCAGTGCAGGCAACACAAGCACTTTATCAAAAATATACAGCTTACTTTATCTTCCGTGCAAAATGCAGCTCCATAGGAAATAGTGGCTGCAGAGAAATAGACAGCACAGGCTTTAAACGCAGCTCTGGCAAGGAAGCTTCCTTCTGAGTTGATTCTTTCACACAAACAAAAAGTCTAACAAAGCCATACAAACACAGCTACGTGATGAATGAATAAATCTGTTTTAAGGATCTAAGGATTTTATGAATGTTCTTCCGACAAAATCCATCCGTTGAATCACCGTCCACACATTGGACAGGTCACCCGTCCATCATTGGGACAAAGACAGTCGCACAAACACACTCTGGCCCACTCAGAGCAAACCCAGGAAACCATCCTTTTTTTTAAGAGCCAACTCTTGTTCTATTTCCAAAAAGTCTGATTTATGAGTGGAAGGTCTCCAGTGATTTGCAATGTAAAAAAAGAGTTTTCAGTGGCTGACAGTTCAGGGCATTAAAGATCCATCAACACTTGCAAATTCTTGCTTTTGGCAAAGTTATTCACAATACAGGAACTATTGATTGGGAACTCTGGACGTAGTCAGGAAAAAAGGGGGTTATGTATAGCGCAGCATCCACTCCCCTTGTAATCTCATTACTGACCTCGTGTGCCCTGCAGCTTTTCTCAGTCATTGTGTCACCTCACAAAACAAGCAACCTGGCAGTGGTTTCACACAACAAGACTCTCTATGGTCAACGGTTTGAGGCTTTGAGGTGTCACTGCCACGTCCCGACAAGTCCATCTCCAGGCACCTGCTGCTGCCCCCTACCCTCACCCAAGAAGTCCCACCAATCGTCCAACAAGTTCCTCTAACCTTTTGAATTATGCAACTTTAATGAAGCTTTTACAGATGCCAGTGAGCCGAGCTACACGCTCTAATGCCTCCTGACATCAGCAGAGGACCGACTTCAGAACTGTTTGCCGATAACAAATTGGTTCATCAAAAGGCCCGACAGACACAATTTACAGAAATGTCGGGAGGAATTACAACTTTTCTTTGAAAAAAGTAATTTTTTTTTCTTCAAAAAAGGATTTACTTCCTCTTTCTCTTTGGATTTTAGCTCAGGGGCTTCGTGCAGCTCCTTGGATCTCAACTGGGCTCGACTATAAAAACAGCAGCATGAAATTGGCACGGACGGACGTTTCAACTCGTTTTCAGTTCCAAAATAATTGAGTCCATTCTGGAAATCACTTTCTTTTTTTTTGTTGCTCAAATTAAATTCATGAAGAACAACCTGGAATTTCTTGAGGAATAAAACCCGCCTCGCTGTCGCGACAGTGCTTTTGGTGGCGACAGCCTGCAGCTCCACAGCCTGTGTGGTTTTTTGGAGGCTCCAGCTTGTGTGTTTTCATCGACTTTCTCCCACGCTTTGAAAAAAAAGAGATAGTTGGAGGGCTCTCAACTTCTCTGAAAACCTTGGGGTGAGGCTTTGGGGGGAGTTCGGCGCGGATGACGTCACCTCTAAGTTTGCATAACCGTCAGCTTGCTTTTGTAGCCGGGTGGTGGACAGGGGAGCTGGCTTCCCCCTGGCTTTGATTCAAGCTGCATTGCTTTCCAGTTCGAATGGAACTCAGGCTGTATCCGAATCCACAGTGTGTCATGAATGAAATGTGAAGCGGTTTTCAAGGTCAGTAGGTGGGCCCGATCGGACCCTCTGACGAGCGGCTTTTGGCCCGGGGGCCGCGCATTTGACACGTCTGCCCTGAGGCAACTTTTCAGGATCTTTCTGTCGACGCGTTCGCGGGTTCACTCCACAAACAGAATCATTCGCGCTCCAGCGTTGCGTCCTCTGTGATGCGATGTTGAACATGGCCCTATCCACGACGGGATCGACGAGAATTTGCCGGCACTTACTTGTTCTGCGGCGCGGCGAGTCTGCTTCGCGCTTCTCCTCCTGAAAGACTGAAGCCTCGCTGGAGCGTTCTGACACTCGTTAATGTGTTTCACCTGTTTCCAATCCCCCCCCCCTCTCTCTCTTTGAGTTATTCCACCAGGTGTTTTCTCCCAAAATCCCGTCAGTCTTTTTGTTCCTCTTCGTTCAGCTGTTTCAAACAGGAACCAGGCATTAAACATCAGATTAAAACCGGTGTATATTATTGGGAAGACAACGCTATTTGTTCCAATGCTCGTTTATAAAATATAGGCATAACATCATCACATTGTGCCTCATTTCCACCCTTTATTTCTTCCCTTTTGCCAACTTTGTAAGACCCCACTTCTGTTTAGAGGAACGGATGAGTGGGATGTGAAAGGGTTAAGCGTGTCCTTATTTCACAAACCTATCAAAGATATGCAAAGCTTTAGGGGAACTCGTTCTGCGTGAGTTTGAATTTAATTAGAGTTCTCTCTATCCCCCCCCCCACCTTATGAGTATGATGGAGTGTGTGAGAGCGTTGAGCTGTGGCAGCCTCAGCAGAGCTTTGTGCGCGTGCAGTCCCAGCACTTCCCATCCCTCCTCTCGTCCTCCTTCCTGAAAAGCGCCGGCTTTTAACTGGGTCACTCGCTGCTGGCACAAAGCGGCTCACCTGTGGCTCGCCCACCTGGTGCCGGAGCAGATAATGTGGTTAATCCCCTCGGCCTGGGCCGTGGCGCCGGTGATGTCGGTTTCCGGCGGCGATGCAGCATCATCGGGGTGGAGTCACCCAGAGGTTATTAGTGCTTTTAATGACTCACTTCCCTCCTATAAACGGCACCTCTGAACCTTCCCGTTCTTGCAGTCAAATCTAAACCTTTCTCTCCGCCGTTTGAGCCCACAGTTTAAAATCAGGCTGTAAAAACCATGTCTCCAGGATTCCGGCTGCCATCCAATCGCTGCTGATTCGCCTCATTAAAGCATTTCCGAAGCCATGTTTGCGACACGTCATTGAAGTTGGGTCTTGGGTGTCTTAGTTTTCGGAGAAGTTTTTCTTCTTGGAGGAGCTGGAGGTGCCAGACGTGAGAGCTTAGCTGTGCTGACAGTGCAGAGTGGGGTTTGTTGTCTCTGGGTGTCACTTTCGCTCTACCCGGAACCTCTGTCTTCCAGAACGCCAACGGAACAACGGGGAGGATATAACAAGATCCGCCGGCGTGAACCCAGCCGCCTGCGGTTACGGCTGGGGATACGGATGCGTCTCCAAACCATCGGAATGCATTCATGGATTCAGGGGCATTGTCGATTATGCTGCGTCAGAGGAGATTACAGCGGCGTTTGCATTAAAACTGGAATCGTATTACAACCAAAGCAAAAAAAAAAACAAAAACATGACATTGTATTTTTTTTTCGTTTTTGAACCGCTTCAATTGTCAAGTTGGCTTCTCTGTTTTCGTCTGCACACAAAAATGTAGTCCCGGGCTCCCTCTCAAGCAAACACGTGGGAGTAAAGTCAACAAAGGAAGGTTGTGGGAGTCAGACAGGCAGGCGGGAGGTAGAAGTAATGGAATTAAACGACAGAACAAAGGGCACCAAATACCTCAAGGGGGAAGCATCCAATTGTTTTGGATTATGATAAGGTGTAAAGATAAGCTTCCAGTCAGAATTAAAATGGAGTTTCGGAAGGGAAAAAAGCACATATCTTTGTACCTTTAGGCGCAGAAACAAAACACAACATTTTAAAAAGAACTGCTGTGAAGAAGGACCAGCATCGGCAAAAGTCTCATCAGGCAAAAACGATACTTTGTGAATATACTGTAGTACATATGAAAGGCCTGTAGGTGGTACATGTACACGGAACTCAGACCAACAAGGGGAAATCACCACACGCATATTTGTAGGTATCATTTTGTGTCATTTCACTGAAGAGTTTTTAGAATCTCACCACCAAGTTTCGCAGTTACTCATATGGAGAATTTTGCTTCGTGATGCTCAAATGACATTTATTTAATTACTGTTTGAATATATTTATGACAAAGATGACATCATCCCTTGGTGCGGCATTTCAGTGGCCTATAAACTGAAGTTTGACTAAGCTGCATGTTGTAATTAGAGCGGCAGAAAAGTAAACTTTCACACACCTCCTTCTTGTAAAAAAAAAAAAATACAAATCCAAATCCACCCAAGCATGTTTGTCCTCTGCTAACTTCTGACACTATTCTGTCTGTGGTGGAGTAATTTCTCCCTCGGAGTGAGCCGAACGAGATCGGGATCGGCGCCGAGATTTAAGAGCACAAGCCTGCCACTCACTCTGCCTGCGATTCCCCCCAAACCCCCTCCTTGAGGGGGGGGGGGGGTCTATGCCGAGTGTTGCTCTTTGACAACATTGTGGTTTGTGTATTAATGAGGCAGACATGACAGAAATCAGAGCCCCGCAATATAGCACAGCACCCCGAGGAATCTACAGGAGCCTGAAAGGTACATCCACAGCTGTCTGCTCGATGCTATTGATCTATTATGGATGTCAGTTTCCACTTTGGTTGCGATTCAGGCAGAGTCGGAGGGTTACTTTGCAATTTGCTTTACACACAGCCACCGTTTCTCGCATGGTGTTCTTGTAATTGCAGCGTGAACCGTGTCACAACTTTAAAAACTGGTTTCCAAACTGCTGAGGTTTGTTTTTGCCACGTTTTAAGTAACTGATAAAACGATCACGCAGCAAATCAAAATCAGTGACTCCACAAACAAACCACAGTCCGACTGCACAAATGGATCATTAAGTCTGACCAATCACAGAGCTTGATTTAATTTCACAACGCGCGTGTGTGTGTGTGTACACATGGTGGATAACTGAGTGTGTTATGGGGCCTGTTTGGTGACCAAACAAGCTGTGTTCATGCTGTTGCGAATAGTTTTGCAGCAGGCTTGTTTCATACCAACCTGTTTCATGTGCATGCGATGCTCGCAATAGTGTTCATGGGATGTTTTATGAATGAAGTGGCACAGACTTGGCTACGTGTTGAATCATTTGACAGCTGTGTGATCCAGGACTCAATAAGCGCCACATTTACCGTCTGTGTTCCGGCTTTTTATTTCTCGGGGAACCGGTCGAGTGATGCGAACGGCAAGTGACGGAGCAAAGCTGGAGCGACAGCGAAAGTGTTCCAGCTCTATCTGGCCCAAAGAAGTGGCATCCGATGTCCTGATGGACGTATCGACCTGATGACTGTTTCAGCTGCTGCTAAAAAAAAGCATATCAGTTTCTTATTCAAATTCAGTGACTTTGTCACAAAACATGTCCTTAAAAATGAAAACAATCCTTATTAATTACAGTTTTTTTTCCCCAATCGAAGACACAGTAACAAACAAATTAAACGGTTTTCTCCTCTTGTAATTTGAAATTCCAAATAAGTCTAATGTTGCCTGACAAATTGGAATTATTCCACATGTGCAATTTAGAGCATGACTTTGCCAAAGATCACCTCCAGACATCTTTTAATGAGTGTGTTAAAGCACACGAATTAGAGACATCATTTGTGCTTGATGTCATTTCTCCCAAACAAAACGTGAGCACGCAGCTGCAGCTCGCAGCCCAAACCAACGCGTCGTTCAGACGTTTGCTGGGAACGCCATTCTCAGCACAAAGATGCCAAATCGTTTTCCAGACTGTTTTAGTAAACTCTTTTTATTTTTGGTCTCTGGGGGGGGGATTTAAATTGCAATCTTTTGCACCACTAGTGGAATTTCTGGCATATTTATTTTTCTGTGACACTGACTGCAAAGTTCTGTGAAAAGCGGTCCGATCAGTCTCACTTTCACCGCAGTTTCTTTTGGTCTTGGTCTCAGTGCCCCATCAAGACACTAATCACCATATAAACTGAGGGATTTGTGCGGAACGACCACAGAAACAGTATGTGTCTGTGACCTCAATAAAACTTGCGCTGCCTTCTGGTGACTGCAAGACCTCAATCGAGCAACAAGTGATGGAGACTGTCTGTTAAAGTATTCTCTCTCACTCTCTCTCTCTCTCGCTCTCTCTCTCTCTCTCTCTCTCTCTCTCACCAGAAAAAGCTGGTACAATAAAATGTAGCAAACTTGAAGACTAAAAAAGTAAGATCTGGAAATTCATGTTTTAACGGCTTGTAATTTGGGAAGATTAAAAGTTAGAAGAGCACACTGCACATAAAGCTGGGAAGAAGAAGAAGAAGAAGGAGAAGAAAAAAAATGAGAAAGAAACTCTATGAGTGTTGGTGCGGAACGACTGCGAGACATCTAAAGAGCTCCGGGCTGAGCTGGAACCCTTCTGCAGCGCCGCTTTCAGCCTGCACCACGCGCGACACATGAAACAAAGTAGGGCTCCACGAGCATAACTTAAGGAGGACATAAGCAGACAAGTGTGTTGTGTGCAGAGACCTTCACAGACGCATCACAGCCTCTTTGGAACAATCGTTGCAGACCCAGATGAAGGCGGCGTGGCGCTCATTGGGATGTATCTATAGCTTGAAGGGGGGAGCAGAAATGTTCCAATGCAGAAAAAATGGACGAAGGCATCAGTGCACAGGAAGGGGGGGGGGCTTTTTTGGTCTGGATCTTTGAGTTTCATCCCGCTGTCCTGAAACATGTGCACGAGATCAACTGGTGACTCCAACTTGTCAATGGGTATGAATCTGTGTGTGCGAGTGTGTGTCTGTGGAGGTTGTTCACTCCCTTTTCCCAGTGTCTGGCTGTGATCGCCCCCTGCACAGCCACCCCGCCACCCCCCACCCAAAAGGAGAAGTGGTTTTGAAAGACAGATGGATCTTTCACACGTCTGGGTTTTCGCTGCTGCCAGCTTTCCTCAGCTCTACCGTCTCCGCCACGGAGGCGTCAGTTTCTCGCATCGCGCTGGAATCGGCTCTGCCACACGTCTTGCGTCCCCCCGCCCCCCCCTCCAGTTTCCCGAGCGTCACGAATGAATCGAATTGAGCCTGATGAACTGGCCTGTGCCGCTCTGCACTTGTACTATCGATCCGATGTTTACACTGCAAGGATTCTCAGCTGAAAGCCGATGTCTGAAAACTGCCGCTGCCGACTCTCTGATTTACGCCACCAGGCAAACCGCGGCATTCATTGATTAATAACTTAATTCAGCCTCACTGACAGACATTAAAGGGGCTGAGACTTTTCTTTTTAAGAGAAAGCTTGCTTAATTCTCTCAGCAGAGACCACCACCGTCTTATCAGCCCCCCCAAAATCGAATTAACATGTTAACGATTTCACTTTCCCCGTAACATGAACTGAAGTGGTGACAGCACCGCTTTTTAATGCCCCCCCCCACCCCTACCAGATTGGTGACGGTGATGGAGCGCCAAGCGTCTTGAAGGGTATTCCAATGTTAAGTGATATTAGATCCCAGCTGACGCTCGCTGCTTTTGGATCCAGGCTGATGTCGCTGTCATAACGGCGGCCGCTCATCCAGGAATGTGGAGCTGCCCCCTTCACAGGAAAACAATGTGGGCGTTGTGGTGGGGGGAGGGGGAGGGGGGGGGTGCACATGTTGACTGAGGAACCTAGTCATCTACACACTGAAAAAAAAAGCCATCCCTCTTCTTTGGAACACAAACAAGTGCGCCGTTGCAACATATGTTTGTTTTCTGCAATGCGGAACAGGAATTTCGCTACCTGTTCTACACACACACAGACACACACCCGCACGCGCACCCTTTCGAAGCCCACGGTTCCTTGTAAAGTTTCGGTGTGACAGGTGCTCAGGCGCATCACGAGCTTTCTCCCTAATTGCTGCTGTGTGGGTGTTTTACTGTTGTGCTGTGAGAGTGCTGGATGTGCCTTGAAACACAATACCTACGACTGCAGCGGCGTCTGCTCCTCGGGAAGCATTATGCTGTTTACCAGCACTTTGTCAACTCCAAATAAACCGCCGCAAGATGAGATGATTGCAGCGGCGGCAAAAGTATTCACAATCTCCAGAGTAGAATTACAGATACTAGTGAAAAAAACAAAAAGAACAAACACGAGTAGCCCATAAAAGGGTCAACTATTGAAACCTGACAGATGTTCATCTTTCTTTTGCAGTTGAGAGTGATTCCTTCTCTCTGTGAAAAGGGGGCAAATCACTGTTTGACATTGAGATGTTCAACGTGCCCCCTTGGTTGTGTCGTCCTCATGTCTGGTTGAACAGTGCTGTTAAACTTTTCAGCCCAGCTAAAGCTTCATGTCACTGTTCCCGTATGAGGAGACGAACATACAGTTAGAGTTGAAGACACAATGAACAATAAAAGCCAGGTCCTGAGCTTCGAATTGGTTCCAACCCTTGTTACTTCCCAGGTCAAGATGCCAGAACCCTTGTTTAACAAGACATTCAGATGGACGCGGTAGTGGAGGAGAAGGCTTCCCTCCCTTCAGGGTGTAAACAGGTCCCCGCCTGGTCACTCGGCTGCTGCAACCCTCCGGGGTCGATAGGCCGTTACCAAACATCACAGAGCATTTGGAAGCCAAAAGTGTAGCAGAAGGTCTGTTCCCTTTGGTTTCTCCTTCCCGCACCAGACGCGAGGTCGTGTGCTCTTTTCAAATGGCATTGCGCTTTAATAAGCTTTAAAACGAGACACTGTGCAGCAGCTCATCAGTGGACTGAGGAGGGCAGCTGCCTCATTGATCCGCCAAGCCTTTGTCTCTTTATTCACTTGGAATCTTTTTTCACAGGTTGTGAAGCTGTGGAGGTTAAAGGTCTGACTACAAATATTCAGTAATCCCTTTTTCTCGTTTCAGAGGATTTTTTTTTTTTAAATGCCATGATTGGTATTTTGGAAGCGCAGCATCTCACGTCATCCACGCTTGTTGAGCGGCTGGGTATTCAGCTGAGCTACACCCAATGGCACAAACGCATTAACTGGTCATTTTGAAATCAATGTGCATTCAGAGGCGGGTTTAAATCAAACGGATGCGGCCGGAGCGTTTATCATCGAAGAGGGAATTTTTATCAGATTCAGAGGAAAGATTGGATCAGGTTGGGGGGGGTTAAAGCAAAAGATAGTGAGACAGAAATCACCAAAGTCCTGCATGAGTCAAAGGAGCAATCAAATCCAGCAGGCTAACAGATAAGCAGTCACAATTTCACATTTTTACTTTGTAATTACTGAAAGATAACAGTATAACTCAGATAACAGTCCAAAAATCCATCAAAGTCATTTTAACTTTGGCATGATTTGTTTGCTTTTGGGTCAAGAAATTACACTCTTTACAAAGATCAAGCCTAAAAACTAGCCAAGATTTCAAAGCAAGTTGTGCTGACCTGCTGCAACTTGGGAGCAGCAGGAAGGACGAACACATAAGGAGCAATAGAGTGAATCTGGGACAAAGACTGAGTGAAGTTAAAGTCATATAAAAAGATCAAATCTACAGCTTGGTCTTCAGGCGGCTTCTCTTCTGCTGCAAAATTTGCCCTGAATTACTGCAAACACCTCCAATTCATTCAGTTATTACAGCGTACGGGCTGGAAGGTCAAAATCTTTTCTAGTAGAACAAAAAACCTGCTGTTAATATCGAGAGACGCTGAGAGACCGTCCCCATCCACCTTATCCTCGTGGGATCTGTGGTATTGAAAGCAACAGGCAGTCTTAATCACACATTTATTGGAAACTCCTGAACAAGAGAGCAGCACATCGGACTGTGAAAAAGCACGACACACACCTGCAACAGAGTTACAACTGCACACCAACGCTCACACGCACACACGGGTCACTCAAGCAACCTTAAAACGGGTTTGTTGACGCACAAACTGATGGAAGTCGACATCAGATGCTTCAGATGTGTGTTGCCGCGTCATGAGAAGATCCTTTTTTTTGAAAGCATTATGCTGATTACAGTGCAGGGTGTTTGTTTGCAATCTCTCTCGACATATATGTGTTGGTGGTGTTCATTCCCGCTGAACCAGCTCATCGCTCGAAACAAACATACGTCTCCACTGATCACGAAACACAACAGGATCCTTTGTTTTCTTCATTGACACGATCCACAAAGCAGCAGTCCTTTATTACATATTTTATACAAACAGCAAAACACAGCTCAAAGAGTTCTCAAGGCCCGACATGCTTATTCATTAGAAAAAAAACAGCTTTTTTTTTTCTCACGAATGGAACTGGCATGCCATGAACGAAGATTCTTTTCATCTCACACTCTTATTTTCTTCAGACATCTATTGATGGTAACTGATAATTGTATGTTTCTTTTTTTTCCATTTAGAGTAATCACCGTCATCTCTTCGGTCCGTGTGAAGGTGAAATGACTGAAAAGGAAGGGGGGGGGGGAATAAAGCACAGAACAACATGCACAGGTCACCCTCGGGTGTGATCTTGAAATAAAGTGTTGTGTTCGAGCAGTTTCATCTCTCTGCGTAGAAAAACGACTGAACTTCCCTTTGAGAACGACGCGTCCACCAAGCGACACCTACCGCTACAAAAGTACCTATAGCACCGAATAAACCGAAAGGTTTCAGAAAGGACTTCAACTCGCATGTTGAAAAGTGACGATGGTTTCCTAACGCCTTTCTCTTTTTTAACTCCCCAGTTAACACTGCACAATGTGAAAGGTGCAAACTAAACAGCAAAAAATACAAAACGGGAAAGCGAGGCCAGCGGAACGTGATGCGTCGGTGTCAAATTCGTTTTCGTACAAGAGACGTGTCTCGAGCCGCCGCAGTCGAAGTCAAAACTCTCCAGGCCTTCAGCCGGGAGACTCCCCAGGCTCCACTTCGCCGTCAACGACGTCTCAGAGTCGGCTCGAGTCCCGTCACAGTGTCCTCTGTCGTTCTCTCCTGTCTGTCCAAACTCTCTGCGGAGTTGTGGCTTCATATCGCATGGCTGCGGGTTCGAGCAACAGACACGCACAGACACACACAGCCGCTGACGGGGCAGCGTGAATGACGGAAGTGGCTATCGATGACTTTCTCTTCTCCTCATGAGACGTTGGCAACCGATCGAAGCTCCTCAGTTGTGCCATGAGACAAATTGTGCCCAGAATAAAGTCAAACACGATCTGAAGGTTGAACTGACTTCTGCTAAACAGTAGAAATATGAATCACGAACAAGAGAATAAATTCGCAAAAGATCCTTCCACATTTGACTTGTGCCTCGCTCCACCCCGCCAGTGTCGCGGCTTCCTTCCCCTTTCTTGTGTAACTTGGGTTTGTTGGAGGTGAACTGAGATTGCACCTTCCCATTAATGTCACAGCAATAGAGGATAAAACAGTAACCTAGGCAACAACAGGATACTTCATCTCTAAAAGGCTACAAATTGCTCTGTTGATGATAGGGGAGCCAGTAATCCGGCTTCAGGTCATCTGTGTGAATTCAGCCAAACAGGGTGAATGCAAGCCAGGGAAACCAAAAGAAAAAAACAGTCTTTGGTGTGTGCTTCGTGTCTCTGTATCAATAAATAATGAAAAGTTTAATGAATGAATAATACATCAATTCTCGAGCCCAGGTTCCGATATATCGCCCGATGAATGCTGGATTGTCTATTTGTGTGGCTACGTTGGACTCTCGAGGCCATTTGAGGTGCTCGGGTGGTTTGGAGGGCGCCACATACAGTCGCCCCCGCCCTTCCCAACCTAATGAGGATTAATGCAAGATCGGTTCGGAGATTTTGCCTGTCGAGGCACACTCGAGCCACGCCACTCCCACCTGCCTGCTATTGATCGAGCTCATCGACGGTCCCCTGTCCCTGGGCAACTTCAGGGAGGCGCGTGTGAAAAGCTTGTGATAGGGGGGAGCCGGATGGGGTGGGGGTGGGGAGGTCGATGACAAAGGGAGAGAGGGACTGAAGAAAATGGGGAAGGAATGGAGGGAAAGGAGAGCGGACGATAAAGGGGAAGAAAGCAAAAGAAAAGCTCTTGACATCAATCAGTTTTGGTCCTCAATTTATCGATGGTTTGCTGTGGATGACCAATAAAAACGGAGGAGGCGTGATTCGAGATTCAAACATCTAAAGCTTCATTCAAATGTGACACATACGACTCGGCAACAGTTGACGTCATGGTTTGATTGCTGTGACATTTCATGGGATCTCACACAACTCCCGCAACCGCCTGCCACGAGTCGGATAAATACATCCCGACGGAAAACGAAACTCATCCTTCATTAAACCAGAAAAGGCAAACTTCCAGTAAAGGCTGGCTGTTATTTTGGTCTCCCTTCACAGCCACGACCGAGGCTTTTCTCAGGTTTTCCGGCATGTGTTTCTCTCTTCCCTCTCAGCGGCGATGTCCCACATTCGTAGGTTCCTCTCATACGCACTGTCTTAAAATAGACCCTCGACGGCTGCCGAGCGAGAAGCCGATCGAAGATACTATGAACACAAAAAAAAGGACGTAGGTGCCACCGAGACCGGGACCGAGGGTATGGAGATGGGAGGGGGCGCGTCGCCGTCTGCTGGAATGTATAGGGGGAGCCCGCCAGTCACTGGGAGAGGGGCGGCGGGCTCGGCGGCTTGGTGAGGGTGTTGGGGGGGGTCTCGGTGGTGGCCACTAGTCATACCGGCCCTTCAGTCAAGCCCTCCAGGGGCAGGCTGGTGGCGTTGTCGGTCGGCTGCTGGTTGTCCGGACTGTGCGGGGCCGCGTGGGTGGCGGCGACCAGGCTGGCGTAAGGCAGGTGGCAGTCCGTGTGCAGGAAGGGCGGGTAGTGCTGACGGTAGCAGATGTACGCAAACAGCAAGCCGATCACTCCGCCGATGAAGGCATCTGAGGAGCCACACACATACAGTTATCTCGAGTGGAACATTGCAATAAAACAGAAAAAAACCTTCATTCAAAGTGGTTTTTAAATCAATTTGGAACTTGTCAACAGGAATCACTGACATGGATTCAGTGTTCAGAGCGACTCTCACGAACTAAAGCTGAGTTTTGTTCGCGAATCATTTAATTTCAAACGCTAGATTTGAGATCATTCGATTAATTCGTTTTCAGAAAAAAAAGCATCGTTGTGCGAAATCGTCTTTGTGCATCATAATACATATTATGGATCAGACGACACCTTCTGTTGCACCTTCGACAGAAAATCCTCAGCCCAATCTTTGCTTCCTTTGGACTTTCTTCCTAATTGAAACGGCCCATCTGCAGCGTCAGTATATTAGGCGACGGAGGGAACTCAAGGGAGCTGAAAAAAGCTGGCGCGTAAAGATAAAGTCCAAATTTCTTTAGCCTCTGTAGAGGAAGATGATTACGACCACTGGTCCCTCGAACGAGCGCAGTTACCCGTATGCGTTCGACTGATTTAGCGATGGTTTTGTCTCGGCTGGCGAATTTAGAGGTTGATAAAACTAATGTGAGAGACAAAGCCGTGAATCTGCGCGGTGGCGTGTGTGGCTCGCCAGCCTCTGGACAGCCTGTTTCTGTCACTTTGTCATTCGCTCAACGGTCTCGTAATATACCTGCCCCCCCCCTGTAAGCTACAATATATCACAGAACATCACCCTGCCATGCTGAATATTGAGCCAGCCTATATTGCTGGATATAGATCAAAATGACACCAGCAGCTGTTGGCTGGAAGCAGCTGAAGTGGAGGCTTCCATAATACCAAAAATGCGATTTTTTCCATAGGTCTCCCTTTATTTTATTTTATTCTCCCTCTGGTCGGAATGAAAAATAATCTAAAATCGATTTCCACAACTCACGGGGATGCACGATGCATGAGCTCGCAGCGCGAATGTGTCGCCGACTCCCGCCAGATGAATTTAATAGACTGTGACTTGATGCAATATATCGGCTGCGGTGGTCTCGTCGGGGTGGGGATCGGATGGTCGAGCGTTTTTTTTTTTTGTCGCCCTTCCCAGTGGATGGAAACGCACCTCCATCCCGCGGAAATGGGACGACGGGGACCGGAGCTCGGCGCGGTGGCTAAGCTGATGGAGGCTCCCAGCTTGTGTTTACACAGAGAACAGATTGAGACCCCTTAAGTTTAATGGGCTGCACCGTGGCAGCATACTTACAGTCTGTGGAGGAGAGAGGGGAAAAAAGAGGAAAAGTAGAGACTGTGCTTGGCTGTAGGTGCTGCATGTGCTTTGCTTCTGACGTGAATAAATCCTGGTTGTGAAAAGACTCGTCTGGTGGTGGTCGTTTTTTTTTAGCTGCCCTGATATCGAGGAACATATGGCTTCGTAAAACTAATTAACACCATATGACAGAGCTGTCATCACATTCTCACATATTCTCTGCCACTGCCCACCCACATATGTATTCCCTTCCCTCCGTCCCTCCACGTCTCCCTCTAATTCTCTTGGAGGAGATATAAATATCAGACACTTGTAATTATACCTTTTGGAGCTCGCGCCACTGATGGAAACGTTTCCACGCGGCCTTCTGACATTTTTTTTTTTTCCTTTTTGGATGTAACCCTGTTATTATGCAACAACTGAACAGAAAGCGGCCTTTCAAGGCGGGTGGATAAACAGGCAAAGGCTGTTTGGCCAACAGGTGTCTGAGCTTTCTGTAACTTGTCAATTCCTGCTGATTTAGTCAAAATGGGGTTTTTTTGTGTGGGATCGCTGCGGTTCATTCGCGACACCTTTCAAAGTCATCTGCGTCTCAGTCCTGCGAAGGGCCCCGAGCTGAGTTTGATCGAAGCAGACTCGCGAACATCAGGCTCGTCCTCTGCCGGCGCCAGCAGATTTTAATGGGAAGCGAGTCGACATGACGCTGCCTTTATTCGACAACACTCTTTGATCATCGCAGTGGAGTCATCTTCTCATGTCTGAATCGGGTGGAGGGGGGGGGGTGTGGGTGGGTGGGAGGGCACGGGGGCGGACCTTGCCAGTGGTGCTTGTAGTCGCAGGTGCGGGACAAAGCGATCATCATGGCGCTGTAGAGAGGCAGCACCATGGCACAGAGGCGCCAGCTACGCCCACGACCTTGATCCGTGAAGCACTGCAGCTTTCCCGCCAGGTAGAAGGACGTGAAACCGAGGCCGGAGAAGGCAACTAGCAGGCAGGCAGGAGCGAGGAGAGAGGACAGAACACGGATCAGTGTTAACAGCATCCACCTTCATGTAAAACAGCATCATACTTTTCTCATACAAACAGTATTTATTGTTTTTGGCTTACACACTCTTGTTTGTATAACTTGCACATGAGGTATGACAATAGTTACACCTTATGAGTTTGGGCATTATAGTTAATCTTCGAGCAACACGATTATCAAAAAGGACTTTGGATGGATGGATGGATGGAGGGAGGGGGGAGGGAGGGAGGGAGGGAGGGAGGGATGGAAGGGTGGATGGATGGATGGATGGATGGCCTGTCTTTGCCACTGAGGGGCTCAGTGTGATTATCGTGAGGTGTTACAGGCTCTCTGAGGCCCTGCGGAAAGAGGCTGTTAATGCCGCAGAGCCAACGATCCGACATAAATCTGAACAATGTGAGGAAAAACTTTCCGCTGAATGGTTTACTGTTGGACAAGCCAGTAAATTCAGCCCCACAGCCGGAAACTTGTTGCAAAGAGAAACCTGTAAAAAAGTCCAGATCTCAGCACACTGCTCGCATCAAGTCCTCATTAAGGAAGAACTGCACTTACATAGAAAGAGAGACAGAGAGAAGCCAAGTGAAACTTTCCGACTAGTTTACTGAACATCTAAAGTCTTTGTTTATTTGCACACAATATGTCTTCATAAGATGAAATTGGATCTCCAGCATTGTGGCTTTGGATGCAGAAACAACCTAGGCTGGATCAGCTATTCAAACATGCCAGAGCAATGAGCGGATTGTCGAAAAAACAAGTACAAGTGTGAGATCGCCATTCGCGACGCTGCTGTTGAACGGCTAATGGAGTGGGATTCTCTGTGTTCATTGCACCGCTGCAGCAGCGTGTGCACGCAGAAACAGGCCGTGTCTGGACCTTCGTATCCCTCGAGTCGACTGACCGGGAGGCTCAACAAGACAGCAGCTTCCAAGTAGAGCCAGAGACAGAATCTGTGAGAGGTTTTTTTTTCGTTCCCCTCCAAGTTATTTGGGTCCAGAAAAATCAGCAGATTTTAATTTGCTAAAAAGAAAAAAAAATACTCACACTTAGAAACAACTCATTGAAAATTTGGGAGGACAACTTGTTTTAAGTAGTTTACTTGAGTAACAGTTATGGTTCAGATGACAGTGAGTTTCCATGAGATTACTGTTTATTCAGTGCGATGCCCCCTGAAGTTATGAAGAACCAACAGTGAGCATGTGTGGCGTGAACATATGTATGTGTGTGTGTGTGTGTGTGGGTGGGACAACAAATGTATTTGAGAAAACCTAATGAAGGAAGCTGATGGGAGTTTCACAGCTTGTCCACCACCACCCACTTGCGAACGGTCTCACCGAGAGATGCAACTGCAGTCGGCTGGGCTTAAAGCCTCGCCGCTAAATCACTTGCTGCGGGTGCCTGGGAGCAGGCGAAGGCAAGCAGAGGACCACGTTCACAAAGCTATACTAAGCACAGCCCACACACATACACACACAGAGATACGGGGAGATTTATTTTAACAATGCGCATATTCTCACAAAAGCCGCGCGTGGCATTGGCGGGCAATCCGCGGCAGAGAATTAGGTTCTTAATGAGTGGTTCACTGTGTAAGAACAGGCTCTTCCCAACAGTCTCCGACACAGGTTGTGTGTTTGCGATTAAAAATATCCTCTGTGAGAAGTAAACAGCACAAAGCGGCTGGCTTTCCTTACAGGTGGGATCTAAAATCCACTCTCCAACCTGCTGTCCCGAAGCTCGAGCTGGAAGCAGTCCGAGGGAGAGAAGAGGCATCCGTGTAATTGCGTGACTCTGAAGATTTGCGGTGGAGCCACATGAGGTGGTGCGAAGGCGAGGCTATTATTTAAGCCACAGCCAGCCGAACGGCGCCCATCAGCACCCATCAGCTGCCCATTTGTCACTCAAGCCACAGAGCCGGGGGGGGGGGGGGTACTCAAGCTGCCCGGAAACGTGTGCAGCCTGTGGACGGGAAGGAGGAGGTGGGGGGGGGGGTCCAGCTGTCTGCACGTCGGCCCTGCTGTCAACGAGTGGGAGCTGACATCATTAAATTCATCCGATAAATGATTCAAACTACAAGATTCAATTCATTGAATCGAAACCAGCACACTTCGTTTTCCATTGTTTTTTGTGCCTGCACTGGAAACCAGCTCAGGAGCTGAGGACGCACTCCAAATCACCCCCGAGCAATTGAAATTCACTCATAAAATATTCTCTTCGCAGAGCGGATTCCCAGTTGGGCTTCTTGGTTGGGATCCACCATTGTTCACTGCACTGTCCTGCAGGAACAAGATGCCCAACATGTCCAGCTGATATGGGTCGAATGTCATTTTTTTGCTTTGCGTGTGTGGAGCCGAAAGAGAAAACAACCATTGATAGAGCGGATAGACAGCAAATGAACCCTGCTTACATAAGTGCTTTTTCACCAAAACATTCATCAATCTCAAACATTGAACAATACACACAGGCTCACACCCACAGTCACAAACGGTCGATGATATATTGAGCTGGTCTGATCGTATCTACACCATTTATTTGTTATCGAGAGTTAACTGCTGGGGGGGGGGGGGTCTCCTCCGACATCACTGGAAGTCATAAGAAAGCCAGAATGCTCCCTCTAATGACATCTGAATAATACAGGGGGTCTTCTGTAGTTCCTCAGCTCCTCTGCTTGCCATGACTGTCTCTGCTTTGGATTAAATAAGTGCGCTCCACATGAGCACTGGAACAACAGTTGTTGGTGGGGGTTTTTTTGTCGTGGAGGATCTGTGCAAGGCTGCGTGGCTGATAAACACGTCGGTAACTTCGGCTTCTCTAACAAGCCCGATAACGACTCAGAATGAAGCTCTGTAATTGCAGGCAACACAGTAACAGTTTTAAATCCTACAAGTCTAAAAGGAGGAAAGCAGTTTAAAGCAGTCCGACATGAGCAGGAAATTCGCTATAAAGTTGGCTGGCTGCATACGAACTGAGTGCCACAGAACAGAACCTGACAAAGTTCTTCTGTCCTGGACAACAGGGAAATCCCAGTCCTATCACCAGTTGACAGGCGCAAATAAAAAGGCTGCAGACGCTCGCCATCAGCACTCGCAAAACTGCACCACACGGACCTCCCAGACAGAGACGCAGGACTTTAATGCTTCTTGGCTCCGTCCATCAGACCAGTCCTTCTGTTCCGAGGTTATGAACAAGCCATCCAAAGAGCGCCCCCCCTCCCCCCACCTCCCGGCCCCAGGGTCCCCCGGGTGGCCCTCCGTCTCGCTTCTGGCCGACCTCTGCACAATTTCAATCACGCAGCGGGTGACGCCATTCATTTTAATGGCCCGAACCACGGCTACGACAATTACATTACTCATTTGGAGAGACAGAGCTTAATTATCCACGAGATAAAGACTCGGCCTGCTGGAATTAACACTTAAACTTTTAACTCCGAACAAGTTAACGGGAGGAAATCTCGCCAGAAACCTCAAAGAGTTCATCAATGTAGCAGCAGATACTTAATTAAGACTTTAAACTGAAAATATATTGGTTACTATAAGCGCTGATGTACAAAATATATAGTGAGCTGCTTGATCTTTAGTCTGGTTTATATTCACTCTGTGAGGCTTTGACAAGTGATGTGAAAATGATGGCTTCACTTGCAAATGTTGCCGTGTTTTTACGTGTGTTGCAGCCAGTCCCAGCTCAGACTTGGTGAAGACAGAGTAGACAATGGACAAGTCTACTGTCCATCACAGGGCAAACGGACGCTCACACACACACATGCACATAGACTCCAAACTCTGGGGAATTTAGTGTCAGTTAACAGTCAGCAGTTAAGTTACTTGCATTTTGGGGGGGGATTTTGAGGGGGATCCAAAGTTTCCAGAAAAAACATGCAGTCCGCAAAGAAAGGCCCCATTCTGGAACAAACCCTGGACCGTCTCAGTGTGAGATGGCAGTGCTAACCACTACACCTGTGTTCAGATCCATTTTCAGGTTTATTCAGCCATATTTTTAGGCCTTTTAGGCAGTAATCCAGCAGACTCCCAGAGCACGCTGTCATTATTCATTCAGAGTGACTGAAGCAGGGAACTCATCCAGGGAGGCTGCGAGGGACACAGGGACAGACCCAGGACGCATCGCCGAGTCCTCGGTGTGGCGGCGCATTCATTCATCCACGTTCTCGACTCCCGTGCGAACGGTTCAAAATGTGCAGGACTGCCAAATCTGCGGCAAAAATAGTCGGGTTTTTTTGGACTCGGAGGAGCATCAAAAACGGGATGATTGTTTTTCTGAAGCCAGAAATAGGGTTTTCTGATATACTCGCAATAGGAAACAACGTTCACCGAGCCGTTTCAGATACAAACGGAATAAACCTCGGTAAGTAATTAAGCCAAGCAAAGCTATATTTGAATATCTAAAGAATAATAAAAGAGGTTTATTGAAGTGTAGCAGACGACTTGTAGCAGACTATTTTTTTTCCCCCACTCGACGCACAAAGCAGTGTGTTTGCAAACACACTGAGTCAACATCTTGAGGATTACACTAATAGAAACGCTTTGGTGACATACATAATACATGAGCAGCAAGTGTCTGTCAAGCACACGTTCGCAAAGAATCGCATACACACATTTCCGTGTAGAATTACCATAATTAACTGAGCCAATGGGCGACACAAAGAATATGAGGTGTAACTAATAAGCGCTGAGAGGCGACTTGTCAAGAGAGGCAGCAATCCCCCCCCCCCCAAAAGGGCCAGGGGGACAGTGAAGAGGCCAGGAGAGGGGAGAAAATCACCGCCGTGAATTTGCATTTCAGAAGCTTTTAAAACGAGCTCCCCCGAGACAAAACAAAGGCGCCTAATGAGACCGATGATCGCGCCGCCGTTCATCAAACGAGGGTTCCTCGGAAAGTTCAAGCCGCCGCGAACTGTCTCTGATTACACCTTTTCAAAGGGGGCGATTTCGCGGAGGCGTGACTGACAATACAGCAAAGCGGGAACGGGGTCGGGATATTTTCATCGTAAAGGAAAGAGAAAAAAGAAGTGAACAGATTTTAAGCATTCAATAAAGATTTAACAAACCTCTCACAGAAAGAGTATGAAAATCAGTCTGTCAGGCTGTGAAGCCTCATACAACTGCACTAAATCCATCCAGGCTGTAATTCCGGGTATCATAAATTTCACAGCATAAGTGGCTCGGAGAGAGCGACTGAAAGAGAAGCTCCTTTGAATCTTTATTGGTGTATTAGGAAACAGCGAGTGCAGCATTTCAAGGAACACAAGACTATTCATGTGTTTTGTGTCCACTCCGAAAACCATTTCGGTCCCTAATACTGGATGTTTCTTCACAAAAGGTGAGCGATTCCTTTGAGGTGTGGGAGGCGTAAAGAGGCAGCAAATCATGTTCTGGAGAATTATGATCAAATGAAACTATTATCGGCAATATTCTTGGAATGAACTGTCTCAGTTTAGTGGAAAACTTTGTGGTCATCCGAAACATGATCAATTATCCTCTTCATCATCTTTTAATTTGTCCACCGGTTTGATGCAAGCAGGAATAATAGATTCCACTTGTAATTATGAGCTAAAGAGTTCAATCTTTTTCAACATTCTTTTCTAAAAGATCTTGGCCTGTGCGGAGGACTTATCCAACCACAGGAGATCTTTGTCTTTTGAATGTTCTAAAGAGAAGAAGTGTGGAGCAGAACTGGAGATCCGCACGTCGTACGAGTCCTCCCATCTCATCCAGTCCCCCGCCCCTCTCCAACTCTGACCTTTGACCCCCACGGGGGGGTCCACTGGGACCTCGCTCTCGTCCCTCACCCCAGGCAATGCATACTAAGCAACCACTTGGCGCCGAGGCCATTCCAACCATTAGCATACAAAGGCTCAACAGAGCCTCCTTATTAGTGCCGTATAATTGCTGCTTCACTCGGCAGCGAGGGGAGCCTAACTACGTCGTAGAGGAGCTCTGAGAGCTCACTGAGCGCCAGTGAATCTCTCTCTAGATGCTGAACTAATATGATGGACACCCCAAGCTATAGTTAGTGTGTTAGACTAAGTTGCATAAGTTAAAGAAGTGATAAAGAGATATAAAGTTTTGATAAGGACCGTCCCGGGGGGCGCATTAATACGGATGGTAAAGGTTCCAGATGTACAGTGTATATTAATTGTTCGTATCAAATGGCTTCATATGCTCCAGGGGGGGGGAAGCAGTGAGATGCATACGAATAAGATGCAAACAATTCCAGCTGCTGCCTTAAGATCCGCCGGCTCGCTTCAAAACTGTGCATATTGTCGCAGAGGGTTCAGGAGAGCGTGCGCCTATTTGTTTTTCTCTTCCTGGGAACTGTTCCCTCCAGTCTGGAGAGAAATCCCGTCACGGAGAAGGTGAGCCACCGTTCCAACTCCGTGTTGGTGTGTGCACTTAAAAAAAAAGAAAAGTCCTCAAACAGTTTCAGCTGGGTGTGTCATTTTTTATCTCCATCCAGGCTGATTTGGTTGGACTTGATGGATTCATTTGGGGTCTATCTCGCCATGCAGATTAGAGCGCCTTGTGAAGCTGTTATCGGCATATATGCAAATGTCAGTCGGTGATTACGAAACTGTTGATATCTCCAGCAGTCAGCGTGTTGGGCCCCACACCGGCCAGACGTATGACTATATTACCTCTGGCTGCCACTTGGAGTCAGGCTCCATCACTTTGCGTTCCTTCCGTCCCTCGCCGCATTATTCTGGGTAAAAGCTCTGTAACTTTAGTGTGGTCCAACAAGCATTGTCTGGCGAGGAGGGACATAGACAGGAAATTGGATTTCTTCTGCTTCTCGGGACTCGATGGGGGCGCTCCCCGCGTCCCCGCCGCACTGTTTCGCTCAATCTCCTTTGCGAGTCGCAGCGCAACATAAGGCCATTAGAGCTGTCGCACAGAAGAATGTAATCCATACACAGTGTCGGCGCCGAGTTCCAGGGCGCCGTCCCTCTCTGGCGTCTCGAAACGGGGCATGACCAGCACTTCGAGCCACGGTTTCTCCTCCCCTCTGAAGCAGGTATGTTGGAAACTGTCGGCGCTAAACTTTGCACCACCGGAGCCGGCTCATCCGTGATGATGTCTCTTAGCGTGTTACGGTTAGAGAAAGTCCAATTAGCGGCGTCAGGTTTGGAGCCGGTGTGGAGTGAATCAAGGCAGCCGTACGCAAAGCGGGTCGCCAATTAAACCTGGATTTTTAACCTTTTCACAAGAACTGCTTTTTGCACACGCACACACACCTCCCCTCTTGCCCTTAAAGAGACCCCTACCTGAGCTCACATGTGGGAAGCGTTAATTTGAGTATGAAATACGTCCATTTCACACTGGTGTAAATGCTGCATGCTGTCAGCTACCGGTACTTTGTTTGAAGGTGAGGTTTTACAGTCTGACTGGAGGTCAACCGAGCTGAGTTTTTGGCCCGAGTGTGGCGCGGCTCTGCTCGCTTCCTCCTGCCAACAACCGAACCATGACGGCCATCAGACAGGAATAGGTTCGAAGTGTCTCACCAAAGGTACAAGTCTGAGCTGAGAAGGCTCCCGTAGCGTGATGAGCCGCGTGATTTTCGGGTTGCGCCGACAAGCGCGACTGAAAGCAGACGAGCTTTTCTCTGATCCCTCGGCGCTTGCGAGCCGGTAACCATGAGAACATGAAGCCTCCCCGTGTCATCGCACACAGTCGACATGTGAAACACGACGCTCTGCTTCAACAGCGCGATCTGTTCAAGAAACACACGGTGCAGCGTGAGCCGCACCAACTTCGACGGCTTCCTTTTAAACTCCAGGCGACACGAAAAGGCAAACCAACTGCTGTGGAAGCACCTTCAGTCAGTTTTTCCACTGCATGCCAATTTATGTCACTTTAGATCAGTTCACAAACTACATTCAGGGAGGAAAAAACCTGCATTCAGAGGGATAAATGCATCACCTCTATTTATACTGTGCTTTTTTTTAACTTTCGTTGTAAAAAAACTTCAGTTATTCACACTTTTTTTGCAGTGTTTAATGATTTGCCATATTTCCGTTCGATAGCGCATGTTTGCACCCAAATATGTGTAGAATAAGCAAAAGAATACAAATGTTTGTGTCGTACTTTACTGGATATTTTGCTATTTTTCATTTTTTGTTATGTTAAATAATAGAATATGTGAGATGAAGTGTAATCTCTCTCTCTCTCTCTCTCTCTCTCTCCCTCACTCTCACACTCTCTCTCTCACTCTCTCTCTCTCTCTCTCTCTCATACTCTCTCTCTCACTCTCTCTCTCACACACACACACACACACACACACACACACACACAC
>JASSRZ010000014.1:4880600-4901759 GCA_032164315.1 Malacoctenus gilli | reverse complement strand
CACACACACACACACACACACACACACACACACACACACACACACACACACACACACACACACACACACACCTGTACACTTGTACTGAGTCACAGCGACTGAACAGAAAACAAATGGGCCCAGAATCACATACGCCCACGTTTTATGTGTGATGCCATCAGGTAGTAATGCGAGGTTATGAGACATATGTCTTCCCTAAATGTCGCCTTTTCCAGGCCAGATGCAGCGCGTGTTGCTGCAACATCTGCACGGCCCTGAGGAAATGCAGCGCGCTCGCTGCTTAGCATTCATCTGCAGGACAACAGGAAAAACACGTGAATTATTGAACGCGCCGGCGAAAGTGAAAACAGCTTGGAGAGCAATATGGTCGAAAAGATGTCCGGGGTCCCCGCGCCGGGACCGCCGCCGCAGCTGATCGCAGCAGGGAGCCGGACAGAATCCGAAGCAGCGGGTTTCAACCCTGGTCCGCGAAAAAAAAAAAAAAAACAGGTCAGCAAGAGAGCGAAACCAGCCCGACGCAGTCGCGGCAAACCTGCCCGGGGAGACGTCGAGTCGAATGATCGCTCCTCGCCATGCACGTCGTAATTACCTTTGAAGAACGGCAGTAACAAGAAAACACCTTCGACACCGGCAGTCAGCACAAACGGATGCTTTCTACACGCTGAAATGTTGCTCGGAGCGTCGGGATCAAACTGAGTGAGACATTGTTGCCTTTTTTTTTTAATGAGGGGAAGCTGGAGTGCAGATATCGCTTGATGCCGCGTGCCACGATCGGGCAGCCCACCCCCCTTGCGTTTCCCGCGCGGGGATACTCACAGGAGGAATGGCTGCTGGGGAAACTCTTGCGTCCCTCGGAGACCAGCTCGGGCTCGCCCGTGCACAGCATCTTCACGTTCATCTGTCCGTCAGGGAAGCACCGCTGAAAGTAATCCGGCCTCGGTCTGGAATTCGAAAGAGACAATCGGTGAAGAAGAAGAAGAAAAAAAATCCATCGATTCGAAACGATCGATCGGTGGCCGGCATGTCGAGTAAGATATGATGGGGTGAGATTGGATTCTGTGCCGTGTGGGATCACAACCTTCGTTATGTGATTGAGTGTTTAGAGGGGAGCGGTGTTAAATGTCTGGCTTAATCTGGCTCGCCAGAGTGTAAATAATTCTTTACTTATGTCTATACTCTTTACTGTTCCCAATCAACTGAAGCAGATGATTTGGGCTCAGATGAAGGACGCTACTCTTCTAGAATATTCTCACTGTTTCACTGAGACACAGAACTCAATAACGAATAATAACTGCAGAGAAAAGCTGATTCTGCAGTAACGCAGGCGTCACCTACTTGGCGACCTCACCGGTGACAAAGCAGCCACACGATGAGGAAAGCTCAATTCAGATCAGAATGAACGGCGTGCGTAGCGGGAACCCGGAAGACCTTGACACCCGGCGACTTCGCTTACCTGCCGACAATCAGCTTGATCGTATTGGTGAAGACTCCGTTCAGGGCGAGAGCCAGGGAAACAGCTGGACAAGGAGAGAGAGACACATGAACGCCTCGGCAGCTTTATCGTTCCCACGGCTGAAACAGATGAAGCTGACATTTAAAGCCGGAGAAATGTTAATTGGAGCAGCGACGCTGCAGCAGGAGGGAATATTTCACGATCCGGCTCTTTGGTTCGGAGTCACCGGCCCTGAAAATCCCGTCGGCACTTTTCGCTGTGTGTTCCAGTGTTGCCTTTAGATAATATATACAAAGAACCTGACTTCACGTAATCCGTTTGAACAGTTAGATAGTTCGTACTTTCATGTGAAGCCAAATCTGACAGCCATTAGAGCTTCGTCTTAATTGTAGTGAGAGGAAACAGCAGGACTTACGCTGACAGGTGGGTCTCTCACGATCACTGTTTGCACATTTAATCAGCTCCGAAGAAAGCCACCGGCGCTCATCATTAGCACGGCCTCCTGGCCTCACAGGTTAATCCCGGTCGTCCGCAGCAGAGCGGAATTCGCCCCACGTTGCCGGAGCTCAAACGGACGATCTCCCCGAGCTGCTGCGGAGGGGCACCGAGTCGATGCGCTCCATCAGATTGTTAATTTGGGCTCTTTGATGAAAGCCCCCCCCGCCTCCAAAAAGCCATCCATGTTCTCTCTTTGACTGGATCAAAAATGGGACGCTGTAAATTGCAACTTTTTTTTCCCATTCTGTCAGATCTCTCAGCACGAGGAAGTTTAACACTTAGGCTGTAAAACTATCACCCTCTTACTCCCACACGAAGTCAAGCTTCTGGATGGATTCTGACGGTTGTTAAAGAGCAAACTCGTTTTTTTTTCCATGCTGGCCGAGAGCCAAAAGAGTTTGTGTTTAAGCACAGAAAAAGCACTTCTTTTAAAGAAACGTTTGTGCTCTCTTAGCACCGTTGGCTTGCCGCATCCTAAAGCTGCATAACGTTGTCTCCCAATTTGCGATTTTGGATTTTTTTTTTTACACCTTCATATGGCTGTTTATCAAAAAGTAACTGGCCAACCCTTCCAGCCATCCATCTTCTGTAACAGTTTTTAGAACTTTTTTAATGACGTATCTACAACAATCCGAAAAAAAACAAAACTGTCGTTTGTAATTTCGAGGTGATAAAAACTGTCGGGAAGTGGAAAAGGATTAATGACTTCAAACTTTTACTAACGATGTCATCACTCGCTGGCTTTCTAAGAGAGGCTGAAATGATTCTGTCGCTATGTTGTACACAGCAAAATGCGACTGTGCTCACATTTGATGGGCGATGTTTGCGACAAAAAGTTCCTGAAATATGGCCGATTAAAGTTAGATCGCAACCTTTACAGCCGGATGAATTTCGCCTCTTTCACGGCATCACTGCAAAAAAGTAGGCAGCAACTCTTTGCATAAAACTGACTTTTGATTTGTAATACAAATTTGGTACCAAGTAACTGGAGGATGGGTCGTTCACATTTGGTCCTGAACCCTCTCAGTCAGCTTGGTGAACTTTTGGCGCCGCGGTCTGCGCGTAACCGTGCAGCTGTTGCTACGTTCGGGTTGGTTTCTGCTTCTGATCACCAAAAATTGGACCGGAGGACAATCGACAAAAAACAGGAATTAGCATGCTGGCAGGCGCCGATTTAAATCCTGTCTGAACAGGAAACAACTTGGCCGACGAATCCCCAGAAATATGCCCTGAATTTTGTGTGTCTTAATGCAGCAGATGTTTGTCAGAAAGGTTCCAAAGTGCCTTTCTGGAGGATTGAATAATTGACTCCTCGGTGCAAACAGGCCACAGAGACACCCCACCCACCCCACTCACTGCAACAATCCTGTGTAGACACAGGAGGAGCATCGGGGCCCCTGCATGATGTGCAATCGGATATTCAGATGATGAATAATATTGTGCATGCTTTGTAACCAAAATTAAGAAGTAATCACTACAGAATCGTCTCCGCGCTCTTCTCCAAGTGTCGTCTGTTGGAAAATATAATCAAACTTGCAAAACAGCTTCATTATATCCTGAGAGAAAGATAATCATGTAATTAAGCAGCAGGAGCTTTTTTTAGGGATTCTTAAATCATTATTAGCAAAGTCTGCAGCACAGAACGCGGTGCGCCTTCTCTGCACTCCCAGCAAATCTTAAAGAGGTCACGTAACCACTGACCTTGATGAAACAAGCAGCAGATGCATGTTAGAAAGTCAAAAAACAAATAACGCTTCTCTGGCGATGCAAGATTGAAAACTGTAGCTCCAAAACAGCAAATATTTATTCCTGATTGTTTATTATTAGATTCATGGAAAAAGCTTCTATAATACTGAGCCCGTTATATTGGGGGGGACTGTAAGAACAGCTGTTGTTCTGCAATTCCAGCTCGAGATGAGGAACAAATATCTGTGGTTAAAAATAAACTGCTTTTTCAACTGCGTGCTGATCCGAACATCTGCTTTTTTTTTTGATATTTGCTTCTCATTAGGTTTGGAGGTAACGCTAGTTCAAAGCTGTCCTCAACACTGTGATCACGGAGCAACTTGTCAGGATAATAGGCTCCCTTTCGCTCTTTGTTCTTCCCAGCGATGTTGCGTTTGGCGGCGGCAGCGTGGAAGTGCTTCTCCGCGGGCGGTAATGGGTCCCCGTTAGGTCCCGTGCACCGCCGTAATCTCAGCCGAGCCAGCCCCCCCCCCCCCCGCCCCGATTCATCTGCGTGTGTCTCTTTAATTGGATTTCTGTTAAACTTCCCTAATGCCGTCTGATGTGGCGGAGCCAGCGCGGGCCTCTCGACCCCCGTAGGGGGGAGGGAACGCCAAAGAGGGACTAAAACATACATCGAGGTGACAGAAACCGCCCCGAATGATGTTTGAGGAGCGGCACGGAGAGCATGAAACTTTAACGACTGGTGGCTGCTTTGATTATGATTGACTCGCGGGGTCCCGCACCGACTGCAGCGCTGGGTCACCGAGGTAAAACATCTGCATCATTAAGTGCGATAAAGTGCTTCTGTGTGGCCAATTAGCCTACGCTCCAGGGCAGCAAGGGAGGGAAAAAAAAAGGAAAGGTATTAATGAGCAAAAAATGAGAAAGAGAAAGCTCTTCGTTTCCAATATTAGCGAGAATAAATCCTGGCAGGACTCTGCGTGCGGCAGCGATGATATACGTGCCGTCACTCTCGGGACCTCTCGCGGCGATGCGGCTCTGACATTTCAAATAAGTGGCTCCACGCACCTAAACAGGCCTCTTTGATCTCCGTCTTGTCCGTCCTCTGAATAATCTTCACCACAAATATCACCGCCAGCGGGGTGAGGAAGGAAATTGCCTGGAAGGAAAGAGAGACGATCACAGATGTACAGTTGTGACATTAAAAAGATGCACCGCGGCGTTCCACCGGGTCCGTTTCGCAGGTTAACTGTGGAAAAAACGGGAGGAAGGAAGACGCAAGGAAACGACCCGAACGTATCCATCACTCGGAGTTAATTCTAACAAGGCAACCTGAGGGAGGCCAAATGAGTCGTTCCAGTGTTCAGACCGAGGTCCTGCCTGCACTGGGAGACTTTTGCTGGAAAGTGGTCGAGAGATTTGGGTCTCCACAGCGCTTCAGTAATCATTTATGCCTCACAAAATACTCTCCAGCCAGATTCAATGCAGTAACCGACAAAGAGCGCCTCAGTCCCATTGTCACCATCCACATGGTACTTTTCCCCTTTGTGTTCTTCTTAAGTTCGCTCCACGTAGATCAGTGAATCTCTGACACTTCACCATCCACTTCAAGCACACATCGACGAAGGCTTGAAAGTGCATCGACGGTTTTGTGTCTTCACCAGATTCTCACAAACACACTCGCAGTGACGGTTGCGGACATCCAGAGGGAACATGTGCACTAACAAACTACAAGTCAATGATGACTCTGAACTGCCGATATGTGTGTGTGCGTGACAAAAGTGAAGGCTGCCACAGACGTCCTCCTCTTGACACTCTGCCCACAAAGAGGACAAATCTTTGGAGTCGTTCGATGGGTGTCGGTTGTACAAAACTGAATCGAGACCAAATTTGCCCAAGGATTGGACGGCTAAAACTGTACGCAACGTGCTGAGATGAACCATAATTCTGCAAATACTCATCAGGCATTGGTTTTTTTTTGGTTTCTGTGGGTTTTTTTTTTTAACACTCTCGATTTGTATTATAAACAGTGTAGCCTAATAACATACAAATGGAGGAGTTGGATGCAAAATCTCACAGGGAGGGATGAAGGTCAGCCGAAACAACCCAGAGAACACGGCAACAAGACAGCAGCTCAAATCGACGATCCGGGGATGCAAAATAGCACGAGAACGAAATAAACTAAACAAAACAAGACCTCCGGCCAGACGAGCAGAAGCCACCGCGGCCGACTCGATAACCTGGCAACCAGAGACATTCGGTGCAGCACTTACACTCTGTGGACAGGGGAAGTTAATGAGACACAGGTGGGCACAGTTCAAGTGGGATCGGCGCAGCAGGTGTCATAAAAGAGGGGCCAAGCGGTGGAAAACAGAGGCACAAACAGAAACCGAACTCCACGGAAACGCGTCTCTCCGTCGCCGAATTCGGCCGACGCAGCGACATAACCGTCACGAGTTAAATCCTGAAAGTCTCCCGTGACTCACGGATATATATTTACCGGCTGTCAGGCCTTTGAATTAGTCATCAGAAAGCGCCGAAAAAGATGATCCTTTTCTGCATTTGTCAGTGCATTTCAGACATAACGGACAAGAATAGATACTATGTAAGTCGACGGGCGGGAAGGCTTGCGAAAAAGGATTTCATCGAATGGGACGTGGGTGACAGCGGTAACTACATAGCAGATAACGCTCACAATAAA
Source organism: Malacoctenus gilli (assembly GCA_032164315.1). Classification (NCBI taxonomy): domain Eukaryota; kingdom Metazoa; phylum Chordata; class Actinopteri; order Blenniiformes; family Labrisomidae; genus Malacoctenus; species Malacoctenus gilli. The sequence goes on along the minus strand of JASSRZ010000014.1, from coordinate 4,895,418 downwards.
GTTGTCTGCGGACCATAAACGGCAGCTAAAAATGTCTTTCAAAGCCCTGCTTTCTACTTTTATTACACTTCAGAGCCTGTCCCTTTCCTTTCAATCTTGCTTGAGTAAAGAAGCTGAATCAGCACGGCATCGCCTCCTTTTTTTTTTCCCCCCACTGAAAGTGTGCGTCTCTGCCCGTGCCCTTTCAGTCTTATCGCTTTCACTTTCAGAATGTGGGAAAATAACCCAAAAAATAAAGCTCTCCGTGTCGAGCTGGCATTTTTTCACATCCCAGATTTTATGCCTCGTGACTGAGAGCAGAGCGGCATTACAGTCGCTTTACCTTTGTGGGCTGATTTCAGGGGCCAAACTTCACAGCATTCAAGCGGAATTTGCCTCATTAAGTGGATGTCAGAGAGAAAGTGAAGCGCATGTGAATGAGGAAAGTATGAGAAGATTATTGTGTCCATGGCAACGCTTCAAACCCCCCAAACAACCTCTCCGAGGTTTGACAGTGACTGATTAGGTTCTAATTCTCTCGTCTAAAACTGATAAAACATATCAATTTTCACTTGCGACGCATTCGTGAAAAATTGTAGTTTCGCTCACCCAAGTGAGAGAACGCACGTTGTAAATCTCTTCATCTAAGTGAGCGGCCTTGAGGGCAGCTCACGTTTCCCTTTGCGGTGATGTGTTGGACAACATTTCCCAAACAAGCCTTTGTTCAAGGTATTATTCTCTGGATAGAGAGATATGTCATCTCTGCACAACAGTGTGACGAGAAACACTGAGCCTTGAACAGAACATGTTGGGAGTCATTCGCTTTGTGTGGCGAAATTACTGCTGAGGGTACTGAAATCTGTTCAGAGACACACATTATGGACGTTTTTGTGAAGACAAAAGTCGTTATCGCGATTGTTTTTTGTGATCTTCGTCTGTGTGATCTTCCTCCTGGCCTGTAGGGACTCATGTCACCTCGCACTCAACGGTTTGGGACTCCCAAAAGGCAAGTTTCAGCACGTGAAGCCCGAAAGTATGAGCTCACCACTAATTCTGCCTCTGGTCCCTCATCAAACGAGGTGAATGATGCGAGTGGACGAGCACAGGACGGCGTGACACGCGTGACAGTCCCTTCGACGCTGACAGATTGCGTAGAGGTGAGAACAAACGGCGCTCGCCATTCGCCGTCCGTGACAACGGCTTCATATTTTTGATTAAACAGCCAGTTGACAAAGATGCAGACAAAGATCTCCCGATGCAATAAATCAAACCCGCTCACATACATGGACGAGAACACGTTGGAGAAAATTAATGAAGCCGTGGACTATCGAGTGGGTTAAAAAACAAACTCAAACAGAAGGGTTCACGTCACGCCACTCTTTTTTTTTTTCACAACATCACAAAGTCACACTTGTCATCAAGAATTTCACAGCTGCCACAAACCGGTGCAACAGCACGAAGCACCTGCGAATCCTCCAGGGGGGAGGAGCTCCATCTCACAGCCGAAAAACACCTCAGGAAGGAGGCTGCGAATGACAACCATCATCCAATTTTGAGGTGATGGGAGACAAAGATCGTCATGTAAAATAGAGGTACACAATAGTTGAAACGAGTATAGTTCTACTTATTGTTGGATGTTTTTCACATACTTACAGGATTATTGCTATTGAAACTCAATTCAAATGTACGACGTAGGGGGTGCTGATGCTGTAGGGGGAATTTGGGGTCCTGGGCAAGGTGGGTGGTCAAGGAGTCAACCTCAGGATTGGAAAAAATGAAACACTCTGCCAGTTGAAGCCAAAGTCACAACACAAAAATGGCATGTATTCATGTCCAGCGTTCTATTTTTGCACTTCTTTTCATTTTTCCTCTCGTAATTGCTTCCCATGTTTCACAGGTTCTGGCGTTTTATGCTGTCATGCTGGCGGAGCTTTAATTTCCCCGAGAGAAATTAAACATTGTGACAGGACACGCCAACAGTCTGATATCCTCTCCGAGCAAGGTGTGTGAGTGTGTGTGTGTGTGTGTGTGGTGGGCACAGTCCAAGAAGTCCCAGTGTATTAGAGGATGTTGGTGTTTGGAAATAGGCATCCATTTGGGCAGATGTGGCTCAGTCGGCGAATGCCGTTGCCAAGGTCCGCCGTTTGATCCTCATCGCTTCCCCTCCGTATGTCAAAGTGTTTTTGGCCAGACGCTGGAGCCTGAGCTGCTCCCAATGTTGTGCCAGCAGCCTGCATGGCCAGCACCACATTGATGTATGCATGTGTGACTGAACATTAAAAGAGACTTGAAAAGACGGAAGAAGACTGAGAAAAAAAAAAGATGCTTTCCAGGTAAATTCGTTGACCAATTGTGTGTTGTTTTTACTGGAATGTTTGTGCCTCACAAAGTACATTGCTAGGAATGTGGTTCGAGTCTAATAGTATCAGATGACAGCCTTTACCTGCTGATTGTTCAGCAGAAACACAACACGGGCTCCCAGTGACGCAGTGATGAGGACATCCGTCCGAATCGTAGGTGCAATAACACCGAGCGTTATTGAACTTTGCTGGCGGGAAAAACCAGCACAGAGGCTTCGACGTGTCATGGGAGGAAGTGTTTTGTTGACAAATTGTGTAGGTTTATTTGTTTAGTGTTTACAGCACGAGGCAGAGGGAAAAGATTTCCTGTCCGTGCTGCATCGGGTAGAAATCCATCTTGTGTCTGGAATACGCGCTGCCGTCCAGGAGCAGATATTTACATCGGGAACACTCATCACCTCACTTGCACGAAGCCTTTCTTCATCACTGTTCCCTGATATACACTTGTGCACTATAGAAGGAATCACAACACGTTCCAGTAATGAGGGATTACTGCGCCAAGTAAGTTATTGAGTGTTTCCAGGCGCGTTCAGGATGCGTCCGAGGCTGGCAGAGAAAGTGACCCGATGTTTGGGTGTAATTAAGTCCGCGTTGACGGGAAGAGAAATAATTCAGGAGGTACTTACGAACATCACCCTCTTGGGAATGTGGTCCGACTCCACGAGAGGGTTCTTGTACAGCCAGAGCTCCTCGGGTTGAATCACCCTCTCGAAGGGCTCCAGGAACTCGGTGAATCTGCACCAAGAACAAACACGCACTCGTCAGCCACCGAGACTCCGCCACTTCACTTCCAGCCGCGAGTAATACAGAACTTTCCGAGGTCAGTGCGGTAAACGGGGCCTCGCTTCCGACGTGTGATTTCGGAAAGGGGGGGGGGGGGTGACCGAGGCCTCGTAAAAAGGGGGGGGGGGCTTCACCCCAGATTACCTCGCCTGCAGTGTCGCACACTTACTGAGCGGGGAAGGAAATTAGCATGCCCCTGCTTGCTGTCCCCCGCACCCCCCCGCCACCCCCTCCCGGCCACCCAGTGATCCGTCAGGCGCGACCTTGTTCTCTGTCGTTTCAACAAGGTCTTTTCGCCGCCGCGCTCTAAAAACAATTCAATACTCGACCCGCGTCTGCTTCGTGATACTTCACAAGTAATGATGGAGAGAGCGCAGGTCGGGATGAATGGCAGTCACTGACTTCAGTCCCCCTTCACCCCCCCACACCCCCCTTCTTTCTCACGGTCCTCTGTGCGCTATTAAACGGGGCTGGTCGCTGCGCCACGAGCATGCTAAGTGAAGAACTGACTCAAATCAAATCAGAAACTTCCCACAAGAGGCCACTTTTGCTCCTATCGACGTGGATGTTTAGGCTTAAATCAATAGGCGGGCAGTTCAATACAGTAATGGATTAAAGCACGTATGGAAGACAAAGGTTAATAACGCTGACCGTTTCAATTAGGCTAATATAGATTTGTACTTTTGAGGAAAAACCCGCAAAAACCTCACGAATCCATCGCAAAAACACAAGCCACGACTTTGCATTTTTCAGTTTTTCGAACCATCAAAGTTTTATGAGTTGTGCTTTGCAGTTTGCTGCGGCGGCGGCGTTCTCTCCTTCAGCAACCAGTCGAAGACCGAAAGCAGGTGGATGAGTGTCTAAGTTGTTCTGGCAAATCCCACTTCATTCATTTGCTGTAGTGGTTTGAGTGTTTGTTCCATTAAAGTCACTCACCGACTTGGTGCTTAATCCAAACAACCACTCAAATGTACTCTGAATTGATGCAAAGAGATTCCGAGTTTACATTCAGCTCGACTCCCCTCAGCGTGTTTGTTTGTTGCTTATAAACCCTCCAGTTTCTCTTCCCTCTGCTGCGATTACATCGCTGTGATTCAACAAAAGGCACGATGTACTTGAGAAACGTTTTTTGGTTGTTGTTTTTTTTTGTCTGTCTGGCCTTATTTGCTCCCGTTTACAACCGGCGGCCCTGAGCTGGAGCGGAGGGGAACAAAGTCTGGGTTAAAAGCTGAAGGTTACGGGGTGTCTGGGCCTTCCTCAACATCCTCCTCACACCAACACGTCTGATCAGCTTCAAGCGAGCTGCTCAAAGTTTGGATGCGATTGCAAGTTGCGAGTTACTCCTGAAAAATGCAGCGCTGAGACTTTGCAAGTCACGGGGGAGAAAACAGCTCTTGCATCACTTAATAATAATCATATAATAGCCTAATTTTTTAGGGGGAATTTAATTGATTATGTCGACACTGAGTTATTGTAGTGTTGCTGTGATTAATTGAGCCGTCTGCACAGTGTGGGTCTGTCAGTGACTCATTCACTCCTTCCAGTTCAGATAAAGTTAATTAATGTTAATTCATGCTGAATTAAAGATGTGAGGGTTTTTTTTTTTTATCCTCTCCGTGTGTTCGACAGTATGATGGTGTTTTTATCAAAGGTGTGCTCTCCAGGTCCTACAGCAACGCTGGTGTCCACCGTCCCTGCGTATCATCAGCATCCTCCTCTTCCAGCACTTCCTGATTGTAATGAGCAGCTTGTTATCGGGCTTTTTGCGGCGCTTGATAATGACACAATCGTTAGACGCTGGAAACACGCGAATGGCCCCTTCGGGGACTCCGGGATCCGACACTTCGGGATAATGCAAACAGGTGTTTGCCCACGCTGATTTGTGATTGGAGTGCCGGGGTCCAGCTGAGCCGCTGGTTTTACTCAAAGCTGTTGGGAGACTTTGCCAGACGCCAAGATGGCTGTGAGAGGCGAAGAATGGGCTCCAGCCGTGTCACCCAACAGCTGGCCACACCGAGATCATTCTGTATTATAATTAATAATTATAATAGTTGTTTCTTTTTTCCACAGTTTCTAGTCTTTTGGCACTTCCTCCCCTTAGTTCAGGTGTCTTAATTCTGCTCTTTTACTCCCTTTTCGTTCCCATCTATGTCTTGTCAAGCCCTCTTTCCTCCAGTGTGCATCTATATCTACGCTCTGTGTTCTGTGAACACATCTACACTTGATAAAATATTTCTTTCTTTGCTGAATCCATCCATAAATGACCCCTGGTTTTGAAATGTACATTGTGGCTGTAGCTATTACGAATATTGACACGAAAAAGAGTGGTGGACCTCCCCCCCCCTCAGTTTTTGTGGCAGTTGCTTCTGTATTCTTGGATCAAGGGGATCAGCTTCCAGATAAATCGCTTCAATCTGGGCAGAATCAGTAACCGGCTGATGCGGTGCTTCGCTTCACACCCTTCAGCGAAGCATTTATCTGCCGCAGATGTTCAGCTGGCCACAGGCAGAAATCGGAGGATATCCTGGACCTCATGTAGCCCCCCCCAGCGTGAATCTAACTGTTGGAATGTGCGCGAGGCCACTGGCTAAACTGCACACGCACACACACACACACACGCACGCAGTATGCAACACAGATCGCTTGTACAACAAATTTTCCCAGTCTCTCTTCTTTTAAAGCTGCTGGAAAAAATCAATTAGGCATTTTTAATCTCCCCAGAAGACACACGGCGCTCCGCACACACTGCGGAAAGTCTATTTGTTGGTCGGCTGATAACTGCGTGTCGCGGTGTTTTTTCCACTGAGGCGAAGCGCTAATCAGAGCCGGCTCGTTTTTTGCACCTTGCTGAGTCCGCGTGCGTGATTCACTCCAGCCGCATTACACTCGCGGTATGAGGCGCGCTATAAATTATACTGTGCTAATGGCACACAATATGCTTCATGAATTACTCCATTTTCACAGCTTGTCCTCTCAGCAGCTCTCAGGAGACTGGGAGCGCTATTTCAGTCCGCGGGGATTACAGGCGGAGACACGGAGTGGAGAAGACAAGACAAGGACGACCCTGACCTCAACACACGCACGCACACATCAATAAACTCAACCTTTGGCATTCACATGCAAACACTCCCACACACACACAAAGAGCTCCTGGATCATTAAACGCTGCAATGATCTACCTGCCACTTTGCCAGCCTTATCGCACATCCAGCTCTTTAATGTCTTAATGACTGAATGAGGCTCACTGTCCCCAAAGAGACAAAACACATCCTCACAGTCTTCAGTGGGTCTTGTTACAACGCGCAGGCTGCACAAACCTCCCGCAGTGTTTAATTACCTCCCTGTGTGGTCACTTTATTTGGGCGTGACCTCGTTTGCCACGCGAAGGGGGGAAGTAAATGTACATTTGCAGCTTTCCATCGCAGTAAAGTCAGCCCTCTCTGACGTGCAGCTGGGTTTGGCAGCGGCGAGGATTTTCCAATTTCACATTCAGTGTTTTTTTGTTTTTTTTTCTGCCTCCTCGCAATTGTTTGCCAGGAGTGATCACTTCAATAAGCCGGGTCTAAAATTCCTCCCGGACACGCGATATTCCTCCTGCTTTTCAGAGAATTTGTATCACATCTTCTGCAGCAAATCAATGCCACCCTCACAGCATTCTCCCTCGGCTCCACGTTCGGATTGAATTTTCCGCCCCTCGTCTTCTCTCCTCCAATGATAAACTTTATTAAGCGATAAAGTCCAATGTGGTTAACGCGCATCTCGAGAGCGCTAAGCTCCCACGGTCGTACACAGTCGGAATTAATCAAAGTTTTATTCTGCTTTCCATGAATAGACTGTTGGTGTGAATTCATTCCACTTTTATTGTCATTTGTATAGCTGAGAATTGAATGAAGTAGGACTTTGGCTCCCAATTGGTATTTTTTCCATCTCGATCTCACCAAATGAACTCAAAAAGAGGCTGTGGGCCCCCTTTTATAATCTTTGATTTCCAGTGAAGCCAAACACAAGCTCTCACCAAAATACAAGAGCAGGAAAAGTTAAAGAAAACCAATTTCTAGTTTTGTCCTCTGTTTTTCCTTTGAAGAGTGACATCAGTCTTGACACCTTCAGACGAGCCAAAGCTTTAGTCCCGCCCCCTCTGATCCCTGATGGCTCCAAGAGGTGACGCAAACCCGATGTTGGGAACCACTGGGCTGCGCATCATTTACATACTGGCGTTCGTCTGAAGATGGATGAAAAATGTTGGCGACATAATGACACACGCAGTGCGCAACCCAATTTATCTGCTGGGAATTAATTGCAACCACATCGATTCACAAAGAGAGACAACAGGGGTGGAGCGACGGCGGGGAGGTGGTATTATAAATTGCAAAACAACAATTGCTTCTGTTCAGGTTAACTCGCCAGAGGAGTTTGTTTCGACACTTGATTTATAGCTTATGTGGAGATTAATTTTCAGTTCAAGACTCGTCGTTTTGTTTTTTTTTCCTTGAGGTTGCAAGAAAGTTCGGAAAGCAAATAGCCGAGACACCCGAAGACACAAAGAAAAAACCCGACATCCCGACAGCATCTTGGTCTAGAACAGATAGTCCCCGCAAACACCGGGCTCACCGAACGCCCCGAACTCGGCACCGCCTGCTGGCTGCCTGGGGAGCGCCTCCTCATCCTCTTTCATCAGCCTCTGTTTGCTCTGTGCAGGGACATTATCCTGCAGAGTCATAAAGGCTCCAGAACATTATGGATTAGCTGTCAGCAGAACAGGGGCAAAAGGGGGAACGTGCGAAGAACGCGACTGGTTGGGATCAAAGTTTAGAAAACGAATTGATCTGAAGGCGGGAAACCCTGAATTCACTGCAAACAGCTGGTCTGCAGGGGCCGTTGGTTCCCAGCGGGCACCACTCTCACCGCAGACACTCATTATTTCTAACAGCTAATCTTTAAATTTGGTTTTAAATCTATACTCGCGCACTCTTTAAACACGAAACTTTTAAAAGTCTTTATCTCGCCCGTCGTCTTTCTTTATTAAAGCAAAGCAACTGGGCTAATTTATCATCACCAATTCTACCTCGATCTCTGCAAGATGCATATCGCGAGGGTGCGAAGCAGAGCCTCAGCCAAAGGAATAAAAGTGAATTATTTTTTTCCTGATTTCCCTCCCCTCGCTCCCCTCCCCCTCCCCCGTCGGAGAGCACTTGGAAGATTCGGCGCACAACAGCGGCGAGAACAATATGAGCAGCTAATTTGAAAGCTCTTGATTTACAACGCGCTGCAGAGTTGTTGGCTCGAGCCGCGGGAATACGCGTCTTCTGCTGCGCCGCAGTGACAAGTTAAAACTAGAGAGCGGAACGTTTAGAGGGAGAAACCTTGGGCGCGCCAATGCGGCTGCTGCGGTCTGATACGTCCCCGTGAAAAAGAGCGGGCGACGCACGCGTGCCGGGAACGGTCAGCGAGGAGTTGTGCCCCCCCCCCCCCCTCGGGTGCCGCAGCCCAACCGGAGACGCACAGCCGCTTCTCACGGCTGATTGACTATACCTGTGGGGGCCTGAGGAGGCGAAAGTGCTTAGTCTCCGTTAATCAGAGGCTGGCAGGTGTGCAGCGAGGTTGCCACGGAGATTGAGGCACCGGGAGGTGTGCAGTCAGGTTGACATAGAGGTAAGTGGGGATGGTCCAGAACATAGGTCACAATTTTAAACAAAAAAGACACAAAAGTAAGTGTCATGGGCTGCTTCTGTCGATTGATTACACTCGGCTGAGGAGAGACACACCCTGGACAAACACATGCGCATGGGAGAAGATATAAACGCATGTTTGTGCACAGGGAGAACATGCAACCTCACCACGGAAAGGCCGACTGGGTGTGGACCTGACATCTCTCTGTGAGATGACACACAACACTTTTTGAGGCAGAAACTTTACATGAGTGTTGAATAATGCACAGAATATAAGATCAGGCAACCCGGACTTAATTGACGGGATGTGCTGGGAAGCAATTCGGCCTGCAGAACAGTGGAACGAGCCACTTTGATTAACTTTAGACACGTGCTTTAATTTCTGCACACTAAGTCAAAATGAGACAAACGAGTCGAATGTCTGTGGGCGTGTTTCGGCAGTGGCTTATCACAGACACCAGCAGAGGCTGGGCACTTTTTCATCAATATTGATCGCGTTAGATCTGCGGGCCAGAAGTGGCTGAGTTGGAGCCAAAATGAGCGACCCCCCCCCCCCTGCCCCCCATGAAACTGCAGTACCTCAGAATTCATCCACAGGTGCAGGAGGCCACAGAGGGGCTCTTGGCCGGGCAGATTGTGAGGGGGTCACCTTCGTCTCTCAAGGAGGAGGGGGAAGATAGCGGGGAGCTCGGGTCTCAAACGTCGCAACAACGCGAGAACACAGGTCTCGGAAAGCCCCATGCCTCACTAAGTCGAGCAGAGTTCACCCCTTCTCCTCACTCTGCTGCCCTGGAGTCTACCCTGTGTGTCGTAGAGGGGCGGGGTTTTTGGCGTGGGGAGGGGGGGGGGTTGCTGACCATCTGCCAGATTTGGGACAGAATTCGAAATGACTTTTTCCCGCCCGAGGTGAACATCATTACCGCCTCCCCCTCGCTTGAGGACCCACACGACACCCTCCACTTATTACTGCAGTCATTTACTCATACAGCAGGGACCTATTGAAAAGTGACTTATGAGATTTACAAGCCATTAGGATCAGAGGTTGTGTTGAGCCCCGGTGGGAAATTCCCATCCTTCTCTGTTTAGCGCGTCTTCCGGTTCATTTAGCGCTGGTAAATTTCCATTCCTCCTCCCGCCGCACACCATCAAACGCTGAAGAATCAGAGCGACGATGAGCCCCTAAACGGTCAGCGGTGGACGCGGAGCGTGTCGGCCTCCAAAAAATAAGCGGCAGTCGTCGTGAGAGAGCTGCTTGGAGAGATTAAAAAAAGAAAAAGAGGAAGTTTAAAAAAAAAAGTGCAACATGAAGGGGTGAGAACAGAGGCGCCAACTTTGCAGACGCTCTGATTTCTGGCCGAGTGAAGTCCCGGAGGCAGCTCGCGCGCAGACAGGCTGTTTCTGGAGGCTGACCGAACGAGGAGCCTCTCTCGATCGTCTGAGCAGGAGGAGTTTAGCTGGAGCGCGGAGCGGTTTCAATTAGCAGGCTGGTAATGTACAGGCTGGGCGGAAAGCTCTCCAAACAAGCTTGACATTTTGTTAATGCGTTTTGCACTTGTGTGCTGCAGCCGCTCGGTTTAATGACCTTTATCAAAAGATTTCATTATTGAAAGAGCTTGTTTGCTGAAGATGTTGGTACATCCTAAAGCTGCTTTGGCTTCAGCTTCACAGGCGCGCCGAGAGGCAGCATCTGTTACATTGTCCATAAGTGGTTTGTTTGTGCATTCTTTCTTGATCTGATCTTCGCTTTCATAGTCTGTATGAAGCGACATCAAAAACTGTCTGTTTTTGTGTTTGTGGTGTAAAGGCTCATCAAAACCACAAACCTCTCCTGAGAGTTAAGCTCTTCCAGAAGGCGTTCAGGTCAACGCAAATCTTTGCTGTAACCTTTTCGGGAGTTCCTACTTTTGGAATGAAGTCATGACAAGAACTTCCCAAACTGATGTCACAGACTTGTGGCGCTCTGTTATTGTAAGTTTGTTCCTTTTGAAGACCAGATTGTTACAGTGACGGAAGCTGCAGAGCTGCTGCCTCCTTCTGTGTTTACATATGAAATACATGACCTAATGTTGAAGACTAATTACTTATTCTTTGCACACAGTTCGTGGCAAATATGCCCAAAAAAATGCGCAGTGTAAATTTATCACTTGTTCATGCAAGTATTGTACATAGTGGCTGCCTACTCTGCAGTTACTGGGACGGTGCACTCGTTTATTTTATTGTTTGTTGTTTTTTGTTGTCTCGTTTCACTTCAATGGTCTCGGTGCTTCCCGTTTTGGACTTTCAAGACAGAACGGTTGTAGTATTTTTCACAGCTTTGTTTGTGAAAAACGATTGCCTGACTATTTCGATGTCTCAGTTACAGATAAAAAACATGCCTCCGTCACTCCGGAGAAGTGGGTCAGAAACACAAACTTCCCCCGTTTGAAGCAAGCGGAATGAATTTCTCGAAGAGAACCTCAGCCGCTGCTCTGCATCCGGGAGTGACGCTCTGGCATTTTACGCGATAGAGTGAAAGAATTTGTGCTGACTGATGGATGACACCCTCACAGCAGGTGCGCTCCCGTTCGCCACAAAGCTCTGAAACACGCTGAAATAAGAGCGGACGCGTTTTGCTTGAGCTCCAGTTTCCTCCTGTTTGCGGGGAGAAAACGACCGACGTCCCGCCATTGTGGCGAAATCAAATTTGATTCCTCAGGCACGGATGGATTAAAATAAAGACAACCGGGTATCGGTGATCCAATAAGGCGCGGCGGCTGTGATTCGATTCGGGAGGGGTCACAGTGGAAAAGAGGGAAGCCGACTGGCAAACCGAGGATACGTTCTGGATTTAATTACGCAGCTTTATTTCATTCGAGATTGGCGCGACAGACCAGGGTGCCGTTTTACTGTCTTTATGAATAATGTCTCTTCATGCGTGTCACAGACCGAGCCTGGGGAGCGAGGGGGCAAGCTGCACATTTTGGGAAAGGGGGTTGGGGGGGTATCAATCATTCTCACAGCGAGCTGGCAGATTCCGACTGAGTCATGTGAGGCGGCATTATTTTTGGCTGAAAAGATACCAGACGGCAGGGAAACAAGAGGAAGCAGAAGGTGTTGTGCGAGGAGGTGAGGAGGTGCAGTCGGTTTTTGGCGACGGACTTAAAAGCTGGAGCTTGGAAACAGTCTCGGCTTGAGGATTCATGTCGAGGCAGAGCTGGAGCGCTGAGGGAAAAGCACATCGGTTCACCTTTCTGACGAAACCCCCCCCCCCCAACAAACGGTCTCAGCAGGAGTTCGGAATCAACGCAGATGATTACATCGAATCACCGACCAGCGAGTGAAGTGAAACACCTGCTGTGGGGAAAGTTCATCTCAATATTACGCTTGTCTGTATTCTCCACGTGGCAAATTACAGGTTCGACATAATCGCACTCAATCAACGTAATCAACGGGACATTCGCGGACCAGAAATGAGGGATTTTCCAAGTGGCTTCTTGAACTGGACTCCCCCCCCCCGTGGAGCGTGCGATCCTGCATATGCAAGAAATGTAAGGAGCCCTCGCTCTGCGAGTGTTGGGTTGGTGGGAACAGTTGAGGCTTTGGCGAGCGTGTCGGGAATGCACAGCATCGGTCCTGTCACAGGCGGGGGGGATGCTGATTGACATGCGGCCACAGCTCAGGCTTCCCTGGAGATATCCCGTCTCAAGTTGGCTAAAGGGGGGGGGGGGGGTGAAAAGGATCATCCCAGTCATTTTTCTGGTCACGCAAAACCCTGGTGGGCTGGGCAGTGGCAGAATTCAGGCTAATTATTTTTGGTGTGTTAATGCCGAAATGACGCCAGCTGGTTCAGAAAGGAGCATTTAAAAACATAATGAGTAAAGTGGAGGAGAAGCGACTTGGTCAGGCTGCAGTTGCGCAGTCACGATAAAAGCCCCGGAGACACTCAGACAAAGGTCAGAGGGCCGCGTTCCAGACAAGCCGGGGGGGGGGATGTGGCTGTCTGAATGAAGGGACGAAGAGGGAGTGAGAATATAAGTGGGGGGGGGGATGCTGTGAAGGGGGTGGTGGTGGTGGTGGTGGGAGAGCAGGAGATAAGTCTCTCAGCTATCAGGGGGGGGGGGGGGCAGGAGTCCCTGCTGCTGCCCCGTGCTGAGGAATCACCGGGAGGCTTTGTGGACGCTCCACAGGTCCCCAGCCTGGATTCAGTGAGCTCGCCGAGTAAATGCATCGACTTCCCCGCCTCATTTGTGCTGACTCATTAACAGCTTGCTCTTCCATATTGCAGTAGAAAGTACCCCCCGCCCCCCGCCGCCTCTAATGCTTCTATACTCCACTGTATGCCTTTAGTCGCTTTTTTGGGATAGACACGACTTTTCCTCAGGTTTTCATTGCCGTTTCCCTCCCACATGACTCCAAGATGACAGTGGAAGAAGTAAACAGCCCACAGCAGCTACAGAAATACTGATATTATTCAAGACTTGGAGGCTTCACGCCTGTAAATAATGAGTAGAGATTCCGAGGCTAAAAAAAGGAGCCGCAGACGGTTAGCATAACTTAGCATAAGAGCAGCAAACAGAAGGAAAAAAAAAACCACGATGTTTTTTCCAAAAGAGAAAAAAAAGGGCCACTCATATCAACACCTTCTAGCAGTCAACACATTGTGGATTTGCCTAATTAACACTAAGGGAAAAAATATCAAGCATGATGCTGTAAATACAGAAATGCTTCAACATCGCATGAAATGTAGCGACTAATTTCCACTTTTGAAGAAGCTGAAGCACAACATAAACCTGTCCTGAGTTCATGCGGAGTATCCAAGTCCTCCGTCTCCTTCCTCAGCTCACTGATTGACAGTCTGTCCATCCGTCCATCCATCCATCATACAACTCGTACAATTTAAAGCACAGACTGTCCGCATTGTTCAGGAGCCCATCGGGGCAACACGATTAGGAGGTTCATTCAATTTGCACACTAAAAATGACCCAAAGTTAGAGGAGGAAGTCATTATGAGAGGAAAATGTCTGGAACATGCAGGCTTTGGACGTACAGTGAGCATGTGCCTTAGCATTTGCAAGGGGGGGGGGGGGGGTCCCTAAGTTGGAGGACAGAGTGCGACCAATAATATGAGATCCACAAACCCCCAAATGAAATCAAGAATAAAACTTTCTGCAAATTGAAGGCTTCATGTCTGACATCAGAAGCCTTAACATTCAATTCCACCTTCTGATGACAAAATAATGCAACACAAAAAGCATGCCTCCCCCCGAAGACCCCCATTTCAAGACTATATCGCGTTAGCCGGCCTGCTAAATGAAGAGAGTTAATATGTGTACGCAAGTGATGATATTGACTGTGTGGGCTGGCTCCCGCAGGAAAACCTTGCTGCTCACAACAGTATTTCCTTTCTTCATTATGAATAAATCAGCTTGTGATGTGCAGATGACTTGATCCTGTTTTTCTAGCAGCTCCATTTCTGCAGGGAGAAAAAATCAATCTCTGATGAATTATCTTGTCCACTTTGAGGTGAACAGGAAGAGGAAAATGGAAGGGGGGGAAAAAAAGACAGATTACCTGTGCTGCGCTTCGTCCTGATTGGCCCAGATTAAATGGAGCAAAGGAAGGCGCGACGCAGCTGATCAGATGCGACGCTTCGCCGTGACATCACCGTTATCTCCACGAGATAAACAGGTGAGAAAGAGGCATGGGCCATTTGGACAATATATCGTCCTATGCGAGAGCCATTCGCCGCTTAATTTGGACCGACTTGTTTTCAGAGTATTATTTTGCAAAAATAACTATCGATGCGACGAGCGTCTGAAAATTGGGATCAAGAAAAGCTGCTTTGCGAAAAGTAGGAAAAAAACATCGACATCTCAAATTGAGCGATTGGAGAAACGGGCTGAACAAATAATTGAATTTTTTCTGTGTTGCTGGTGTGCATCTTGTTGTTTTTCATCCCGTGTTCCCACAGAAGACATCAGAGGCGAGTGTGGGAGCTTTGGGTAATTCGGAGCCGCCTCTGCGTTGCTTGACTGAGTGTAATAAATA
>JASSRZ010000014.1:4855740-4866502 GCA_032164315.1 Malacoctenus gilli | reverse complement strand
TGTGTGTGTGTGTGTGTGTGTGTGTGTGTGTGTGTGTGTGTGTGTGTGTGTGTGTGTGTGTGTGTGTGCGTGTGTGCTTCATCTGCCTCTCATCTGCTTCTGAATAGATAAAAGTGAGACGCTTAAATTGACAGTTCAGGAGAAGATCTGACAAAACACCAGAGAAACGCGAGACTAAAGCAAAGCCGCTGACAAAGACAGAGATAAGAATAGAGAGACAACTGCAGTGATCATCCACTCTGATCTAATTGAAACTTCCAGAGTTTCTCCACACACCAGCGCTGCACCCCCCCACCCCTTCCTACACCTCTTGAGTAACACATGTTTTTATGTCCATCAATCAGCTGAGAGGTGTATTTGGGTCTTTATAGTTGGATTTAGGTCCAACACGGGTGTGAAGCAGATCCTCTCATTCTGGACCCCAACAAACCAGGGGTTGTGAGAGGGTCCGGATAAAGGGGGTCTCCATCATTTGCAGACAGTGGAACACACAAATAATTCAGACCAAAGTGACAAGCAACCTTCAAACCCCAACGAGCTTCTGCCTTCGCGCAGTCGTCATGGAAACATGATACTTGGCCTCATTAGTGCAGCTTCATCCAGAGAGACACAAGTTGATGTGAAAGTGGACCCGACTAATCGAGACGGCTCATTTAGAAACAGATCACTAATTATTGCAAACAAAGCAACAAAAAAAACCCCAAACCCACAAGTGCTGATGCACCACGGCCTAAATTGAAAAATAAAAACCTCTTCTTATTTTATCCTATAAGCTTAATTTCTTGCTCAAAATAAATAGTGGATTGCTCAGCCAGCAGTACAAACACTTCGTGGGTTCGTGAACAGAGATGCTGTGGATGCAAGGCGAGCATGATGACAGAACTGAGCTGCTTTTTACACGTAACAGCGTTGCAATCCCCGCCTGCGGTTGAATTGCAGCACGTACGGTGACTCTTAAATGTGTTCCCCCTTCGCTGAATTATAGATGGAATCATGGTCACTAAAATCAGGATCGCTTCCTTTTGGAGCAAGAATTTAGCAGAGAGAGAGAGAGAGAGAAAAAAAAAAGAAATATTTCTTGAAAGGTTGAAAAGAGAGGACAGATTTGCACATCTTTGGCTGTAATCACCACAGTGGGTCTGTCTGAGGAGGTCATTAGAAGTCTCGCAGATCGGACACTGCAATTTGACTCCATTCATCTTTGTGAAGCTGCTCAACCTCTTGTCAGGCTACGCGGATTCTTGGTGTCAGTTGGACCATTTACAAAAGTAATGAAAGGGAAGAAGACATGCGCGCGCATGAATAGTGAATCACTTCCACGCGGGAAGTGTGATCTCTGAGGTGCCCTGCTTCCTTTGACTGCAGTTTCAGTAAGTAGTAGGCTTTAATTTTTAAACAGGCTTTCCTGCAAACAATTGGATTGCTTTTTTTGTTTTTTTTTCGCTTTGTTGAGAGAGTTACAGGGAGGGTTCAGAGAGTCAAGTCACATTTTTTAAATGCTTGAACACTGATCACTCCATCAGGTTGGGGACAATTGTTTATCTCTTCCAGAAGTCTTAGAGCTGTAAACAGACACACCGGGAGGGGGGGGGGGGGGACACATTTCATTTTGAGATGATGCAATAAAGTCACTCTGAAAACCAGGCGAAAAAAAAGCCTTTTGAAGCTTTTTGTTTTGACCCAACGCTGCATTCAAATCAACCCAAACGAGAAGGAGCGTCTCTCTTCACCGTCTTGTTGTTTCTCTACTCCTACTTGTTCTCGGCCATTAATTTGAGGCCTCCGGTGAATGTTTCATCATCCACTGCAGAAGTTGACCGACAGAAAAACCGTAGCGGGGGCCTTTAAGAGGGGAATGGCACCAAAAAAGGGCACGCGGAGCAATAGCGATCTGGTGCCCATGGAGGGATGAAGAGATAGGCTTGGATAGATGACAGTGGGGATGGTGAGACATAATGAGCTGATCAGACGATTGTGGGGGGTGGAAATGCCAGAGTAGCTTAGAGCGATGACAGACAGGGCTGTGAGGGCATCCCTGGCCGTGGCGTGGCAGTCAGCTGCCGTCGCTCTCGTCCGACTTGATCTCTGCTTTGTGTTGTTGCACCTGCCAAACCACAGCTCGGCTCATTCACTCCCCTTTCCCTTTACCGCTAATCCTCTCCCTGTATGAAACTCTGTGTTTGGGCTTTTCATGTCTCTTTCAATGTTCCGTCTTCATCTATCACCCAATTTTTTTCCTCTCTAAAGGCTTCTGAGATTCAGAATTTCCCATGATCACTTATCAAAGCCAACATTCAGCCATTCATCCACTCCCAGCCCCCCAAATGCTGGGTACACTATCACAGGTACACGCTAAACTCCAATTTGAAATCACCAATTACCTTCAAATGCATATTTCTTGAATGTGGAAGGAAACCAAAGTACTTATACATGTACAAGAGAACGTACAAAGCAGTACAGAAAGCCCCACCCCAGACTCTAACCCGGGTGGGCACACCTCAAGCACTCAGACATTGACAACAGTAGTGGGCTAAAGGTTTGTGAAGCAAACTTCCATCTGGAGTGTTACCAACCTGAGCCCCTAGACCAATGTAAGGTTGAGGTGGGCACAGTAGGGTGCCAAAGCCTGTCACCACCACTGTGACCCCCCCCCCAAACAAGGCCCCTTGACCTCTGGTGGCGGCCCACTGACCCCAGTATGTGGGTTACTTTAACTTGCGTAACCTGGCCCAGGACCTTCCTTCTGTGAGGCGAGAACACTGAGCACAACTTGATCAAACAGCCTCCAGAGCAAGCACACAACTTCAAATGCGCTGCAAAACCTCCGCTTGTTCCCCCGTCTCCAACCGCGTGTTCCCATGTTCCCGTTGAATCACCCTCCTTTTGTTGGGTTTAATTGGATGTCCCTGAATACTCCGCTAAACCTTGAGAAAAGTCGGTAATTAATCAGGTTTATTCGAGCCTCTATAATCAAGTGGCACAATTGGCGCTCTGGAGACAAAAGACCCGCAAATGAACATCCCTGGAGGTCACGCTTCCCTCCGCCGCCGACTCCCATCTGTCCACGGTCAAACTGGGTCAATAGCATGCAGTCGACGAGTGTTTCTTTGCCCTTCGCAGCCACAGAGAGTTGTCAAACATGTCATATCCATTTTTCCCTCGCCTCCGAGATAATGAGGTTTGCAGATTTGGTGACCTGTGATTCAGCGGCCCCGCATTCAAGCGGGCACAGTAGATTAACTTAGGGTGGTAAAACAATCCAATAGCAATGATTTGTGCAAGGGCAGAACAGGGAGGCCCACGCGCAAACAAATGCAGCATGTATGTCTGAAGAGAACAGAACAATATGAACATTACCTTGGGGTGTTCAACTCCACCAGCCAACAACTGCTTTCCCAATATTTACTTTTTTTTCAATCCTTAGTTCAGTCAACTGGATTTGAGCACAATATCTAGAGTTAAATGCAATACATCGAAGGTGTTGGAGAGCCGGCTGCACCTCCACTCTTTGCGATTACCCACTGTGTGCCGCACCGTGCAGGGCTGAGCGTGTTTTTTCTGGGGGATTTTCCCCTTGGGAAGGCTGTTTGGGCGAAAAGCACACGGACGGCTGAAATGAAACAAGGAGCTGAAGGCTGCAGGGCTGAAGTGTCTGGTTCGGAGGTCAGCGATATGAGCCGTGGTGCTGTTGTTGTTTTTCCCCACAGATCAAAGGAATCAATCAAAAGCACCGTTTAATAAAGCGTCGGCATTCAGACATGTGGCCTTTGGAGGAAATCTCTTTGCATACTGTATTATAGTCTGCTGTGGCAAGAAGGGGGATTTACAATATGAGCTGCTTTGAGGGGAGCTTGTCTCTTTTTAATCACTGCATTGATTTGCAGTGACCTTTCCCTCCCTTAGGACACGAGGGACCCACGGTCCCACTCCATCATCCGGGCCGTTACTGTCCTACACGCGCAGCCGCTAACATAATGTCGCTAATATGATGAAGAATCACTTCCGTGGTGGTGTCGATTTTTTTCATGCCTCTGGTGAGCGGTGTTTAGGGTTTCTGCTTCACTATTCAAACGTGCCGGTGTAACACAGCACAGAACAACTTGTTGTTTAGCAGCGAATTCAATAGGAATTTTGTCCAGTAGCCGTTTCGATACATTTTGTTAACTGACGTGGACCAGTGCAGGTCAGCAGGGGGCAGTGTGACTGCGGTTGGAAGTTACTACCAGTCAAAGAAAGTGGAGGGTATAATTGGATTGTAAGGCGTGTCAGTAAACTCTCGACTCTCTGAGGTAGCTCCATGTTGGTTTTTTTGCAAGAACTATCCAGCAACTTAAATAAAAACAACTTTTTTATGATTTAAATCAAAGGTGACATGTAGAATAATTAAAAAAGAAAGTTATATCAAGTTTGGAGGACACCAATTATAGCAAACTCAAAACTTCATGTATAATTCTGAAGCTAATTGAAGCCAACATCCACTTATGTTTATGTTTCAAATATCAAACACCAACTCAATTTGCTCATCGTCTTCTCAACACCACCGAGGTGCCCACTCCTGGTCTTGTAGGGCTGCACTCGTCTGTTTTTCAGCGTTTCCTGGTCCGAAACATCTGAAGCTCATCGAGCCGACTCATCATGAGGCTGAGCAGCAAAAGCAGCCCATTGCAATCAGGTGTGTCGGAGCAGGAAATCAGCGAAACCAAGCCTGCCTGCCCCCCCCCCCCGTAGTGACGCGAGGAAATCAAACAAAGACAAAATGAAAGCAGGAACATCGGTGAATGTTCATGACATTTGTACATTTTCGCAGCTTCTCTTACGGCACGCCAGTCAGCTGAGAGGACTTTGCGCTCGGAGCTCCTGCCATCTGTGCCCCTCCAACAAACACTGTTTCAGCTCCACGGACTGCCACGGGAAACGCCGTGAACGGCTCAACTCGATCCTCTCCCGCATCTTTGCGAAAGCACTCGCGTTCATTCTGCCTTCCCGTTGTTTTGTGCATCACGTGTGTTTTCTCCAACAACTTGTCACCCCGTCAGTACTTAAAAACTAAAACACCGAGTCCTGCACAATTTCACGTCACTCATAACAGCTCTGCTATCTCCTGTTTGTCCTCTTTGAGCGTGTCAGCGTACTGTTAGGATTCTGCTAATGCAAACACGACATGTACTTTCAAAGCGCCCAGCTGATGGCAAGGGGGTACTTTTAATTATGCAGCGATTACTGTATCTGCAGTGGGGTTGCCTTCGCTGAGAGCATTTGCTATTAAAACATTTCTGTCTCTTCTCTTTCAGCTGAACATTTTTATTGAGAGTGGCGCACAAGGGGAAGGTCACAGGCAGGTGCCAGGTGAAAAGTTAAATGCAAAACACAAGAGATGGCTACAATAGTTGGGAATAACACATGATTAAACGAGGTGCGACTGCAACACAACTTGAGCAGTATTCCAATGCCTCGAATTAAAGTTTTAGTCACTAAAAGGACGTTTAAATAAGCTCAACATTCTTTTACATTTTTATATTGCATCTGCAATACTTGTACAGACATCAGGCTGGTCATTTATCTTAATTAAACGGTGTTTGCTGCGACATTTGTCGATAAATCTTGTGATAAATGAAAACATTCCAAATACGGAGCATCTTCCTACGAAACTAACTGATGTAACTTCAGCTAATCATCAGTAAATCACGCTGACATGCACAGCGCTGACAAATCGGCAGGTGTGCAACACAGCACGCCATTAAAAAGAAGTTTCTTTCATCAAAACGGCCACTTTCAAGGGAGAAACAAATATATGACAAGAGCTAACCACGAACTAGTTCTACTTTCTTTACCTAATAAAGTCACTCCTTGACTTTTGAATCAGTGATGTTCTTTGAAAGAAACCCACCAAATTATTGATATCAAATATATTGTAGGTGTTACCGATTAACTTGCTTTCCATCACCAGTCAAGAAACTCCATTACTTTAGAGACGATTGACCGCTGGTCGCATGGTAGACTGGTTTGTCAGATTTTCCAATAAAACCAGCTGCTCAAGAAGTATTTGCTGCTCCTTTAAATTAAAGTTCCTGTAACCATGGTAATCGCAGGTGCTCAGGACCCTCAACGAGAGGCGATATCATCACAGCCTTAACTCGGTTTCCCATCATTATTCCAACAACCGCACCACAAGCAGCCTCCCAGCAACATCGTCCTCACTGGGAGGTTTTCCTCATTGTCTTTATCAGCGACAGGGACAAAGCAGCCCGATGACACTGCAACCAATCCTCTGAAAAGACAGTTTGTTTGTTTTTTTCCTTCCTCCAAACACGCCACGGCACAAAAGCTCTCATCCTTCACGTTCAGGATAAACAATCCGCTTATTCTTAAAGAGTCTGAGGCCTGACATCCTCCTCTCTGGCGGCATCTCACGAGGCTTTCTGAGGCCTGCCAAGGCTGTGGGCTGCTCCTAATTCCCCCTCTGAGAGGAGAGGATCATATCCAGTCAACCAAGAGCTCTGTTTTCAGGAATGACAGCAGCAACAACAAAAAGCCTCCATGAAATAACTCCGGCACCAGATGGTATTTAAGCTCATCATATGCCCGACTTGCTGAAGTGCTTTCCTAATATGCGGGATATTCACATTTCTCACTTCATCACCACCTTTCTGGACCCGGTTTAGGCAGAAACTTACACTCTTGGCACAACTACATCTGTTTTTGTCGTCTCGCACTTCAGCCTGTGAATCAGCTGCCCTCCTCTGTGGACGCTCGCTCCATCGAGAAGCTTCTAGATGGCACCGATAAATGCTCCCAATGGTTTTTGGCCCATCTCTTTTTGAGAAAACCTCCAGCCAATCCAGGTGACCTTCCGCTCTCCCTTCACTGCTGTCCTTGATCCTTCTGCACCTTGCCTCACATGTGCCACGACGCTGATATTTAAGGAAAATATCACTGAACTCACGTGTGGAACGAGGAGCTCCGGAGCGGTGCCGACTTTCCCTCGGAGCTTAAATTGATTGAGCTCCGTCACTCGGCCACTCAAGCATGAAACGACCTCTTGATATTTGTCCCAACTCTTGTTCTGCTTTGGATTGCAAGCCAGGTGAAATATTATCAGTCTAATACACCCCCCCTCTCCCTCCCTCCCTCCGATGTTGAGAAGTGAGTCACAGAAGGAGAGGAAGAACTTTATCTTCATTCTGATTGAGTTTCAGCATTTGATTTTTCTCTTTGTTAAATGTCAAAGATCTATTTCCATTTAGATTGAACCCTTTTTTTGGATTCGCACGGGAGGGCAGGGCGACTCCTGGGGTTTTTCCGAGCTGTGATGACTGCATGACATTAGCGGGTTTTCATAGCACAGGGGTCAACCTGACTTTACACACGCTCTGCCAATTTCTAAGGTCGCCGCACCCCTGGAGGCTCGGGGCAGACAAGCAACTTGGCGAGCGCCGGCGAGTAAAGGGAAGCACGCTCCTTTAGAGGCAAGCTGTTATTGGCAGAATTTGGTGCTGAATAATGCAGGATATTCAGGGCTCCCGGCTTTTGATTCTCCCGTCTTTGACCAGTCGCGCAGAGAAAATAACTTGTATGGCGGACTCAGCATTTTTAATCAGAGCGAGAAACAAACAGGGGTTATTAAACATGCGAGTGCCGACTCGAGGTGAAAAACGTTGCCCTGATACAATCCCTCTCTGTTTATGAGCCCAAACAAAAGATTCCAGGAACTCATTTCAATGCTCCCGCGGTGCATCTCGGAGATTATGAAGGAATGAAAAGCAGAACACGGAAAACAAACGCAAAAGTCTTCCAGGAATAGGGCTCACAGAACTGCTATATCGCAGTTCGACTCAGAGAGACAAACTGTCTTACATGCATTTCAACTGCCATTTGTTAAGAATAGGGGTTTAGTGTTTTAATAAACTTCAAGACAGACAGCTGTTGAAGCTTGTTTGAGCTGAAGTGAAACCAGCAGATTCAGAAACGTCTGAATCGTGACGATCAGGCATGTAACCTCGGATTGGGACTTATTTGTAAATCTCCCAGAAAAAGTTCTGGTTTTATCGGCTGTATTTTTCCCTTTTACATTATTTAGTTTTGTTTTACACTGTTGATGGCTGTAAACCACTGTTGAAATGCCTCATGTCTGAATAGCGCGATACACACACCTTGCCCTGTCAAAAAGGTGGTATTTTTCTGAGGCTACAACTTGGTATCCAACACCTCTTCCAGAACGACCCCGATCATCAGAAACAGAAGGCAACAGCTCAGAACTGTTCTTTTACTCCTTCAGTAGAGAGAAAAAAAAACACGACAGATTGAGTTTGGCCCCAATTATCCTGCCGTCACCTCGGTGTTGGAGGTGACTCGAGAACAGGCTACCGCTGCCCCTCGCTGCCACAGGGAGGCTCTCTCTGATCTACCGGGAGTCGAGCGTGTTCGATACAACAATTACTGCAAATCCGGAGTAATCCAGTCGCGTGTCCGGTGCCCAAATACACCTCAGAAACTTGTGATCAGAGAGCAAAAATCTCTCAATAGCAGAGTCCAAAAACATGCGGCTGTTCTGTGAGGTGAGGATAAATGATGACAAAATTGGACAAACAACAAAAAAACAACTGCGCTATGAAAGGGAGGAGGCTCTTTGGGTGGTCTGTGGGGTCTTCCTGTAGCTTTCATAAAGGTACATGTAGTCTAAAGAAGTAAATATTGGAGGGTTAGAAAAGTGGGTAGGTTAAGCCAAAAATGCTGATGCCACTGATGCAAAGTACAGTCAAGAAGTCGCAGCTCTGAAGATGAATACTGGCAAAGCGAATGAAAGCTGATACGCATGCACGAGTGTGCATTTTCAATTGGCAATTGGATTTATGTGTCTGTGTCTAGTCCCAGAGCAAAAGTGAACTTTATGCTGAGAAAACCAAACTCAATTTATTGTCAGTTCTGCGTCAGCCCGCTGTAAGTACACAGCAGTCTCGCCGCTCGCTGAAGGAGAAGTTGTTGCTCCATAACAAAAGTGTTCATTAGCCTCCGTCGGCGCTGTGCGGAGAGGAGGGAATACGCGGAGTAAAGCTCACTTCATTATAGTGATCAAGGACTTCGAGGCTGGCGTTTGTGTGGCAGAAAACAGCAGTTAGTGGTTGATGATGATGATACGGCGTGAAATTGCATTTTTGTGTGGCCTTGAGCACGGACTCGCAACCGCACATCAGGCTGAAACACCGATCTTACATCTCACACAAGAAAACACACATAAAGGGCTGGGGAAAAAAAACCAAACAAACCCTGAACCACTGCTCGCCTCCGCCTGGGCATGTCTCGTTATTTGACCAGATCCTCCTCGCTTGAGTTTGTCTGTGTCAAGCACCGTGGGTGTGCGGCATCAGGCTCTTCTCAGCCTGTAGATTCAATTTACAGTGGCAGCACACACTGAGTTACACCACTTAGCCCAAGGACAGATATTAACGATAATATACAGAGGCGAAGCAGGCAGCGGAGCTGCACGCTGCTGATCAGGGGAGCTTATTTTTGACTTCATTTTCCCGGAGATGGAATTAGAGCTGCAGCAAGGTGAGTCATTTTCCATGACAGGACTTGGGGATTTCCCCCCTCATCAAATCAAGCAGAAAATCGATGAAAGGCACCATCATGAGGCAAACGAGGCTTGACAACCTGAGGCAAGACAAATAATTAGTGATTCACGTGCATGTTAGTTTACAATATTGTGCCTTTGAGCCACTATCTACTCACGAAAAGGGGGGGGGGGGTCTTATCCTCAAGCAGTGCTGAATTATCGCAACCTATCGAGGTACCACTGCTCCTCTCCAAGAATCAGAAGAGATAACTAGCCACTATTATATGTCAGCGACGTGACTGCACGGCACTGGCGCAGCATTTCAGCGCTCCGTGCGAGATATTCAACTTGTTTGTTGCAACCTGTTACCGCGGCGGTCCGTCCCCACAGCAGGGAGCTGTCCGCGGTGCTGAAATGCGGAGCCGCTCGTCCGGCACCCGCGACGCGGCGAATCGACCTGAACGCATCACTTCAGAGGTCTAACCAGGCGAAATGCATGTGGGAAAATCCGGTCACGGAGCTGCCTCCCGACACCACGGCGGATCTCCTTCTGGCCAACACAAAATTCGGCTCCTCGAAGCCGATTTTTTTGTGTCTTTTTTACTTACACAAAAACTCCGAAGAGCAGAACTCGGATGCCAATCTCCAAAGCCAATTCTCGCACGTTTTTCCTGCGGTCCGGAGGTGACACGTTCATGATGGTGTGAGTAAAGGGGAGAAATCCGTCCGAGTGAGGAAGAGACAGGCGATCCTGGTCAGTTCTGGGGGCTGCCTTTACTTTTGTAATCCACCTTAACGAAGCTTCCTGAAGTGGCGCTCTACGAGTCACGCACGCCGCGCACCTCCATTGCAACTCGGTCACCTGAAGCAGCCTTCTTCCCCCCCCACCCCCGTTCTCCCTCCCGCTCCTTCAGCCGTCTCCGTCTGCTTCCACTTCCCCGCGGGCGGTTCTCAACTCCGTGTGTGACAGCCGCTTTTCCTAAGTCAAAGTCTGTGAGCGCCGCTCCATCAGCTGCTTTATCTGGGTCGGCGCGCTGAGAGCAGGAAGCACCGCGCGGTGTGGGAACACGCACAGGTGTGGGAGAGGAGTGAGAGGGAAAGTGGTGGGAGACGGCAAAGTAAGGAGAGACTCTGAGCGTCACCGAGTGTGGAGAGAGAGAGAGAGAGAGAGAGAGAGAGAGAAAGAGAGAGAGAGTGTGGGGGGGTGGG
>JASSRZ010000014.1:4829063-4850088 GCA_032164315.1 Malacoctenus gilli | reverse complement strand
AAACCTCCCCCCAAACTTAAAACAGGCACACTGGCAGAGTTGACATGAACTTGGCAAAACTAACTCTCCAAACCGTGAGCTGTCGCTAAGTCGAAGTTACTTTTGTGCTTCAACTTCGGGGGGCAATAAATGCACCTCTGTTTAAAGGCTCCGAGCTTTCAAACAAGCGGCGCGTGCTCACATGTCTGTGAGCCGCTCCGTCCTTTCTGCTCAGAAATCAGCTCCGAAATCTCAATTCAATTTCGCGGACGAGTCAAGTGTTACTTGAAACGAGCATCTTATCATTGATCCATCCGCTGAACATCTGAGGCCCAGAAAATCTTTGGGATTTCTTTTTTTTTTTAAGAGATACTCCAAAATTCTTTTTTCTATAAACAAGAGTCTGAGGAAAAAAACAAAAAAACATCGATTCGACCCCCCCGAAATGTACTTTGTTTTTTTACAGTTCAAGGAAAATCAATACGTTTGCCTCCCTCAACGTTGGCGGTGAGTTCAGTGTCCTATTTTCCACACGTCTTCTCCCCGACTCCACATTTCAGGCCTGCTGATCTTTGGGCTACTTATCACCGTACACGTGTTTCATGCACACTAATGGACCCGCAATCGCGATCACTTTCGATGTGTGATTACCGTCACCACACGCTGCTTTACTCCCCTCGCAAAAAGAAAAATGGGAAAATGCACTGAAATAAAAACAATCAGAAGGACGTCCGATCCGTCAGCTAATTGGAAACAGCTGCCGTATTCAAGCTCCACCATCACAAACTAATTGACCAACTGCTTGGCGGCCAGCTGACTCGTCATGTCCAATCACGATCAGGCAGGTGTGCAGTTGGGGGGGGGGCGTGCAACCTTACAGTGTTCATCCGCCTGTTCCCCCCCTCCGTCGGCCCCCCCCCCCCCTCTGCAGTCCCAGTGATTTAATACCCAAGCTACGGTGTGAGCGCATGACTCCAATCCGTTTAAGTGCATTGATTTGATTTGCCGACGATTTATGTCTCCATACGGGTTATTAAAGGTGGATTAGAGCTACCGGTGGCACCAGCGAGGTGACTCTGACTTTTCAAAGAAGCACAGATTGTTTTTTTCAACGCCATAACTGATTCTCTGGGGTGTTTGGGGCCCCACGTGGCCCTGCACACATGCAGGTGTTTTCATGTAATCTGCATGATCAAGCGCACCCCTCGGAGGTGAGCTGAAAACACGAGATTATTGTTGAAAAATTAAAGTCCACCAATGGACTCAACAGTATGTTGTTGATTGAAGACCACCACTATTCTGCATTTTAAAGATTTCCAGTTGGAACACTTTTGTTTACCAATTGGAAACATTTACAAGAAGTTTGCAAGTACTCTCCTGCTTTTCCAGGAGAAACTTTAATCATTCTTGGTTTTGTCCAAATCATAGTTGAGCCTTTCCTTCTTCCCAAGCGCTCATGAACACATCGTTGGTAATGCTACTATTTGGTTACGGCCACTTTGGAGTTCTGTTTCCTGAACAACGATGTGATGCAAAATTAAAACGGTCAGATGTGTTAGAATGAAGCATTTACCCTGAAGAAGAACGTCAGAGGTGGTCCCGTCCAGTTATTAAACTCAGGCGTGTTGGTGCAAGAACCCAGACCGCATGCAGGAGGGTGGTCTTCTCAACTCAGGAGTGCACACTGTTGTGCTGTATTCACTGTCAAAAAAATGCAAAGATGAATGTGAGACGCTGACACATCACATGAATGGGGAAATAATGTTTCACTCCACAACTATGTTTTTTCTTAATCACTGTAGTAAGAAACATCTGTGAGATCTGAGACAGACGCTCTTGTTTTCTCGGGTCGTATTTGTCAGAATGAAACGCCACACATTCAGTTCTTGCCAACAACTTCAGTGTTGAGTCACTTTTGTGTGTTTTTCCAAGAACTGACAAGAAGTATCTGAGAGTCCTGAAGCTCTTTCATTCTTTGTCCAGCCAACAAATAAGACCAACCCGAGTCTGCTTTTCTGCCTTTTTGAAAAATCACACTGAAAACTGATTTTCACCAAAAAACAGTAGGAGAAAGACTGAGAAAAACGACAAAAGACACAAAACTGACGAGTGATTCCCTGAGAGAAAATCAGTGCGCCACCTGAACATTAGTCCAAATTCTTTTGGCTCTTATGTATTGCACAATTCTTATATAAAGGTCAGTCATGACAGCGTTATTAGCTGCAGCCCGTCATTGGAGCCTAATTGCTCCTTTTGCTTCCCAGAGTGTATGTGCATGCAATAATGTGTGACATTTCAGCACGGCTCCGGCTATCTGCACAGATCCTGGTATTATCGCCCAGCTAATGAAAAAAGAGTGAGCTCTATCTATGGGATAATGTCATCAAACACAGTTTCACAGGTTGGGAATACAGAAAAATCACCTTGTGTGGTTTTGTGAGCGGCTAGGAGCGCGTGGCGGTGCCGCGCGTTAGTTTTATGAGGGTCCTCTTTTGAGCCACGCACCCTCTTTTTTCTTTTGCTTATATCACCTCTCACTATGCAGATTTGGACTGTGTAATAAAGCCAAAAGTCCAATAATGGCTCATTTAAATGATAAAAAACAAACAAATGACGGTATACTGACGGGAAAAACAAAGAGCCACGCAAAAACAAAGGCGCCAGGAAAAAAACAAAACAAAAAAGAAATCAGCTCGGTGTCTGCAGAAACGTCCAATTAAAGTTATTACCCAGGAGCGCTTCTAATTTTAACTCCCTGGTGAGAGTGAAACTCCATTAAGAATGGGATGCTCCAGCATGTGTAATTAAGTAGAAGAAAAAGAGAAGCAGGGTGGGTATCAAACGCACGACAGCCAGCCTGCGTGCGCGCGACTCCTCTCCTCAGAGCAAATTACTCTCTCTCTCGCTCTCTCTCGCTCTCTCTCGCTCTCTCTCGCTCTCCCTCCATGCATGCAGGGCTTCTCGCTGTAATTTGGTTTTAATATGATTCCAAGAGAAACAAGCCGAGGTCTACCACGCTCCTTGTTATTCATGAGAAGCCAACCTGCCATCTGTTATCGCCGCCAAGTCTGTCAAAAACCAACTCCCAAGTATTACTCTTTCCGCCGCGTGGTGTCAGCCACTTCTCTTTCATATCGGAGCACTGCTGCAGATAGGATCCTGTTACTCCTGCCTTTTGGGGGGGGGGGGCAGGGTGTTGATAAAGCATCCAACGGGCTTGTGCAAATCTCGCGGGTTGTACATTAAGTCTGTGCCGCTTCTCGGGCTGTACGACATCCGTCAGTACAAGGGCAATCAACGCTGAAATCGCGGCAGACTCGCTCTGTCACGGGCTAGCGTCGCAGGAGGAGGCAGTCGACATAATGGAGCACGCACGCGAAAAGAATGTCGGCACCGCAAGACCCCGGTTGGAATTCAGGGTCTCGTTGAAACCTGGTGGTCAGAATGTTCGTCTGGAGTTCTGTACCCCCCCCCCCCCAGCTCTCCGTCCCTTTCCGACCGTCCAAAAGCAGGCTTGTCTGTCTCTTCGGTGACAACCAACAGGTGCGAATATGCATGTGAGCGATTATCCGGCTGCCTGTGTCCGCTCCGTGATGGACTCGTGACCTTTCGGGAGCGGACTCTCCCTTTCGCTCAACGTCAGCCGGGATCGGCTTCACCCGCTGAGTTGGCAGCGAGGACGGCGGGATTGACGGACAGATTGATGGCTGCCCCGCCAAATCCGGTCCTCGAGGGCCCACCACCCTTTGTTTTAGACGCCTCCCTCACTGACACGCCAGGTGATAAGTGTCTGGTGTTTGAGTCCCTCACATCGATTTACACTCCTCCGAAGTCGGCGGTGAGCCGCAGGGGGTCCGCGGTGAGCCAAATAAAGGTCTGATTAAAGCAACAGAGGAAGTCCACGATGAGGGGAGTGTGGAGTGCTGCAGCAGAGGCGTTCAGGTGTCTTGAAGGCTGAACGTGGCAGCGAGAAAAGACTACAAACGATCCAGCAAGGCTGCATCTCTGAAGTTATTCTCACTTGGTTTCGCACGTCAGAAGAGTCGTTCGTCCTAAATTCAACTTGTGTCTCTGTGACCAAAAATGTCTCAATATGGAGTTGTGATTGTTTCGTAAACTTTGGTTGAACTTTGCTTTGGAACCATCGCAACAAAGATCGTTTTTCATCTCCGTCTTTCTGCTTCTTCTCGTCTCCACCTTCAGCCTTTCGAGTGGTACCAGAGGCCCAGACACACACTGGGACTGCTCCAGTGTGCATAAGCTCCTCCAGCAGACAGACTCCAATAGTGCAAAAGAGGCGGGACTCTGGAAACAATGAACGAAAAGCCGCACCACAATCAGCAGCACCACCAGCAGTCCTGCACTTGGCGCGGCCCCACTGCAAGCCCATCCAAAGGTGCGAGGTAATCACCATAACAGGGGTGCACATTAACCTGGAGGCCAGCGATTGTCTGGGTATTCATGGCTGCCAGGGGAAGCGGCGCCGTAACACACTGAGCTTATTTCATCCTCCCGGCCGCTTTTGGCTCCGGCCTCTTCCAGGTGACAGCTGGGAAGTCATTAGCAGAGTAGCACTTTTTTTTTTCTTTTCCAAAAAAACACAGAAGGACCCCCCTCCCCCTGCCAGTCCTCTCTCACTCCAAAAAAAAAAAAAAAAAGAAGACACAACTGCTCCATATCAGAAAATGGCTTTTCGGGAACAACTGCTTGAAATGATAGAAAGAATAAACAGCTCTTTCTGCTCGGTCGAGGTTTCATACTCAAGAGGAGCAACAATTCAATATGAAGTGCGACGCAAACAAAATCAGCGTCTGCGGCGATCACACCGAGCCTTTCTTCCCTCTGTTTTGTTTGA
The DNA here is from genome assembly GCA_032164315.1 of Malacoctenus gilli. Lineage (NCBI taxonomy): Eukaryota > Metazoa > Chordata > Actinopteri > Blenniiformes > Labrisomidae > Malacoctenus > Malacoctenus gilli. The sequence goes on along the minus strand of JASSRZ010000014.1, from coordinate 4,845,254 downwards.
CTGCTGTATTTCACAATTTGCCTGCCAGCACCTTTATTAAAAAGGGAAAACGAACACCGGTGGAAGAGCGACTTCCAAGAAAGGCACCAAATGCATATATTTATAGTACAATAGGAGACGTTTCCTGTCATTTATTTTGACATGGTTTGCAGACACACTGCGCGCACTGAGACAAGCGGGGTCATTTCTGCACCGTTTTCATGCCACTGCAATCGATTCAGTTGTCAGACTCACCGTTGTTGCGCCCATTAGAATTTATGGTTCTGCTGCAGACTGTGCAGGCACATCCAGAGGACTGGACTCACTGTGTGGAGCCACAGCAGACAGGCTGATACACCGGGGGCGGGGAAGACCACAGGTGGGGTTCGTTATGCACATTCAGAACAGATTTAGGTCATTTATGGCTATTAACTTCGCTCTCTGACAGCCGCAGGGGCAAGTATCACACTGAGTGTACGTCTAAGAGGTCAGCTGACATTATTAAGAAGGTAGTGATTCGACACACCTTGTTGCGCCGATGTGAAACTCACAAAGCGTCGCTCTGGCCCCGCCTCTCAAACCCGAACAGGTTTTTCCTCTGTGAGATGGTTTTTCTTTCACACCGGCTCCTCTGAGACTGCACTGAAGCACCGAGTGACTGTGAGTGTACACGCCGCACGGCGCAGACCACTCCACGTCCGCCGCTGGTATTGGTGTTGATAAAGACGGCGCGCCGCTCTCTGCCAGTGTTTACTTGGCCAGAGGCTTTCTGCACTCCAAACCTCCAGACGCGGCAGCTCGGCTCGAGGAGCGAGTGATTAGTTCAGAGACTTGTGTTGGAGGAGAGAAGTGTCCACTGATGCTTTGTCAAACAAGAAGAGGTCAGGAGTTCCAAACAGAGTAGAGTATTGCGGGAAGTTTCTGCAGCCTTCACAATAGAGCAATACAGTTGAAATAAAGGGCGAACTTTGTTTTTGGGGTCACTTGGGTACTTTTTAGATAAGCTGTCGTAATTGTCTGCAGCTGTTGTGCTTTGTTGTGGTATTTTCACACAAACTGTTACCTCACGTTACTAGTAGTAACGCAAAATATCCACTAGAGACCAGCAAAGTACCAGTTTTACCATCGTGTTGGCGCGTTGGACTCAGCGAAAAAGCAGCAATTCTTCAAGTGTAGCTCTTCTCTTGATAAATACTTGGAACGAACAGGATAAATTCTTAATGCTTATCATTTGTCTATGAAAGCCTGTCAGAAAATGGTCATAAACTGCCTGGTGAACTTAGACGGTGCTACATTTTGATCCACTAAACCATATAAAGGTTTCAGTTTGTGTAGAGTCTATTTGCAGAGCTGTGAAGATGCAATTTATTTGAAATCAACCTTTTGGTTGCACTTTGCCATGACGCTCCCAATTTGTGAAGAAAGAATACAATTCCAGGGATTCACGTCATTTTTGTCTTCTCCTAACATTTATATGTAGGATTGGAAGCATAAATGTCCCAAAATGACATCTTCGGGAAGAAGATTTAGCAACTTAACCTGGAGAAAGGGACATATTTGAGGAGGTGGCACTAAATCCTGCACTTGTTTGAGTTTGACTTCTCGAGTCGATGTTTCATTCTAGTTGTCCTTTTTAGACTGTGATTTCAATCTGTCGCTGAGGACAAAACAAGGTAAAGTCAGGCGATTTTGAATGAAATGCACCTACTCTTTCTCGCATCCTGCCCGGGTCGTTGACTTTGCAACAATCCTGCTTGTCACCCCAGAATGAACCAGCGCTCCACTCTGTCTGCGGTGCAAAAAAGCTGAACCTAGGGAAAAAAAGTTCCTGTAGTTTTCCGGCATCACATGCTTTCCTCCCAATCAGTACACCGAGGAAGGAGGCGGACCTCATTTGAATAAGGTGCCATTTTTAAGTTCACCCTTTCTCCACTAGGTGGTGCAACCATACTGACTATTGCGCCGCGTTTGTGCGACCCCCGTGATCAAATACTGGACTGTAAATTTGATCCGTGTGGCGCATCAGTTTATGATCTTATTTAGAAGGCTCATGAATAGATCCGTTTAATCTCACTCCGTCCAGATCTCTTTCATGAAGCTCGCAGACTGTCAGCACATCAAAGCGCTCTGATGTTGCACGAGCCGCTCGCGTGCCGCAGCAGCGGGGCCACACTTTACGCGTGGCACTGGCAAGCGGCGATGTGGTGGATGTGAGCCACATCTGATCAAAATACGGGAAAGAAAACAAATAAACAGTGAAGATGTGTGAGGTCAATTCTTTGGAATTGAAGGTTTAATTGAAGTAGAGACTCTATCTCAAAACTTGTATGTCTGTGTCTGTGCGCATCGGAGTGTGACTCCGGTGGTTCAGGCGGAGCAGGTCTGAAACGGGACACGACGCGGGAGCTCCAGACGGGAGGAGGTCCATATTGCGCCTCGTGCAGGGCTGCGGAGGTGATTCTCAACACTGGGGGAGTAAAATTTGGCGATCACCGGGGCGTCGGTGGTGAAAGAGGAAAGCGGACGGAAGAGACGGACGGAAAGAAAGGGACACAGGGGGAGAGAGAGAGAGAGGAAGAGAGAGAGAGAGAGAGAGAGAGAGAGAGAGAGACCGAGGGGGGAGACGGGAGTGAGGGAGAGGGGCGCAGATACTTGGAAACGCATCACAGCAGGACAGGCAATCGAACCCGAAGGCGCTCAGCCAGCGACGGACACGGACGAGGAAGGTAGGACAATGTGATGATGACATGATCATGCTGCTGTGAGTTGGTGGGCACGGAGCAGACTTAGAGGGCTGACTGCGGCACAGAGGGGGGATTTTTTCCACACCACGGGTAATGTTGAGGAACATTTCATGCCCAAACGAGCCGCGCGTAATTTTCAGACTTTTACGCACGCCTCCACTTCTGCCGCTTTGACGCGTTGTTGCGCCATTTGCATTTAAAGAGTTTCCCAAGTAGTTGGTGGGTTCCTGAAATATGTCACGACACTGTTTCAGCCTTCATCTGATCGCTGTTTTGTTCACAGTTACGAATAGTCGCACCTGCGACCGTTCCCTCGTAAGTTCCGCCGTTCTCCACGGTGCATCTCTCCAACTGTTGCCGTTCTCGTGCTCAAAGGTTATTTTGTCAGACTCACTAAAGCCTGTAAATGTGAGGCAGTGTGCATGCTTGCGCAGCGGTGTCAGGTGTACTGTGTTATCTCAGGTAACCCTGGCGACTCCAGAGGTGCCTGCTGGGAAGCGCCTCGCTGCCCACTTATTTATTCATGTGTCACCTGAACGCGGCGTCGACGCAACGCCGGGTTAAAGGGGGGGATCGCCAGTCACTGTGGGGGGGGGGGTAATTGTTAGTTTGTATGCATATTTATACATACACAGGGGTATTCGTTGTTGAATATTTAATGCGGGGATGCTTTAGTGGAGATGCTGGATGTGCTTCACATTTCAACACATGCGGTAATGGCTTCACAGAATGATGCAGTTAAGGAATTTAGCTGTGTTTTCGGACTTTATTGCTTTTATGTCTCTTGCTCCCTCGAGTTGCAGAAAGAACGCACAAAGGTTGTGCAACATAACAAGTTGTTTTAAGGGAGCCCCTCCGAGGACTGAGGCAGGTGGAAGAGGACGTCTCATCAGGCAAACAGACAGTAATTGATTCCAGTGAATCGCTGTAATGTTCTCATGCACCAGGCCTCCAATGCGTTATAGCCTACGTGAGAAGCGGATGCCTCTACATCATATAAAACATATCGTGTAAATCTGAGAGCACATGACTTTTGCTTCCTCACAAACATTCACGCGGCTCCTCTGAACACAACCTTTGCTGTTTTTGACCACCTTCAGCTGAGGCGTGTTCTGCGTCCACCTTTCGCAGCAAAGCAGCACATGTTTTCTGACACAGTGTCAAAGCATGTCCCACACATGTTCAACGCGAACTACTTGTCTTCTTCAAGTTCAGCCAGAGGCTTTATTCTAAACACACAAAAGTTGGTTCCAGTTGGATTTCCAAGTCACGTGTTTGGAGGCTTTTACTTTGAATGAAAACAGCAATTATGAATTTCTATAACTGGGACACTTGGAGTTTTACTACGTTTGCAGGACTAGAAAAAATGCACTGACACATCAGTTGTTCATATGTTGATTTCAAAGTAAAAGCCTGGAGCCAGACCCTCTCAACAGCTTTCCTAATTGCTCTTGATCACATCAGCTGTTGACATACGAATTTGAGTTTGAGTAACCCGGCTGATTCGACGCTGCTCACGTGGGGTCATTCACTGTTCAAGGAAACCCCTCTCCAATCCAAGGTGCTGGAATACGTTCAGCCCCTGCTGATGCAGGAGCAGTCCTGAGAAACTCCACCTACTGTAAAGGAGTAGACCTCCTGCACTGGAGCGAACAGAGAATAAAAGCACATAATGCTCTGCCGACTGTCTCAAAGTGATGAGCTAGTGAACCGTCGCGTGTTCAGAGAATGTGCCGGGGTTTCTTTTTTTTTCTTTTTTCTTTTTACATTACGATCGGATAAACTGGAGAGAAACTGCTTCAGCTTTTTATGCATTACGAGGGGAAAAGGCGCCTCTGACAGTTGCCCTTTCTGAGTCTCTGTCACCCCGTGAACTCATTCGGAATACAAGAAGGAAGAGGGAAAAAATATACTGAAATGGAGAGTCTATATCTGACAGACACCTTGACTGACAGGCTCAAATGAAACTCAATATGAGGGAGGGTGCAATGAATTGCAGATACAGTGGCTCCTCTGGACTGTTGTATGAGGTCTCCGACAGGAAGCTGAGCAAGGTGTGGGGACGGGGAGAGATGGGAACGCGGTGAAATTGAAGAATAGTAAACTGGTGGACGGGGCGGAGAGGAGGTTCGGAGGGAAAAAAAAAAAAGATAGATATGATAATGAGGCGTCTCGTCGTTCCCCTCGGTGTTGCCATAATTACTCCAGCTCAGCCAGTCTGTGGAAAAAACACTGAGCGGAACCATTTGGGAAGGTTTTGGCGTTAATTACGTGGAGTAAAAGCAACTGAACAGTCTGTGGAGTTTGTTTTTCTGTTGGGGGGGGTGGGGGGTGGATTATTGGATGTGTGCTCAATGATGGGTTTCCTTTCAAACACTTATTTTCCTTAATTTTTTGTACGTTTTATAAATCAGCCTTTTTAATTTCCCTGAACAGATTTGAATCTCGTTTTAGGTGTCTGTTTGGTGCTTGTGGTACACTTCTATTACTTTGCATTGCGTGTGGCTTTATTGGATGAGGAGGAATGTGTTTTGTTTTTGTTTAATGTAAAGATTAGGTTTTTTTTTCATTTTGTATTCTTTTGTTCGTTTGTGTTTGTTGGTATTTATTCCAAATTGATGAACTAATCTAAACCAAACAAGGCAATCTTTACGTACATCATATCAGTTGCAGACACCTATGATTCAATTCTATTTCAAAATAAAACTCTTCAACTGGCACTCTTCAAAAAATGTAATTCACGGCTTATAGATCCACTTTCAACAATGATCGTGAGGCCCTTTTATTTTGAAGAAAGCTTGGTATGAGGCAAATGATGTGTGTTGTGAATGGGAGTTTTGAGTCATCCGCGCAAGTTTCACTCTGGATGTGTGAGACAGCACTGTTTGCTTAGTGCTGAAATGACATTTATTTGTCGTGTTGTTGTCTGGGAGAAGTGGGGATGTGCCAAACAGAAGGCGTCTATCCTCCTCATCCCCCTCTGGAAGATCGCTCTCTTGTTCTAATGCTCTGCTACTGTTACAATATGGCAGCAGTTGGCACGGCGTGCAGACTTTTCACTGTTTGCTGCCTGGCTTCTCTTGCTTTCTGCACCTGCTACTTGTAATTATGGTCACTGGACACTTCCCACTTTCCACCATTTCTGCACCTTTTCCTTTTTTTCCCCCCTGTACATTAAATCAGGCTGAGGCGGCTGGTGGGGGTGGGGTTGGGGGGGTGGGGTGTTGGAGCATTGGAGCTGATCCGACACTGGCTGAAAAAAGGCCGCCAGTCCATCGCATGGCGGATGCAGTGACAGATACGGAAGCGTGAGAAGAACATGCAGCGGTTGCACAAAAATGGTGCAACCTGGACTTGAACCTGGGATCTTTACGCTGCAAGGCGAGCGCAAACACTCGCATTACATGTCTTGCGTGTGTTGGATCTCCACTCAAGACGCCTTTCTGAGACGGTTGAATAATCAGACCACTTCTGTCTAATCCTGCCGCCGTCTGTTGGCGTTAACCTCTGTATTCCTGAATTGAATCATCATCGCAGGATCGTGAAACCGCTCTGAAGGCATGTGGCGATCGTAATTTCCTGAAAGAACATCTTGAAGCCCTCAGTTCCTCCCAGCTAAAGAAACACCGGGGAGTCATATCCGAGCCAGCAGCGTTTACCATATAGCGGCGCGCGCTCTCCGCTGGAAATAAACCGTGCCATGTAAAAACGAACAAAAACAGCAATTTAATGGCAGCTTTGTTGTGTGACAAATCCTCCTTCGCTGGTATTTACGCCTGGAATGCTGCCCCGGAGCGGGGCTGAAGCGGCGGCGAGGAGGAAAAAAGCCCGAGCGCGAGACGAGCGAGACAATGAGGCCGAAGCCGGCGCCGGGAGGCGGGCGCGGGACGAGGAGCGAGGTGAAGTGCTGGGGACGCCCAAAAAGGTCATCCGTGCTGGAGAGGGGCGACTAAACGGCGCGTTCTGCTCTCCGGGCCGGGAGCTGAAACGGCCGGACGCTTGACGGAGGAGCCCGACGAAGGAGGAGACAAAGAGGAGATGAATGAGTCTCGGCGGGCTATCGGCTGCCCTCTGACACCGCTGTCTGTGTTTATGTTGTCTGATATACACGCAGGGGAGGGGGCGCTCTGCTGGGACCGCCCCACCGAGCCCACCGCTGCAGATAACGGCTGAGCGAGCGGAGGGGGGGAAGGGGGGTGGGGGCGTTTTAAGGGGCCGGCATGAAAATTTACGGAGGAAGCGATCGGCTCACATTGCGCCGGATTTGAATTAGTGTCCCGGCCCCTCCGGACGACGAAGGCAAATCGCATTGAGATGAATGGAGCGCTAATGCCGCAATTACAGAACAAAGCAGCGACTGCCAAACATCTCATTGACTCGTAAAAATCTGGCCTGCGCGGCGGGGGGAACGCGGACGCCGCGAGGCGGCAGAGCGGGGAGCAAGCGGGGGGCATGACAGCGTATCGATCAGGGCTCTTTCTTATCTGGAGGTGGATGAGAAGAGAAAAGTCGGCGAGTGTGTCATTATCTCCTCACCGTGTTGTGTCTCCAAAAAGCCCCAAATCGGAGAGTTAAGAGCGTTTTGTCAGTCAGAGAGAAAGGAGGTGGTTTGCGGCAGACGCGGCTGCCCCGTCCCAGGCTTTCTGAATCCATCTCTGCAGACGAGCGGCCACAATACTTTTTTTTTTTTTTTTTCCTGACAGAAGTCCATTTCTTATCTGCTTCTCGACATCTCTCTCCGCGTTGGGCTTTCGCGGTAATGAAGACAGCTCAAGTAAACTGTGCTCGTTCCTCCCCGGCAAACGAAACGCGAAGAAACCTCCTCATCGCCGTTTACTGTTATGGATGACTGTTATGGCACAAGCGCAGCCATAAAAAGCAGCTTACCTTTCTCTTGTCAGCATCCTGAAATGAGCGGGACGAAATGGTAGCGGGGGGGGTACAGAGATAAGTGTTGTCTCTGAGTTTGAAGACGCGCAGGCATACAAATAGGAAGAGTTGGAGAGGTGAGCAGGTGTTGGACCGGCACAGAAAGGAGAAGAGAAGTCAGGTTGCACCGATATTGATTGGGAGAATTTAGTGTCTCAATAATGCTTTCTGGCCACAACATAAGGTGTCAGAGCAAATATTAGAGATGTCAATAAAAAGCCAATTGGATGGAAAAAGAAGAGAAAAGATGTTTCTTATTATTGAGCATTTGCAGCCATCAGTCTTTGTATTATGTGTGTTCAGGTTGAAAAATAAATGGTTCATACACACGTAGCTGCAATAGGATAGTATTTTGGGACGATTGTAATTCACTGAATATCATTCTTGGATGTAAATTACTTGCGCTGAGATAGCGTTTCGTTCAGGCAATCTCGTTCTGCTACTTTTTGAATCATTTGGATGCATTTGCACAGTTTATGATGTCATTTTGTTGACCGTCAGTTCATTTGTGGCCAAAAAAGTGCCTTTTTTTCTGGTAAGTCACGTAAGTGTGATTGTGACATCGATATTTTTACAGGCGGATTCAATTAAAAGCCTGCGCTGTGAAGAGGTTAAAGAAGAAGTGAACCGTTCACTAGGTTTTTGTACTTTCATTTGAGTTATTTTTACCCACACTCCTGCTGCTCAGTACGAGTTAAAATCCAGTTAATCCAACAGTAGCTGTACTTGAATAATCTTTAGGTGCTTCTTCCGATGTTTATATGCGGCGTCCCATTAACGGTCCTATTATCACCTCATGCAGACGGCACTAAGACTTTCCTGTGAGCACTGTGTTAATGACTGCGTCAGAACCTCCACTTTTTAGGTTCATTTATGCCTAAAAAAGGGGGACCGTGACCTCATCCCACCTGATGAGGACAGACACCGAGTCGGGACGTGTCAGCAGCGTTTTACCTGTATGACTGCTTCGGTCTGTGATGACTCTTTGCACCCCTCGTTGATTAGCTCCTCAGCATCCACTGGACGAATGCCTGTCTTTGTGTTTTGTGTGGCACTTGAGGAGGCCCCTCCGCTTTTTCACGACGGCGATCGGCTGTCACACACGCGCACGCGCGCACACAGAGCAGGCCCCGTGCGATTGGTCAGCGCGGGGCGGCTATCAGTTGTGCCTGCTGAAGCATTTTGTGACAGGGTGCTGTAATGCGGCGCCTCGTAGCGCTCCCCTCCTGTTCTGGATAATTACCGTCTCCTCAGGTTCTGTGTAAGCTGCTCCCCCCCCCGCCCCCCCCCCTCTCCCACAGTGCTTTGCAAAACACTGCTGTCAGTCCATGCGAGATCAAAGAAGATGCAGGCAGCATCTTCCAGGGGAGGAGCAGCGTTGTCTTGGCATGTGTCCTTTAGCACCCGCCCCCTCCCTCTCCCCTGTTTTCTGTTTGCCTGGTGGGGAGTTACTGATCTTTTATTGAGGCGCAGATTCAGTCCAGCTACTCTGAAGAAGCCCACCAGCGGGGACCTGCTTCAATTCCGCTGCGCTGGAAGCGCTTCATGTTTTCATTCATAAACATCTCGCTGATTGAGTCATTCTGGGTGATGCTGCGGGAGCACCGCGGAGGAGACGGGGGTCTCTGCATGGAGGCGTGTTCACACGGTGCTCAGCATTTTCAGTGCTGGGGGAAGCAACGATGTTTGTACAATTACTCGCTGAAATTATTTCAACCTGGATCAATTACTTCAGTTACAGTTTGAAATCTTTACTTCAAAGCTTTAAAAAAAAGATCACGAGTTTCTATTTTTGGAGCATTTATTCACTCATGGTGACCTCTTACAGAAAACTTAGATATGTAAAAGTGTTTTTTTAATGAACAACGATTATTTTTTTGGATTTTCACACGATTTATGCGAGGAGTTCCCCAATAAATCTGTTATGAAATGTGAAGTGTTTCGAACAAACTCGCCTGAAGATTGTGACAACCTCCTCGACTCCGGCGACCGACGGCCGCCTTGAACTTCCGGCGATAATTAGTTTAGAAAGTGGAGCATCAGCACCAGCCGCCTCGTATGTGACCCATTGAACGGCTCGCGCCGAACGAGGCCGGCGTGCCAGCTCGATTATCGTTTCCGCTCGGACGGCGCTGCGCGCTCCGCAATTCAAATGCCAGCCCTGTTTACACTGCAGCCTTGTCATGTGGGCGAGGTCTGCTGAGTAAGGCTTTTCAGAAAGTCATGTCATGTCGGCGATGAAGAGATCAGGAGGGCGGGAAGGAAGACATTACTCAGCTCATCAGAGCGGCGCTGTCCCTCCCGCCCTCCCCCCCCCTGACGGAGCCAAATGTCTGCTAATCTGTCTGTGATCACTGCGCTAATGACTGATGGCTTTTTTATGAGGACTGAGGGGCCGGCAGGAATCTCCCATTGACTCGCTGCGATAATCCCGATTTGGCTGCTGGCTGAAGCCCACCGCTCGCCGTCCGAGAGAGAGAGAGAGAGAGTAAGAGAGGGGGCCTTTGAGGTTAAAGCCAGTCTGACACAATTGCCATGGAATCAATAATATCGAGTGCTGTAAGCCAGGAGATACAGGCGTGGGGGTGGGCCGGAGGGGCCTCCAAGGACAGAACACAAGGAGGGCCAGATATTACTCTTCACTTTACTCTGCCTTAATCACATATTACTGTCAGATAAGCTATCGGGCCTAAACTTATTACATGGTCCCGGACCTCAGCCACACTCCCGCTTTGCCAAGTGGGAGCTGGAGGTGCTGCTGACAGGCTGAGCATCTTCTGCTTCCTTGGAGGTGGAGGATTCAAGGCATTTTTGCGAGTAGAGAAGTAAACATTGCACTGCATTTTATGGCTTTGTTCATATCTAAAAAAGTTTAAAGTGGTCTGACTATTAATCAAAAACATAAAAAGATGTGGGTGAAATGCAGCCTCTGTTTGTTAGGCCCCGCCTCTTTCCTGTTACTTTACCGAAAATGCATCAGCTGACAAGAGTATCATTCTTCTCTCGAAAACATGCATGTTGTAAGTTAAATGGTAATATACAATAACAGTACTCACATATTATACATTCAATTTCCCATTGACGTTTTGTATGTCAGTGTTTGGAGGTAAGCCCGGCAGAAGAACCGGCCACTCCTGAGCTCCACTTCCCTTCAGAGCCAAGACTGGTAGCGTCTTGTAAAGCCGCACCTCTGACTTGACTGTTTCAATGAAAAAACAAGGTCTGCAAGAGCATATTAAACCCAAAGCAATGCAAGGTTTGACGAAAACACCATCGAATCAATGAAGCAGCTGCAGGCGACTGTGGCCATAGTTACCTGCTCGCTGGCACTTGTCAGCGCCACAATTTCAAAGCCCCAACAATAATGCATGAGCTACGAAAACAGTAATTAAGCTGAGCATCGGTCCTTATTCCAATAGGGCCAAGATGCAACCGCGAAGCAGGCTGCCCACGCAGGCCTTACTGTAGGGGGGGCGAGCAGAAGATGAGCAGTGGCTCTGAAAGAGGGAGGGGGTAAAGTGAGGGATTGATAGATGGTGACAGTGCAACCAATGGAGTGGGACAGTGCCGCAGCAGGGCCCAGCTTGCACCGAGGAACACCCCCTGCTCCGCCGTGTCCTCTGCTGTTTAATTGCCCCCTTCCCACCTCCAGGGCCTCTGGTTTCATCCCATTTCATTCATATGCTCCGTGCTTGCTGGGGCGACGCTTTTACAGCCGCAACTCGTTCCTTCTGCATTCAGTGAAAAGTGGGCGATCTCTCGGGTTTGGACTTGTCGACGGTTGTTGTTCACGTACATGTTATGGATTGTGGCAGGCTGAGTCCAGGACCGTTCACCGGTCAGCAGCTGAGCTTCTGACTTCAGCCACTGTAGATGAAGGAGGGATGTGTTAAGAGAAAGCAGGGATGAAGGGAATATGGAGGTTGTGATGATTTGAACTATGAAGCCAGCACGAACCCACACACGTTTCAGCAGGAGGCCAAACAAACAAACCCCTCACCAATGGATCCTGATTCCAGCGATGCCGTTTGTCTGAACGGCCGTTCATTAAAAATGTCCACGCGAACACCTAAATCCGTGGGAGAAAAACAAGAGTTAAACTGACACGAATCTTAGTTTGGTTTGGTTTGTCCTGCTGTTTAGCAGTTGAGCCAACAAGACATTTTTTATGGTAATAGTGCTGTCTTCGGAAATTACATTTAAATTGAAAACGTCACAAATCTGCACATTTGTATTACTTTTTAATATTTTTTTTACATAATTCAGTGAAAGCCATCAGAGCCTCTGAGGTCTTCAGAAATCACTCCGGATGTTTTAATCATCAAACCCAGAGACTTTTTATCTTGCACAGTTTCACTGATTTAAACAGGATATAAGTGCTGTTTATAAATCCCCACATATCTAATGTTGATAGTGTGTCTGCAGTGTTTGGAATATCACACATGGATCCTTTTGTTACCATTCAGGCCAATTTAGTTCCTTTTGCAGCGACCGTTCAAATTTGGTTAAGAAATAAACCAGCCGTCAATCCTCAGGCTTAATCCTTTGCATACAATCACACAAAATTCAAGGATTTCCTTCCCTTCACATCCACAAACGACTGCGACGCAATAAAAAATGTCCTACAGCTGATCTACAGTAAATGTGATACCAATTGGCATTAATTTGTGAGTGGAGGTGCAGTCGCCGTGACTGGTGTTCCCGGACAACTGAGCAGTTTGATTGCCTCCCCCACCCACCCTCCTTCCCTCCCACTCCCGCCCCTACTACATTCTAAGGGAGGTGATTGCAGTTGTACATACTGTACGCACCATAAACCGCATATTGGGCCTGAGCGTGTGTAAAAACTTTGGAAATAAATAATTACCTTCCTCCTAATGGTGTTTTAAGTGGCACTGAAACACAATCATGGTGGAATTAAGAATGTGTTGCAGCTGAAAGTGAGAAGTAATCAGCGCAGCGAGGCCGTCCACGTTTACTTCATCCATGCCACAGAGAACATGTTGTTATAGAATCGGCATGGCGACGCGGTGTCATCCAGCTCTGTGTCAGTGTTCACTATGACTCTCCAACTTAAAGGGAAGAGAAGTTCGGAACAACATAGTTCAACACGATATCACTAACACCTTAATTTAATGAGACAATAATTAATCTTAAGATGCAATTTTCTCCACTTAGGAGGTTACTTTTCATTTGTTTGTTTGGTAAACAGGTGTCTCGGCGGAGGTCTGCGCTCTACCGATGACCCCTCTGGTTCCCACTGCGTCTGATCCACAACTGGGGACAAAACGGAGACAAAGATACTGTAGAAATACTCAGAACGAGGCGGAATACACCAGTAATTTATCACAAAGCAGCAGCAAAACAAAGATGCAATTTAAATTTAACAGCACAAACACAAGGTCCAGTAAAAGTAAAACTGCATGATTTAGACTGATAACAGACTTGGCAAGAGTATGAATCGATAAAGAAGCGTATGTGTTTCCAAATGAAAATAATAAAGTCATTTCATTGCAGTGTGTTGTTCCAAATGTTTGGTGGGTTAAAGGCTGGTGGAGCGGCCGGATGCCGAGCGGCAGAGTTACTTCTCTGGCTGTTTTTGTTGTTCTTTGTGAGCAGCCTTTGTCCGACCTCTCGATTTCAACATGTTCACTGAAGGAAACTTTACTTTTTTTAACAAAACTTTTGGACCAACTTTACATTGTTCAGGTTTACATTGGAGGTCTTGAAGAGAGAGGAAAAAAATATGCAGGAACTTAACCAGAGTTGAAAAGAACAACAGAAATAAACTAATGTGAAAAGCTGTAAAGGGCTTAAATTAATGAAATACTTATTCTGGGTATTATATACCTCACTGGCTACTGACGGAAGACCTCCCTGCTCACTGACATCAGTCTGCGCTGTCCCTTCTTTAAGGAGGCTGCCGTCTCCCGAGTCCAATCCAGTGTTTTGGGTTTTATTCTCATGTTGTTTTCGCGTTATCGATTTGCTAAAAATCGAGCTCCAGGCAGTTGTTATGGAGCCATGCATCGAGGCTCACTGTCAATGGTCTGCTGTTTTCTACAAGTAGTTGTTGATTGAAGACAGCGTGTTCCTGACGGTAACCTGGAGTCACCAAGAAATGCACTTAATGCCTCCTGCTATTAGGAGTCTGCAGAGAGCAGAGGACGGCTGTGCTGCTGTGTCTCTTTGTAATTTGGTCGTTGTGGTCAGTGACCTTTTTTTGACCCCGGAAAAAACAGAGAAGCAACTTGTTCGCTTTATTAAAGTTGCCTGGATTGCTGCAGCGACTTCACACTATAAAAACCATTGTACATCAGTACTCAAAGTGGAAAAAAAATGCAGCAAATGAATCAGAGAATCAGAACGATTGGCTCGGATTGGGAATCTGGATTATTCTCAAAACCTAGTCGAATAGCAGGAGGACTGCTCACTTTTTCTGTGTCCACTGGCGCTCTCTGTCACAGCCAGTGACCATCACTCACCTTCAGCCAGTCATCATCACTGTAATGTCCCTGAGCGTGTGGAGGAGGAGGAGGGTTGGTGAAGGCTTGGGAGGAGGTGTGCACGCTGCACAAAGAGTTGTGGGCAACAATGCAAATGTCAGATACACGATAAAGCAAAAAAATCGAAGCCTTGTTGACATGGTGACAACTTTTTCGGGTGCGGTTGTTGAACGTACTTTCACAGGGGATAATGTCTAAATTTCTGTGTTTCCTGCTATGAGAGCAGGAAGTGGATTGAGACTGTCGAGGCAAGTTGGATGACATATTTTTGCAGAAACGCGATTGTCTGTTGGGAATAAAAATAGTAAATACACAGAAGGGACAAAAACGTTTGTTTTTAACTCTTGATTATTTTTCTTTCTCACGTAAAGAACAAACTTTGTCGTTGTTGTCATTCATGAGTGATCGATTCTTGTCAGGCATTCAGCCTAAACATGGGGAGATTGTATTGACTTTCTTATTGTCTCTTTTATTAAGTGATTTAAAATATTGGACTGATTCAAAAGGTAGTGTTGCAGTGCAGCAGCTTTAAAAACTGGAGACACAGGTAGACCGGTATGATGTCAGGTCTTAATGTTATGGCTGATCAGAGTGCACACGTAGATTGAAGTGATGATAAGCCAGAACGCTGAACATCAGCGTTAAGTCTCATCACAGTGGTTTGTTTAACCTGCTGTTGTCAAACTTTTGGTCTGCGCTCTGACAAAACGTCCCAAACTGCAGGAACACCATCGAGGAATGAAAATGAAAGTGTGTGTGTGTGAGTGTGTGTGTGTTCAGGAGCCCGCGGGAGAGACAAATGAATGTGTGCAAGCAAAGTAAGTGAGGAGAAAGAATGAGGAAGGGATGAGGTGTAGGGGGGGAAAAAAAAGGAGGCGGCAGCAGACGGAGGTGTGCGGGTTGCATTGTTACTGGGAGTGAAATGCAATAATGCTGAGGGAACAAGAATCCAAATGAAAACAAATGTGCCCATTCACACCGACACACATGCACAGCAAATATAAACACACGCACAGACACATCCTCATACAATAAGCGATGACAGCCTATTCTTTACCGCGCCGTCCTCTCTCACTCACCTGTAAATTTTAGCTGCTTTTGTCTGAATTGAATCCGCCGCCGCGTGGTATATCTTTCGCCGCGGCGCCGCGGCGAGGCGGCGGGCGGCGACACAAAGCAGCATTTGTGTCGTATTTCATTGCCTCCTCTCACGGCGTTTTTTTTTTTTTTTCTGTACTTGATTTGGCTTCCCTCTCTCTTTTTTTTTTCTAGCCATCAGATACCTGAAGGACAAGCAGGGCCCCCTTGTCGCCGCGCTATTTTCGCGGCACGGCGGGCTTGGGGACACCGGGGGGTGGGGGTGGTGGTGGGGGGGGGGTGAATTTGGAAAGATAACCCCTTCAAAATTAAATTGTCACTGAATGAGTTTGCTGACCAGGGACGCCTCGGCGGGACAAGTGATGACAGTGTGTGGTGGGGGAAGCAAATGAGGTAGGGGAGGGGGGGGGGTGTGGAAGGGTGGGCTGGGTGAGGTGCTTAGAAGGGGGTGAGGGGGGGCGGGGGGGGTTCAGGTAGCTTGTGTCAGGAAGGAAGAGGCTCATTAAAGTAAATACTGTCTGTCACATTCGAGGCTTAGGATGGATAGAGACCAATAAAGCCACACGGCTATTTACAGGTAATTAGTGTGTCTGCGAGCGGGCTGACAACAAACACCTCCAAGCAAATGCTGACCACAAAACTTAATTACGCCCCCCCCCCCGCACACACACACACCCACACACACACGCACACACACACATACGTGTTTGATAGCATCATATGTGATTAATTCTACCCCTAAAGTTGGTGTAATGAAGTGGCACCTCCCACATTCGGAACCTACCATTTAATAGTTGCCTTCGAAGGAGACAATTAGTGTTCCCGCATCTTGATTATGCCCGCCCCCCCCCTCGCCAACCCCTCATGTTGACACACACAGAGGAAAAAGAGCCCGCTCCAAACAAAGTGGGCCGCAAATTATTTATTATTTATTT
>JASSRZ010000014.1:4797202-4809002 GCA_032164315.1 Malacoctenus gilli | reverse complement strand
GTGTGTGTGTGTGTGTGTGTGTGTGTGTGTGTGTGTGTGTGTGTGTGTGTGTGTGTGTGTGTGTGTGTGCGCGTTTGGACCGGGGCGTTTGCTTTTGTGACAACGACAGGCCAGGCTGCCGCGGCCGTCACTCCGGAAGCCTCGGCAGCACACAGCCACCTGTCCACTCCTATCAGCGCCGCCCGTGTCCCTCTGTCTGGCCTCCGCAAGCAGGACGAAGCGTGACGAGAGGATGACAAAAAGGAAAGAGAGAGAGAGAGGGAGGGAAAGAGAGAAAGAGAGAGAGAGAGAGAGAGAGTGGAGGAACAGAGAGAATGTGATGGGATGGGGAAGAAAATAGCAAGAGCTTTCCTGTGTGATCGGAGAATGCGTGTGAATCCGCAGTGACAGCTCTGCCTCTCCTCACCAATATGTGGGATGACTGTCCACTAATGTCCTTCACTGGCCTCTGACTCCTCGCGTTGTGATTGGTTCGTCACATCCTTGTCGCTCTGTGTTTTCATCATTCCCCCATTTTGGCGCGATGGAAAGCCAATTCTGGGCCGGACGTCCAATCGCAGGCCGCGCGCCGCGTACCCGCCGAGTGTCCTGACATCATTCGCGAGAGAAACGCCGGACTCATAGCTGGACAGCAAGTTTCACTTCAAGCGACGTTTGCAGGGGTCTCCAACAGTCTCGCTTTGTGGGAATTGTTTCTCTTTAAACGCTGACTTCAGGTAGTGATTGTGTAGTTTCTCAGGCCACGCACCATTGTACAGCTTCTCGGAAACACTTGATGGTTCCTTTAGAGTGCAAAATAAAAACAGTCTTTACTTTGCTGTTGTTTTTTCTCCCCACAAGGTTAAAGCATAGGGCAGGGGCATTTTAAGGTGGAGGGACAGAAAACACCTTTTACCTCAAAACTCTGAGGTTCAAGGAACTTTTAACCTGCTTCCCAATAAAAACACATGTGCAAAGTGACAAATTGCTTTGATATTATCACTATACTCTTTTCCAGGATCTGAACTTTCCTCTACAACTTCCCTACTTCTGCTACAATACAAATATCTGTACTCCAAAGTCTCATCCCGCCATATCCAGTCATTACTTCCTGCAACCTCCATAGATTCTAAGAGCGAAGTAACGAGACAAAAAGAGGAGGCAGTGGGCAGAGAAGCGATTATGTCATCACTTCTGTGTGTGTCTGTTGCCATCAAAATGACCTCATTATCAGAGGATCAATTTAGAACTTCTCCAAGAAAAGAGAAAATCGCAGCTCTGCCCCTGTTTCTGCGAAAAGTTGCATTCCACAGTCTCAGTGAAATGGTGAAAATGGCCAACAGTGGCCATCGTGGAGCCAGAAAGTCAACAGAAGTTGGCAGATTCAGGAGTAATCAAGTCAAAACCACAGTGGGTGGGCGCCGAGGCTTTCTGTGTCCGATTCAAGTACGAATAAAGGTTTTATTTAATGTCTGTGTTTCCCTTCAGATGAGAAACATGACAAAGCAATGACACCCATAATTAAAAATGATGACACAAGTTGACAAATGATCAGCTGGTAGTATTGAGCAACTGTATTTACTTCCAACCAAGTGAGAAATTCTTATTGCTCCTCTGAACACAGGTGACACCACACGCTCTCTCTTGATTGCCTCACGTTTCCCCTTTTTTTTCTGTCTATGTGACGCTCACTTGTATTTGGGAAGAGCTTGTTTGTATTCTTGCAGGATAACTTCAGAGATGCATTTCTCTGAGATGTTTGTTGCTGTCGAAGTGCTTTTCAAAAATGTTGCATATGTTGTGTTTTTTGTGTCTGCTAGAGGCCGTGTGTGCACGCATCTGTGAGAATGTCTGGTGTGTGTGTGTGTGCGTGCAGGCCTGTGTGCGTGTGTGTGTGAGTGTGTGTGTGTCACTCTCCGTCCATCCGTGACAGATTTAGTCATAAATCTGCTGGATTAATACAGAGCCTCCCAAGGACTCTCGTGGTGTGTGTGTTGTTGAAACACAGGAGTCACTTAAAGCCAGACTCTGGGCTCTATTTGTCTTCGGCTCTCTTCACCATCACTGTTATTGATGTCGCAGACGTGCGCTCACACACTAACACACACGCCGAGATAAATACACGTATAAGGAGCGAACGGCGGGGAAATAATTAAAGAAAAATTAGATAGAATATGCTAAACATCTTGAGATATAATAGTTTCTGTGTGATGTATTCATTTTATTTTTTCCCCCTCCAGTGTTGCCTGCTCGGGCTTGAATAAGAAAACTGTCCTCATCCACAGCACTTTTGTCAATGTACAAATGGGCTGCATGTGTTTATTTGAGACACAAAGGCCTCCAAACACAATCAGCCGGCCTTTTCTCCCCCCACCTCTTTATTGGTGGCCGTCTAATTGATCGCCCTGAGGAGGACTCTTTACCGTCGGCCTCCCATCGCCGTCCTCGTCCTACAGGAACAGAAGCTATCTGCATGCAGCCACTTTCCAGCCATTTAAGATGCCCCGTGAGCATAAGCGCCCCTCTCTGTATGGAAATTGGGGGGGGGGGGGCGTCCGAGCACTCACTCCA
Organism: Malacoctenus gilli; assembly: GCA_032164315.1. NCBI lineage: Eukaryota > Metazoa > Chordata > Actinopteri > Blenniiformes > Labrisomidae > Malacoctenus > Malacoctenus gilli. The sequence continues at coordinate 4,806,452 of JASSRZ010000014.1, read as the reverse complement.
GCCGCGGCGCCGTTCTCATTTCAGGTGGCGGCGCTTTCCTTTATTTCTGCGTCCAACTGGCTTCCCCAGAAGCCACCAGAATGTGGAGACATTAACACAGCGCACAGCACCGTGGGCAGAGGGAGCGGTGATGAGTCGATCTCGACTCATTTCCATCTTATTTCTAAAGGAAAGAGGAGAAAGATTAATTCACTGTGTGTTTGACTGCAGGCAAGGGTGTAAGTTAATGCATGTGCCCCTGAGAGGTCTCTTAAAAGGATGAGCCTGAAACAATGACTTGAATCCCCCTGATGGAATCTGACTCATAAATTACTCTCAAAGTGCTTTATATGAGCCAGCTTGAGTGAAACGGTGAGGTCGTACACCAGCGCAACGGCCGCGAATGTGAGCTCGGAAGTGCATTTTACCTGATCGCTGCTCATATGCAGCTTCTCTTTTCACTCTTCAGTCGTGAGAGGTTGACGGAAAGGATCAAGTCATGAATTGGCCTCGGCTGGTTCAGGTCAGTCGCCGTTTGTGCCTTTTTACCCGGAACTTCATCACCAGGAATTTACTTGGGTGATGGTGATCAAATTCAAGCAAGGTCTCGGACTCCTGTGATCTGGTCTGGGTTCAGGTGGTGACCTGGATGAAGGGTGAAGTGAGTCGGACCCCCTGAGGAGGAGAATTAGAGCGGGAGATGGCTTTGTCACGGCTGCATTAACTGAATCGGCGGTTCGCGAGTCGAGGGGCGGGGGGTCTTCACAGTGGAATGAAAGAGCTGATTGGCTCTTGAATATCCAGGCCGAGAGCTCATTGGATAGAAGCAATGAAATGGTTATTTTGACAGTGTGAGAAGAGAGGAATCAACTTGGAGTGGAGGGGCAGCCATGACGGTCAAGCAGGTTCTTCTGCTTGACTCTTTTAAGCTCTATTATAAAGAAACACATTTTATCTCCGAGTAACGAGTAATATATACATTACGAGGTCCAACAAGGATTATCGATGCTGATCCAAATGTCAGAATACACAAACTCTGGGCAGGAAACGACCCCCCCCCACTATAGTCATTACACTACGCAGTGAATTAGCGTTCGTTTGAGCTCTCGCTAACATTGCTACCACGCGCCTGATGGATCCGATTGCGAAGCGCACAAAAACTTCAGCTCGGAGTCAGTCACGATCATCTATGTGACAGATGTGATGGCTTTCCATTAGCGTTTCCCTCCAGAGTACAACGTTCCGTTTTTCTTCACGTGCTAATCTATAAAGTGACAAATGCTCCACTTTAAAGTTGATGGGGAAAAAAAAAACCCAAACCCCGACTGTATAAAAGGAGCTCATGCAGGCAGTTATCTTAAGACAGCGTTGGCCTGTGAGACTTTTTGATGCGGGTGATTGATGCGAGGCAGCGAGGCTTCAGCTCGGCTCTGCTGATGTGTTTGAAGGCTCTCTTTGTCAGCAGATAGACAGCGCGCTACCATGAGTGGCGTGATTCTGACTCATCACCCGACTCGCTCTCACCCGAGTCAGCCGCTCGGGTCTTGCCGGCCCTGCCTGACGAGCATCCATCAACTGTTTATACAGAGCAGGTAACGATCAAACGTCGGCGCACTCCGTCCACCGCAGTCGGTCCGGCCATTGTTCTGCGGCGGCCTCGTCCTCTCTGTTGTTTGACCCCCCTCCCTCCCTCCCTCCCTCCCTCCCTCCACCGTGGTACACAGCTGAACATTGCCCATATACCCATTAAGCCAGTGTGCTCCATAAAATTCAGAGCTATAATTCAGAGCGTGCCTGAAATTGCAGTGCTGACAGTGCCTGTCCCAGTGAATCAGAAGTCAGATGAACGAGAGGTCTGGAGATGTCACCGACATAATAAACAGGGCTTTGGCCTACATCCCCTCTTCTTTCTCCAGCCGGGGGCCCCGGGGCACGGCCGACTCGAGTCCCCCGTCTCACACATGCCGCTCCTATTGATCCGGGCGGGATTGATGGCCTCCAGCGGCTGATTTAGCTCTCCCACCGGCTCCCCCCCTCCCGCCCCCTGCCCCTTTTTGCCTTCCCTAAAAGGTTGGGCAGAGTAAAACATGCAGGTGATGCCGCATCATAGGGGAGCAGGACTCCTCCTCCTCCCTCCTCCCTCCTCCCTCCTCCCTCCTCCCTCCTCCTTCCTCCCTCCTCCTCAGCTTCTGTCTTCTGCCTCTTCAGGCTGTTTCATTTTCGGTGTTTTATGGCAGTGGAGTTTTTTTTTTTTTTTTTCTCCGGCCCGACATTGTGAAGCAACAGCACTTTGTCTTGAAGCAGGAGTCCTTCTTTTGTGGAAGTGCTTCCGGTAATAGACTGTATTTGTTCCCTTCTTTAACAAATACCACCTGCTATGAACCTTCCTGTTTTCCTGCCCGCGAAATTTACTGCCCTTCTGCTCCGCTTCCTTATTGTGCGCATGTTTCACACTTGTGGCTCGCCCCCTCCTCCTCACTCAGGCCTTTAGTGCTTCCAGCATGTCGTCAAGTTTTCCCGGAAGCATCTTTAGTGCGGATAAACGTACACATCGCATGCATTCTCTTTGCATCATCCTCCGATTGTTATTCGAGCCAATTCAGTACGTCAGCTGGAAAATTTGCTTTCACCTTTTGGAGCAGCTTGAGTGAGTGATGTGAGGCAGAGGTCTTACAAGGCTAAGTTAGCCCAAAGGGAGGACACGCACACCGCATCGAGCGGTGTTAAACGAGTGTTTTGGTTCAGGTCCCAGGTTTTGTTTTTTGTTTTTTTCTTTGTGTGCTTAGCTCACTTTTTTCGCAGCTATTTGGTTGTCCTGGTTTTCCCTCCGACACAGACGCAAAAGTGGCGATTTGCCGAGAAACTGAGAGGTTCAGAGGACAATAGGGGAGAGAAAGGTGAAGTAGAGGGATGATTCCTTCAGCCCATTGTTCTTGTCACGAGCGCAGCGTTGCAGAGTGGAGAGGCGAAGGGGAGGGGCCACGTTAATGTGCACTGTATCATTCATAACAGTAATACTGGCATCACTTGCTGCTAAATAGCATCATTTGTCAGGGGAAAGGGCTCGGTGCCACAGTATTACAGATAAGCTTTAGAGGAATACCTGCCGCACGCACGCACACACGCACGCACGCACGCACGCACGCGCGCACAAGTGTTGAGTCGTATCCTTTTAAGAAAGTATAGAGCTTGGCTTCGTTCACCCAAAAGACCCGCAGCATCTCATTTGTTTTATTACATCTTGTTTTTTTATACAAAGTTGTAAAGAAGAAACAAAAAAAAAGTCTTCCTGTAGATTCAGAAAATGACCTTTTGATGTTATGCGATGGACTGGAGCTTGATCCAGGTCGGGATCGGATCCAGGTTCCGACTCCATGTCTCGGAGCTGCCAAGTCTCAGCGTCGCGTAATTCACCCCGAATGAGTGCAGTGGAACAAATTTGAGCGATTGTCCCGGCAGAACTGACTGCATTATGTAGCAAGAGTTTAAACAATGCAATTTTAAGACATTTTAATGAAATTCATTATGATCTGCCGGAGAGGAAAAAAAGAAATAGAATAAAACCCCGCGACATCCAGCTCTGAGATGAGAAGCATATGCAGAAACGATTTCTCGTGTAATAAAGTCCAATTTTCTCCATTGTACGTAATTATCGCGATTTATTTTGGAAAAAAAAGTCGCATGAATATTTGATTCAACACTTCTATGCGCAAAACAAACCCAAATGTGTCAAAGGAAATTATCACAGCGTGTAATGTGTTTTTTTTTTTACCTGACTGCATTTATTTTGTTCCATTCACGATCATTATATTGTTTACAATCATGGACAAAAGAGAGAAAAGGATTATGAAAAATAGTCACAGAGCCTGAGAATGTCTGGACTCATTGAAGTATCATTATATATTCAGTTTGGTATCAATCTTATATTGAATTACAGTTGTGTTCAAATTATTGTCACGTCTTATGTATCATGACTATTATCCTATATTATCCACTTATCACGTCTTATGCTGCATTACTACATGCGTGAACGTACGGCTGCGCTCTAATGCAGCGAAGCCACATATTTTCGTCTTCCACATGTGGCGACGGTATTATTACCGAGTCATATCTTTAACAGGCGGCTCTCCATCCGTCTCGCCTTCTCCACAGTCGAAGCTAATCTTCCACAAGACCGTGGCTCTCTCCCACGTAGTCGAAGACCGAAGCGATCATTTGTTATCCTTCACTCAAGTGTACGTCGACTCACGTGGAGGAGACAATCCCTTCACAGTCGAAAGGCCCGAAAGGGGGAGAGTATAAAAAAAAAAAATACAGTTATTATTGATGGCTATGAGGTAAAATGCTTAATTTGCACCATCTTCAACCAAATTATAACTCATATTGAAAGCGGCTGAATTTGCATAAATCTCATTAGACTGCAATGAGAGGGGTTCATAAATCGTTATATTAATTAGTCATTTTTGCCACCCTTTCATAAGAAAATGGGGTGTATTAATAAAACGAGAGGGGTGTGCGATTGTGAAGCCTAATTGGTCGTTGTGTTAAGCAGTTTGTGCGCCTGTGACGGCCTTGATTTAGATTGCCTTCACTTCCATTGTCCCGGCCAAATACAGTACCTGCTGCAGGGACAGAGGAGCAAGTGTGTCTCCACACACTGTTTTTTTTGTTTTTTTTCTTGCATGTGTGCATAATCTCTCATTTACATGCTGCAGGGTCGCACACAGTTTAAGATGGTCTTTTTTTTGTCATGGTACGCATTTGTTCCTTATTGACAAGCTTAAATATGCTTGAAAATATAAATGATCTGAGTTCAAAGAGGGAATCAGTGAAATGTGACACAGTAATCAATGGCAGTCATGTTCAGGCTGCTTGTAGTAGAGAATAAAAATTCAGCACCAAGGACAGCACCATCTTCTTTCTGGTGGCCATTGAGTCTTATTTCTTTTGCGCCTTGAATCAAAAGCAATACAGACAGATTTCAGAACGGATTTCCAGTGCAAGACCAAGGGTGCGTTCCGATTCCTTCCTAAATCCTCAACCGTAGCCCTCGTTCGTCAAAATACGTGCCCACGTGAGGTGCAAGTGCCATCCCAATTCTTAGGAAGTTAAGTTGAGGAGCGAGTTTAAGGGTTGAAACGGCCGTTACGGTCCTTAAAACCGAGGAGTGTCGGGCACCTAAAAGTAAGGGTTACCCAGAATGCATTACGTTCTTTAGTTAAAACAAAACGGCGAGCTACAAATGTCTTTTCTTTGTTAATAGAGATAGAAATATTGCAAAAAACATCATATTCTCTCAGTTTAGACCCATGTCATGGATTAGTTGCCTCATTGTTGCTTCTTTTATTATTATTATGTTATATTATTATTATTCAAATCTTTTATAGCTTTCCTAAAAAGTCTACATTTGTTTGAAACAAAAAGATAAAAGCTTAAAATTCTCACTTGACTTCATTTGATTGAATTACGACCAGAGTCTGAGTGTGAAACCGAGTTCATCACTGCATTCAGGACCGTCGCTTGAGTCTTTGCCAAATGTTGAAACTGTGTGTGAGCGTTTTCTCTCTGAGGTACGTAAAGCATAACGACCCGAGCTCATTGTGTGTCTGATAAACCAGTCTGAGCAGGAAGGTACGTTGTTAAGTGCCCCGCTCCGGCTGTTTCACCCCCGGGCCCGTAATGGGCTCTGCTCCGCTGGGTCGCGGGTCTCGCCGCCGTCCTCGGTGGCCCTCTTAACCTCCCTGATAGATCTGTCCAGCATGGTGGATTAGCCTGCCTGATGGCACGCCACCTCTGGCTCTGATCAGGCGCCGGGTCCCAGCCAAAGTGTCTGTGATGAATGAAGCCCGCTAACCTCTGCTGCTCCAGCTGAAAAACCCTCCACTTCCCCCTTCATCCTGACCACTCTGTATTTGTGTTGGGTGTCCTTAACAATTTTACCATTGCAGAGGCACAATGGAAGTATTCTATTGTCTTTCCATAGTTTCTTGTGAGAAGGAATGGACACTGAACTGGCAAAAGACGTCTCAGTGACGTCTGAAACTACGGCTGACCATCAAATGACCTCTGACCTTTGACTCTCACTTGCAGGCTCTTCTGTGGCTCAGCTCAAAGCGACTGATCCAGAGGGGGAGCCCCTGATCTACGGGGTGTCCGGTGAAGAGGCCATGAGGTACTTCTCCGTGAACCGAGACACCGGTGTGGTCTGGCTCCGACAGCAACTCGACCGCGAGGTACGGACACCGACACGGCCTCACGTGTTGACCAACTGCAGCGCACATCGGGAAAACAAAAGCACCGCAGTCCAGAAATGTCTTCAGAAAAGAGGAGATGACAATCAGAGGATCAAAGCTGTGAAAAGTGTGATTCAGAGCGCGGCGAGACGAATCGCATGGGACTCTTCTGCCGCTGCTCTCTTTCCCCGCATGTCATGCAAAGTTTGCGTCTCTGTGTCTCTCCGTCAGGCCAAGTCGGAGATGCAGGTCGAGTTCTACGTGAGTGACATCCAGGAGGTGAGACACGTCTGCACTGTGATCATGGTTCTGACGCGGCTCCTCACGTTACCGACACCCCAGGATCCAGCCTGACCAAGTGTCGCGCGCACATGCACACGCAGGCCGTCTCCCTTTCAAGTCCCTCACTTTAATTCTCACACTTATTCCTCCCTCTCGCACATGACACCTGTCCCATTCAACACAATTTAGTCGCTGAAACATACTGACACTCGACGCGCTCTCGCCCCGCGGGTAATCTATCGCACACTTGTCCTGTTTTCCTTCACTCTCAATCTTTGGCTCAGTATGCCGCATGCACATTTCCAGCGACTGCGGCTCTCTGTCAGGGAATATGTGGAGGTGGCTTTGGAGCCGTTTCACCAAGGTGGGCTTATTTTTTTTCCTTCTTCCTGCCTTCAGGTGGTCAAAGACACAGTAAACGTCCAGATCGGAGACGTGAATGACAATGCGCCAAACTTCCACGGGCAGCCGTACACCGTTCATATACCAGAGGTAAGGATGGCAAGGCTCATGGCAGAAGTGGGAGGTTCGTCTAAATCACAGTTCGCCTAATATCTCCGCAAGGGAGCCGAAGGAAGTGAGGTTTTATCATTCACAGGCAGATGAAGGGTGGTTTAAAATGCAAACAGCACATACAGGTGGGTAGAGTACACAAAACTGCATTTAAGTAAGAATATTGTTACTTTACTCCATTACTCGAGTAAGACGAGGTGTTCAAAAACCACCTGGTTGAAGTGATAAAATACTTTCACTAAAACTTGCTTAGCGAGTGAGTTAAAACTTTCATATTGAACCTATTAATTGGCTCCATTTAGAGGTGGTTTCTAGTGTTTGTACTAATGGTCCATGTAAAATACAGTGTATGAGAGCACCAGAATCAGAGGGAGGTTGACCGTGAGCGACTGTGGTTTAAAGAACGAGCTTCCACGAGCTACTTGTGTGCAGGCTGGTAAAGTATAACCTGTACAGAATACTTGTCTGGTGTTTTGAAAAGGTCACATCTGTTTTTTTCCCCCTAACTCATGTTCAAAGCCCCCAATGCGTTTCCTGTGGTCATAGGTTGAGGTATTGAAGGCTGAAATGTCGACATTTCTGAGAAGACTCAGCTGACGGCTCTTTTTGTTCTATCATCTGAGTCGTCTGAATGTTTTTGCGGGTGGTTTGAACTGAAAGCAGCAATGTTAGATGAATGGAAACCTGCCGCTGGTAGTTTTTGTGGCATCATGTGACCACACGGCTCCATTTGATTGGTCAGAACAGGATTGGTGACGGGGAGTTTTTGGACACAGAGTCCAAAGGAAAAGGGTACTCATCTCTGGCCATCACTGATACTTGTATATGTTTGCTTTATCTAAAGAACACACACACCCAATATTTTCTAGCCAAAAGGCAACATGTAGGAATTTCACCTCGATGCGCTGACTCAGTTTTTCTTTTTTTTTTTAAAATTCAACTTTATGGTGATGATCAACCAATCATCGTGCATGTTGGCCTCCAACACTCTTGAAGTAGCTGTACCGCGGCACCTGTGATCTATCCTCAATTTGAAGAGTTGTCATCTGGCTCATGTTTAAAGAGTGTGTGTCGCCAGCAATACGGCACTGCGCTGCAGCGGGGAGCTCAATCTCTTATTCTCCCTCTCAGTTTCTCGGGCTTTCTCTGTCCTGTGCCTCTGAATCCGCTACCTCTCCTCTCAGCTCCCACTTCTTTCCATCTTTGCGTCTACTCCCTGCCCTCTCCCTCATCTAATCCTTGATATGAAGTAATTGCCAGAGTGGAGTGGGGGGACTTCAAACAGGGGCTAAAATACTCACACACACACACACACACACACACACACACACAAGCGCGCGCACACTCAGGCATACACCCGCATGTCTTGTTGTGTTTATAGCGAGCACATAGCCCTTTTTTGAGTCTTCACCAAATCTTCAAAGCCACTGGCTTTCTCTCTCTCCAATCCATAAAGTCAGGCAAATAAATGGGCGAAATAAGGACTGTTTAGATGAGGCTGTTTAGATCACCCACCAGGGAGGATCCTCTCAGGCCACTCAAACGGCCATTCGGCTGCGTGGGACTCGCTCAGAGTCCGCATGCAGACTTTCCAGGCTTAGCAAACAATAGGCTTCGGTTTAGCCTCCCGAAAGCCATTAAACAGAGTTGTGTTTGACCCTCCGTCGCATATTGTTCCTTTCTTTTGGATTGCCTTCTGAAAAACTGCTTTTGTCATCCTCCGTCTTCTCAGTCACTTTGAAATGTAGGCGTCCAAATTCTGGGAACTACTGAATGTTATGATGGACTGAAAAACATTAGCTGGTTGTTGTTCACTGGCTATTTTCAGTGAAATGTTTCATGAATGAAAACAGAAGTAGGCTTAGTTCTCCTTTTTTTATTATGCACTCATGAACAGATCTCCTCTGATGAGTAGCTCTGTTACCTTTTCACCAATATCCTGTTTACTGGCTAAGAACAATCCTCAGTATCTTTGCATCTGACTTACAAGCTGTCTCACTGTTCTTGCCATCAAGTAATTGTGATGGTAAGTGACTAAAGTGACTAATTCACTTCATATGAGCTAAACACACAAATAGGTCATCAGACTGACCCACTTTTTCCCACAACTAAAGTGTCAAATTGTTTTATGTGCATTTTCAAATATTGTTTAAGAAAAAATCCCAAGTGACATTTTTGCAGTTTGCAGTATTTTGCTTGAAAAACCTGTTTATTAGGCTCCTCCCTTTTTGTGTCACCACAGA
>JASSRZ010000014.1:4786279-4797102 GCA_032164315.1 Malacoctenus gilli | reverse complement strand
CGTGGAGATTTTTCATCAAGCCGCCTCCCTCCTCTCATTTTAAAGCACGTGCCAGTGTTAAGGCGTGTTCCTATTCACTTCCTTCCTCATTGTGCCTCGTCCCCCCCCGTCCTCTGGCCCCTTCCTCTGCCTTATCTTATTCGCCCACAACTTTCGTTACCTGCATTTTTATGGCCTCATTACCTGTGTGACCCTAACTAACCTCTAGAGGGCAAAGCAAACACACTGCGACACCACTTCATCATGCTGTCACTCAGTGGACATGCCACAGTAACTGGAGGTGAGAGTGCCATCAGCGCTACTAGATAGCACGCAGGGGGGAAAGATGGGAAGAGAAGGTGGACGTAAAGGTTGACACAAAGGAGGAGGAGTGCTTGTGGGAGAAGAAAAGCGTTTGAATCACGGGACAAAATGACGCGGAGCGAAAGAAAGCAAAAGGCCGCCGGGTATGGTTGGGGTATGACAGAGGCCTGAACAGATGAACCAATGTGAGTGTCAAGGTGAGCAGTGCCGTAGTGTGAGAGAGTGTGTGTGTGTGTGTGTGTGTGTGTGTGTAAATGTCGTTTTAATTTGTAGGGCTATAAAGAGGGTGAAGGGGAGCAGGTGGGCAGCGAGCATTCCCACTGTCAGCACTAATGAGCTGGCCAGATTTACAGCATTCACACACTCGGGCAGCCAGCAGCAGCAGCAGCAGCAAAGAGTGGATACAAAGAGCCACGGCGATCACCAGGAATAATGTTTTGATGGAACAGCAGATGGGCCAAATCCATTATTGAATGAGATGATACAGTGAGCGAACGGCACACTGAGAAGTGTTTTCCACACTCCCTTCAGCGCGACAGGTAGTCCTTTTGATGAGGCGGCGCCTTCATTGATAAACCGCAAATGTTTTGCCAAGTGTGGCTGTGCCGCGCGCACGGGGAATAACCCCTCCCCTCACACTTGACCCCCCACACCCCCCGCTGGGAGCTGCTCACTCTGACCGAGCCGGCGTGATAATGTCAAATTCAAACTCCAACAACTTCTCTGGCCATGGCCCAGTGTGCGCCATCACCCGCGGTTCAGTAACCACACGGGCTTTTTTTTTTTTTTCCGTGCTCCCTCAGACACTCGTTCTCCTCTCCCTCTGTTTTTTCTGCGGTCTTTTCAATCTGTGGTTGTTCGTGAATCCCCTGCTGTCCCATTGTCTTCATGCTCTACCTGCACGGTGCAGGTTCACCCCACATGGGTGCATTTACTCCCCATATTTACAAGTGGTGGGACTCGATTCGAAAATCGTGCCTAAAATATTTGGCGGCTCCTTAAATGAGTGCAATTAGTCGTGTTTTAATTAGTTTTGCTGGAAGAAGCAACTTTTCTGTTTATGTGTATTTCTTGATGTGACAATTTTATAGTTCTTTCGAGTTTTTTTCTTGAACTTTCCCCTTTTTGCCCTTTCGCCAGTTCTGAAACTAAAAGTGAAACTTTCCACCCGTCTGGCTGTGCAAAGTGGTCTCATCCGGTATGTCGGCTGTTGTCGGCGTCCTACAGTGCTCAGCATGGCTCTGGCTTTTGTTGTCTGTCACTCAGTGACAACATGTCTAGTGTATCGGTAAAATCACAGCGAAAAAAGTAACATTTTCAGGCGTGCCAAGAGTTGCAAACAGTGTAGAAACAAAGTGATTTGATGTGGTAATTCTGTCAACACAGAGTTTTTTATTCTATGGTATTACTGCAGACAGGAGCCTAATATTTACCTTCCATATCGTACTGGGATTGTTAACGTTATGGTAACAAAGTTCCTCGTTCGATTTCGAGCTTGACACTCTTCCTCTGGGGAGATCACCTGTTCTGTGTGCTGCCTAAAGATATTTTGACCCGATGAACGAGGCTCAAAATTTGTCTTTAGGTCCGACCGTGTGTGTACGTTGTGCTCCGTCTCCCCGTGTTTGTCCTGCGATGACCTGGCGGGCTGTCGGGGGTCTGCCCTGCCTTCACCTAGTGCCCGCGCCCTGCGACTCTTCCCGGTATGAAGGATGGACGGACGGATTTACTTTGCAATGACCTCAACTTTATTAAAAAAGTTGTTTTCTGATTATTTCCCTCCGGTTGATCCTCTCCTCTCGCGGCGTCGCAGAATTCAAATTCCATCTCTTTTTCATCCCCCTGCCAATACCCCCCCCCCCCAATTCATCCCTCCCCAGCAGAAGCGACGCAGTGCCGCGGAATATGGCCTTTCGATAACACGGTAATGATGCGCGTGAGATCGTACAGCCCGACTTCAGACCAGTGCTGTAATGCGGCACACAGATGGATTAGATGTATTGGCGGACAGGCAGACAGGCGAGAGCCTCCAAGTGATAGATACCCAAACTTTATCTGTTTACTGTCTCTCAGGTATGTCAGGCAGGTGAGCAAATCCCTCCTCAGCCTCTATTTTCTACCGGCCGTATCTCAATGTCCCTCTCTAACCTACAGTAAGCTCCGATGAACTATGGCTGACGTTATAGAGCAGGACTGCCCAAGGTGGAAGCCCTGCAGGGCAAAGTCAGACATATAAAGAAAGAAAAGCCCCCCACGCCCCCCCTCCCAATTCGAGTTTGGTACCAAAAGTTTCGGTACTCGAACTGTTTTCCGGTATTCCGCTCTTCGCTAGAAGTGTGTGAACATGGATCCTGGGGAGAGGTGTTTGTGGCAGTTTGCGTTTTATTTTTGGAGGTATATATTAGGTGCTTGATGGTAATGGATGACGTTAATCGGACGCTGCTGGAAGCAGGTCTGCCGCTCTAAGCAAGCTATCCTATCGGCCATTTTCCAGTAGGGACAAATTCAAACCAGCACAGTTTCAGTCCCCAACTTTTGGCTGCTACTTCCTCCAAACAATTTGGAGTCGAATATCATCACAGCATTTCGCGCATTAAACACACACACACACACACACGCACGCAAATGTGCTCACATTTGAGATAATATTGGCAGAGAGTGTTTGAGAGCTCCTATTATGCCTGCGAATGAGCTGTTTAGTGCTTGATGTGGGCTCTGGCAGCAAAACAGAGGCACCTGCCATTTGATGTGCCCTCTGTCGCTGTCAGGTAGAACATAGATGAATCTGTTAGATTCCTTTCTTCTTTGCCTTTGTTCACTCCTGAAAGCTGAAATTCAATCCCTAATGTTTTATTGCCTTCGGCCCGGGATCTTAACAGGTTACCGCATCAAAAGGTAATTTGTTTACTTGGTACCAACAAATTTGCACTAAAACACACGTTTTCTTTTGCCTTTTATGCAGCCTCCACAGAGCTGCGTGCAAGGAGCAAGAATAACGGCGTGAGACCGCATACATAGAAAGCAAAATAACACAAACCACCTCATGTAAACATTGCTTCCTGAAAGTCGTCACGTTTTGCAGTCGTCACTGAGCAGCACAGGACACCTCATACTTGTCGCTTGTCCGATATGGGGTTTACAAAAGAAGAGAAGACATCCACATGCAGTTAACTCATTTAAAAGCAGCATTTAACCTCACAAGCCTGTCTGTGAATTACGGTTCGTTTGGATCGCTGACAAAAAAAAAAGGGGCTGCAGAGGTCCTGGAGCTGATCCCAGCTGTCACGGGGGCAAAGCAGTCAGGGTAGAGCCCGGATGCGTCGCCAGGACATCACAGGGCGTGCACACACATGCACTCACACACACACATGCACACACACACAAATTGGACTCGAAGGGGAAGTTACAGTTTATTTTGTGATCAAACGCTCTTTCCTTCTAATAACAGCCTCACGTGACTCCATAACTGCACAGCTCTGCAGCGCAGTCTATGATTTATGAATGAAAAGATGCAGGCTGGAACTCTTGAGGTGCAAAAACTGTATCAAATGTATTTTTGATTCCAAATCCTCTCAATGTTCGCAGCCTGTACATACCTTGCTCTCGGCAGCCTTATGTCCCATGTAATGTGCCCAAAGGCTTGTATTGGTAATGATGGAGCATGATAAGCAAAGGTTATCGCTCTCTCTTCTTGAACACAATGGACCATGTGGCAGACAGTTGTGAACAGGGTCAAGTCACAGGTATTTATGTTGGACCACGAATGAATCCTTCACCGGTTGAACTTGGGAATTATACACATTTACCTGTATTTCAAGTCATTGGATAATTGACTTATGCGCAGCCACCTTGTGTATATTTTCAGTGTACAGCTCCAGCCAACCAACGCTTCCAATGTGCAACTCAAAACACGAGCACACAAACACACCCGCTCGGCCTCTCGAGGTCGGATTTAGCCGGTAATTATTGGAGTATCGCCCCCTCTGGTCTCTCCTGTCGTGTAATTGAATGTGGTGGCGACTGAGCGGAGTGGTGGCTGGCTGACAGGCACATGCAGGCCTCAAAGAGAATTCTGCCTGACACTAAGACCCTGAGCCCCATGGGGAGGGATGGAGGGATTTAGGGAGGCGGAGGGGGGAGAGAGAAATGGATGAAGTGAGAAGGTTAAATGGGAAGCAGTCAATATTTCACACACCTCAAGCACCATTTCTGAGTTGTTGTTTTTTTTCACGACACAAAACCGCTTCTTAAAGTCTAGTTCTTTGCCGAAGTTTCCCAAGCTCGCGTCAGTTCGAAGTAAGAGTTGTGGTTTTGTTTATAAATTTGACTTTTTTCCCTTTTTTTAGATTTCTCTCCATCTGCCATATGATTATGTCTGACAGTGCTGATTACAACATAGCACATGATCACTCTCCACGCAAACACAGTGCATATGGCCAATTTAGCTCCAATCCCGGGGTGTTTTACCAGCTGTGTGCTCGCATATTCCATGCAGGAAAGAGAGTCTGTTTGGGTAGCGCGTTCTTAAAAGGAGGAGAGCGCAGCCATTCTTTACCATGAACCATGATTCATTTGTGGACTCGGGCGAGCTTTCAGGGGCAAATGGCTGCTTAAGTGAGTTGTCAAAGAGATTGTCGGGCCTGTACGGCAATTTTTTATCCCCCGCTCCCGCGTTCTTTCCAGTCCAGGGGTTAACGCAACAAACACTGCCCGGGCATCACATAGCCCGCCACTCGTGAAGGTAAATCACCTCCTCTTCCTCTCTTTATCTTTCTGTCATTTACTTTATCCCGCTGAGCATGAAGAGCACCTTGATTTGCGTGCGGCGCCGCGATGGGCGGGGGATTTGTCTGTCAGAAAAGAAGGGGAGGAGGGCTCATGTTTGTGAGTGACCATTAAAAAGTACATTTGGGCGAGAGAGCGATGGAGACAGGAAGGGGGGGAAGCGAGCGAGGGAGAGCGGGGGGAAGTGAGGTGGGAGCACACGAGGAAAGACTGAGGGGTGAGATTGAAGGGGGGAGAGAGAGAGAGACAGAGAGAGAGAGAGAGAGAGAGAACGGCTTGCGCTCCCAAAAGCCATTAAAGTTTGATTCACCCACTCCTCAGTCTTTGAATAAATCAACCTGTCGTTCCCTCTCTCTTTCTTTCTCTCTCTCTCTCTCTCTCTCTCTCTCTCTCTCTCTCTGTCTGTCTCATAACTCCCCCTGCTTACTTCTCTCTCCATCATTTATTATCTCCCAGTCACGTCAATTACGGCTCCCATACATCATCATCATCTCTATTGTCTGTCTCAGAGAGAGAGAGAGAGAGAGAGAGAGAGAGAGAGAGAGAGAGAGAGAGAGAGAGAGAGAGCGAGCGAGCTCCATCAGCCATAGCCTTCACTCACCACCACGCAGATCTGGCTCTGAAGATGTGATACGAGTGAACGGGCGCTCCCGCCACGCCGGCCCGTCTCGCTCCCGCCATGTACGTCTCGTGTCAGTTATCCGTCTGGTCCTTCGCGGTGGGCGCCCGGGTGTCAGCGGCGATTGCCATCACAGCCCATAAGCCGTCCTCATCATGGACGACTTATCAGCCGCGGCGGCGGCGGCGTGACAGCCGTGGATCTGATAACGCAGGGCGAGAACAAATCGTCTGTCAGTCTCTTTGTCTTTCAGAGATACGGAGTCGGCCGTGCACCGCGTTGATACACAACCGCCAGTTATTAGGACTTGCACACTTTTCTGGAACTTTGTCACCCGTTCGCTCGTCCGTTTATCTTCTATGGCGCCTTGTGGGCGTGGCACCTGCTGGAGCCAATCACAGCGAGTCGAGCACCTGGACAGGTTGCCAGTTTTGGATAATAGAGGGGAGAAAGCTTCTCTGCGTTTAACTCGTCCGGTTGATGTTTATTCGCCCAATCACTCGCAGCAGACGTCGTGTAGCTCCTCGTGAGCAGTCGAGGGTTGAATGCCGGCCTTGCTCAAGGGCCCATCGTCATTTGTGAGTGGAGGAGGAAGAAGCCAAGTGGCGTCAGTCACTTTTCAACACAACGCCGCCAAAATACCAAAATCTTGCCATGTAAATTTGACTTATTTCAAGTGAAAAGTGTCTCATCACACAAAAATAAGACACCATCATCTGCAAATTATCAATCTTCCTGTTTATTTCAAGGTCTATTTGTCTGATTTAATCGTTATTTTCTGCTCATTTCCTGCAAAAAACATCTTCAACGAGCTGCTTTGTACTTCTGGCTGTGAGGGAAGAGCAGTATTAGTACATCGTTAGACAGTTTTTGACTTTGCATGTTTACCCCGAGTAGTTTTTTTTTAGATATTTATCCGGGATCTCATCATTTCCTCAAAAACTGTGTCTCGCGTGTGTTTTTCTTTTCCTCGCGGAGGCTTCGCGCGCTTGTAAACAGGAACCAATCAGCCCGCTGCTTTTGTCCCGCCGCCTCCATTATCAACACAGTTATCGCATAATCCTCTTTCTCGCCTCACCTCCGTAATATCGACGGCGGTTTAGACGCTTGTCGCCCGGCGTAACCCACACTTGACAGCTTGTAGATCTGACGAGATTGGATTGGCACCGCCGCCCTTTCCGCCCCCCCTCTTCCCTCCCTCCGCCGCCGCCACCGCCGCTCAGACACGGTTGTCATATCGTCCGTTGACGTGACAGCTCATAGATATTAGGGTTCGGCCTGATTGGATTGGAATCGCCGCTTTAATTTCTTCTTTCATCATCGCTCCGTTGACATGCTAATGAGATAATCCTCAGCGCCGCCGCCGCCGACGGAGAGATTTGACGCGATTTGATCCGCTCCGCTGTTTTTTTCTATATTTGATCACCTGCAGATAAAACCGGGAGGCCTCAGTCTTGACAGTGACGGTTGAGACGGAGTGCAAAAATGGGGACAAAAGGGACAAAAGCCACAAAGTCATCCGACGGCGACACTTCTGTCCGATGTTTACCTTGACAAATCTATTTTCGATCCCTTCATCTTCCAAAAACGAGCCTAAACTCCAGCGGTCTCCGTTCGATCACGCTCTGCTCTATCCGACTGCTCGTCAGCTGAGGCTGATCTCTGATCAGCAGCCAATCACGGGGCTGAGACGCAGCGACGTGCGGCGACAGTCGCACGTTCACGGGGACGGAAAAACTCTCAGTCGTCAAGTTAGAATCTGATCGTCCAACGTTGCGTCACGCGTTGTTTTGTGTCTGTTTGGTGTCATCGAAACGAATTTAATGCACTAAGCGGACGTTTCAGTCGCTTTGGGAGGGAGTTCAAATATGGCAGTTTGCTGAATCTGATGTCGGACCAGACGGCTGATTTTGGCGTTGCTTCACACTCGCAGTCTGGCCCCACAAACACACACAAACACACACACACACACACTCGTCTCTCACACCTCTGATTACTCGAAACCTCAGGCTGAACGAGACAAACTCACACGAGCAGCAAACATCCGACATCAAAGCCATTTCGGCGTTCCGGGCGCCCGTCGAACGCGGCCGCAATCTGAAACGCGGAGAAATGATCAGAGAGCGCCGGCGAGGGAGGTGAAGGAGGTGTGAAAGTGAGGAAAAGGGGGAAGGAGAACACAACACGAGGGGGGGGGGGGAGGAGGAGGAGGATGTTGATGCGGAGCGATCTATTGGTCGATAAAAACGTTCAGAAAAGAAATCAGCGGCTCGGCCGTCCAAATTCTTGTGTCCGTCTGTTGTTTTGTTTCCGTCTTTGAGCTGCAAAGATATTCAGGGCAGACAGACGCTGACAAGTCTATAAGTTAAGAAGAAAGCGCAGATAACAATAATTCATTCATGGGGAAGCGCGGAAGAAAAACAGGACAAACAAAGTAAATGAATAAATAAAAAATAAAAAAAAACACCCCACAATTACAGGAAGGGAGCTGACAGGAGTGACAGATGGAGACAGAAAAGGATGCGACTCGGGAAAACGGTCGAAAAGTGAGATAACAAAGTGACGGGAGTCAGGAGAAGACAGAGCCAACGAGCCTGCGGAGGAACACAAAGCGTTCCTCTCTCAGACGCATGTAAATGGGAAGAAAAAGCATCCGACAAAAGAGGGAGACGAGGGCAGACGCGCACTCGACTGGAAGAGACGTACAAAGGAGACGGAAAGAGAGCCGAGAAGAAAAGCGGAGAAGAAAAGGAAACAAAGGCGCGCCGAGCGACACAAAGACGCGCTCGTGCTTTCTGTAACGACTCGTGTTACTCGGATTCTGAGTCACGTCTTGGACGAGGATTTAAAAACACTTTCCAGGCAGGAAGGAAAATCCACAAAAGTTTTCAGCATTTTTAGTGGAAGTTTTGTTTTGTTCTTTTTGTTTTGTTTTCTTTTGTTTTCTTTTGTTATTTTATTTTATTTTATTTTATTTTATTTTATTTTATTTTATTATTTTAGCTTCGTTTATTATTTTAGTTATTTTATTTTATTATTTTAGCTTTTTTATTTTATTTTATTTTATTTTATTATTTTAATTTAATTTATTTGTTTTTATTTATTTATTTATTTATTTATTTATTTATTTATTTACATTTATTTAAGGTTTCTTGTGCTGGTGTTCTCCAGAGAAAATTGGTAAAAAAAAAACAACAACAACAAAACCTTATTTTCGTTCAATTTTAAGTCTAAAGAAACTTTTACAAAACAAACTTGTTCTTGCAATAAGACTGAAATTTTACTTTTTTCTTTAAAAAGCATCCCAGTTAACTAAGTTAGCTCAGTAGCTAATAGTTTGCTGGTGGGATTGTGCAGATACCCCCCCCCCCCAGGTCGGGGATTCGATCTTTTGACCCGTCGCTCCCTCAGCTGACCGTCCGGTCGCTGACCACAGAAATGCGATTCCAAAGTCACGGCGGGAGAAAAACACAGAAGTCGGTAAAGTCGTGAAGACGACTGAAGCGACGTCTTGGGTGTCCTGAGCGGACTCCCGTCGGGTCAGGCGCTCCAACGATCCCTGTCGTCAAGGAGATTGAGAGACGCCGACACTGTCAGGGATCCGCAGGCGGCGAGGTCGGCGGTCGGCGGGGGCTCAGGTGGACGGACGCTTAATTCTGTCCTCGGGAGACGAGTCATCAGCAGGGAATCCACGTCCTCTGGGCTGATTTTTCCGGCACTTTGGCGCAACCCGTCCGCAGAACAGAACGAGAGGGAGATGGCGTGATCGTCGAAAGACCGCCGGTGTCTCCGTCTCACCTTCCTGCGAATCAGACGCAGGAGATGAAGACTTAACGACCCCTGAAGGGAAACGACGGGAAGCGAGAGAACGAGCGTCGGATGATCTGAGTTGTAATTACAGGAGGAGAAAAAACACGGCGGAGGAGACGTGTACGTTTTATTTCGGCAGTGCAGCTGCGCCGATCCAGCAGGCTGAGACCAAAGGTTGCTGGTTCGATCCCCAAGTGTCCTTGAGCAAGTCAGGAAATTGCTCCCGCTGGTGTGTGCGACTGTCATCGGCCTGAGCGGGTGAATATGATGGCTGCAGTGCAAAAGTGCCCAACAGGTGGACTCTCGGACATGACTGAAAGAACACAGCTGGATGTTCACGGCGAGCTGCACGAGATTCTTCGAATGAAACACAAAGATTTAGAGAAAAGAAATGCACACCTGACAAAGTTTGAATTAAACGGAATAAACTTGATGTGAAAAAGCTGCAAAATCCGCTCCTCAATAACGCTGCTGCCTGAAATTGTGCGACAGTCGAGGAATCTGTGTCGAATCGATGAGTTATTTTAGATTTAATGATGCATTTACGCTGAAGTTTCTGTTTCCGATAAGAAATGACGATATCCCCAAAATTGGATGTGATTCGTGCTCCGACAAACCTGTGGAAACGCATGTGTGGGCTGTGGAGAGGTGGTGGTGGTGGTGGTGGGGGGGGTGGGGGGCATCCACAGGGGGCTGTCTGACATCTTCCCTTGTTAAACCTGAGCCGTGCTGCTTAACGCGCCGCTCCGCCCTTAATTATGACGGCTAAAATAATCTGACCGGCAGCAGCGAGCAGGAAGATGGAAGTCTTTGTGTGTGTGTGTGTGTGTGTGATTGTGTGTGTGTGTGTGTGTGTGTCTCTGTATCTGTGTCTCTATATCTGTTTCTGTCTCTATATCTGTTTCTGTCTCTGTGTGTCTGTGTCTGTCTGTCTGTGTGTTTTTGTGTGTGTGTGTGTGTGTCTCTATATCTGTCTCTGTCTGTGTGCCTGTCTGTCTCTGTGTGTCTGTGTCTGTGTGCGTGTGTCTGTGTCTGTCTGTGTGTCTTTGTGTGTGTGTGTGTGTATGTCTGTGTGTGTCTGTGTGTGTGTCTGTCTCTATATCTGTCTCTGTGTGTCTGTCTTTCTGTGTCTGTGTCTGTCTGTGTGTGTGTGTCTGCGTGTGTGTGTGTGTGTATGTCTGTGTATGTGTGTGTGTGTGTCTGTCTTTCTGTGTGTGTCTGTGTCTGCATGTGTGTGTGTGTGTGTGTGTGTGTGTGTGTGTGTGTGTGTGTGTGTGTGTGTGTGTGTCTGTCTGTGTGTGTGTGT
>JASSRZ010000014.1:4767541-4786179 GCA_032164315.1 Malacoctenus gilli | reverse complement strand
ACACCACCGGGCGTTCCCTCTCTCTCTCTGTCTCTCTCTCTCTCTCTCTCTCTCTCTCTCTCTCTCTCTCTCTCTCCCTTTTCTTTCAAGTGTGAGGTTCCCACCCCTCCGTGCCCACCCCCACCCTGCCTTCGGCGCTCTCCTTCCCTCCAACACCGGCTTGGCAGAGTTGTGAATTCTGACGAGGTTTTGCAAACATGGAGGACTGTTATGTATCTTGTCAGAGCCTCCTTTTTTTTTGTTTTTTGTTTTTTGTTTTGCTTGTGTTTATGTTGAGGTGTATATCAGGGGGCAGCGAGGACAGGACGGCTGTTCTTGTTGCGTCGCGTGTGATACTGTGGTCGTGGGAACAATACTCTGCAGGAGGAGGAGGGGAAGAAGAAAAAAAAAAACACCTAATGTGAGGAAAATATTTGCTCAGCTCCTCGTCTGGCCTTCAACCTCACTGGGGCTCTATTTGGCATTATGCAAATTCCTCATGATATTCTCCCTCCGTCGTCGTCGTCGTCGTCGTCCTAGTCTCAATATGCTCCGCCCCGCCTATTGGTCTGGGTGTTTTTCTTCCTCGCGCTGTTCCTCCGACCGTGGCTAGATTTTCCTTAATAGAGCTTTATAGCCTTTCCAATTTGCTCAAATCTGTTTTGGCTGTCACTTTCACAATTGAGATGGCGCAGGGAGAGGCTGTGAAGAAAAACGATGCACTTTTGAGAAATATAAAGGAAAGGAGAGCAGGAATACAATCCCTGCCGGCGGTTCCCGCTCGCCTTTCGGTATTTCTTCTGTGAGCGGCCCGGCACGAGGCGAGTCGTATTAGGGCTAATTGTTTGAACTGCTGTCGGCTCCCAGTGAAACCAACATGCAGGAGATAAGGGGGGAGGGGAGGGGGGGACCTCTCTCTCTCTCTGTAAAGTTCGCGTCAGTCTCATGGATGTTTTCTGAAGCGTAGCGCTGTTGAAGATCGACAGAGAGCGTGCTGTGTGAGACCAGGAGTCTGGTCGAGATGGAAATGTATCTAGTTTGATCCCGTTGGGAAATGTCCTCTCTGCATTTAACGCATCAAGTTCAATACTACACATAACCAGAGAAGTGGGCAGCTGTGGTGCAGCTGCTGGGGAGGAGTCAGGGGGCTTGCAGGCCTTTTTTCTACGGGCCCACAAAAGGTGAAGACAAGTAGAAAATCTCACCTCCCCCACCGCAACCTCTTGACATACAGAACAAAGTTGAGGACCTGTTTTACATGCTGTCCATACAGTTAACTTAGACAAAGCTGTCGACTCGTTTGACACCGCAGCCGATGTGTTAAGTATTGGAGGGAAACGATTTGGTCTCATTTGGCCGTTAAACACGGTGCTTATTTTTAAATTGGGACTGTTTCTTGTTTCTTCTCCTCTTTTTTTTTTTATCACCACTCTTTTCCACAGTTCAATTTGCACCTCAGGTTCCAGGTTCTTTGCCGAAGGCACACATGCCTGCTGTAACAAACAACGCTCAAACTAATTAATGTGACAAACAGATGTTTAAGCTCCAACTTGCGGCTCGTCTTTGTCAAATATCTGCTTCATTTTCAGGTTGTCGTTCTCGTCAGTCAGATGTGTCTGGCGTCATCTCGTTTGGCGTTCTCCTCCTGGAAGTAAAGCGGCGCGCTTGATCCTTTTTCTGAGGCCGGAAGGGATTACGGATAAAACATTTCGTCAATATACTTCAGCCTCATTTCTCTTTCGAGCGCTTGATTCTTGAAATAATCCTCCTTGGTTCGGAGTCCCATCACATTCGTGCCCTTTGGAAGCGTGACCCTTCACATTTTTTTTTAGAAACTTTGCAGTCTAAAGTGTCAACGTACACTGGGAACATATTTAAATATGCTGTGAAAAGATCCACCCAGCGTAAATGTGCTCCTCAGGGGATGAACCACTTTGGTTTTACTGGCGCGATTATCAAACACATTATTGGAGCCCAACTAACGAGGCTAATTAATCATAGGTCGTAAAATAATTCTGTGCGGCAGAAGCTCGGCGGTTTCGAGCAAACGCTCTCATCTTGATCCTGTCGCCGCTGCAGGACCTCCTGCTTGAAATCCGTCTGAAGTAAGCGTTGACATGTTGTTTTGTCGCAGTTTTTCCATCTGTTTTTGAGTCAGAGAGGTTCTTAGTTCAGTGTCGGGATTTGGATTTTCATGGATGTACACAATCATTAAAACAAAAGGAGTTCATCGGAGCTTTGCGGCTAAATCTCAGCAGTCAGTGTGAACTTGTTTGTCCCACGTGAATCCAATATTTGACTTCCAAGAACCCATTTGTGTGTGTTTGCCTTCGAGTTACTGTAAACTCAAGGGAAAAATAAAACTCTTATTTTCATATTCAATAGTTCCACACCATTTGTGAAGTTTTATTGAGTTTTTTTTTTTTTTTTCATGTGGCGTCAAATTCACCCGGAAATGGTTTTAAATTTAACACAAAGGTTCCCAAGTTGTAACAAAAAAGCCCAACTTTCGTCAGAGTTCATGATGACATGACCTCACAAATATGAACAAAGGTTGATGAGTTTCCACTCCAAAGATAATAAACGTACGCTGGACCCACGAAACTCGGTACAGGCTCAGATTTCAGGCATTCCCAATGCAGTTGGTCAGGTTAATTTTTTTTATGCGAGATACATTTTTAAAAATCAGTGAAAGTGAGTTTGTCGGAGTA
Organism: Malacoctenus gilli; assembly: GCA_032164315.1. Lineage (NCBI taxonomy): Eukaryota > Metazoa > Chordata > Actinopteri > Blenniiformes > Labrisomidae > Malacoctenus > Malacoctenus gilli. The sequence goes on along the minus strand of JASSRZ010000014.1, from coordinate 4,783,489 downwards.
AGAAGAACTAATGTTAAACTGCACTGAGTTGAAAGCAGACTCCAATCTGACCTGAAACCGAGCCACTTAAATAGTAGCGAACTGACTCAGAGTGAGGGTCAATTATTTTGCTCAAAACAGAAAAATTAACACTCAGACCCACAGCTGCCACCAAAGGTCCTCTTCCTCCGTCTGAGACCCTCTCTGTCCGAACCCTCTTCCTCCTCCTTGACTTCCCGTCCTGTGGCATCGCAAACATCGGCGCTTTGATGTATAATTGAGTCGGGCGCTCGACCGCTCTGTTCCCCCTTTCTTCCAGTCTCTCCCCTCTCTGCCCTGTCTGGGCCTAGATTATCAGAGAAGCAGGTTAAGAGGGGAAAGAAAAAGGGTGGAAAACGCTGCAATGGAGACTCTCGAGGAACACACATTTGTGAAGATTGTGTTTGGAAAGGAGTCCTTCGAAATGAACTCGTGAGACGTTCTGGTGAAAATGTCGAACGAACGGAGGGGGATTGAGACTTTGAGAGACGGAGACGGCGAGAGACGGAGACGGTTCTCGACAGCTCCCCCCCGGTTCAGCGCTGCACAACTGGTGTCATGTCTCATCAACAACACGTAATTTAATTTGACAACTTCACTCTCTACTAATTGAGATAAAGAGAGGGAGATGAAAGGGAAACGAAGTGATGGAAGGACCTGGCTGAGGCATCGGCTTTTTGGTAGGAAGTGCCAGTTGTGGCGTCATCGTGGCCTCGACACAAAATGTGATGACTCAAATTGCTGTTGGCTGTTCATTGATAATTCTACTGTGAGATATTGGGATACATTACACATTCAGACGCTACATTTCCATTGGTTGTCACTGTTTGCTGTAATGGTGAGAGAGTGGCGGCTCTTGTCTGACTCGTGTTCCTCTCCTTCCTACATGCAGTACTTTTCTTTGGGGCTTATCTCTGCGTCCCACTCTTGTCTGCTGCAGAGCTACATGAAGTGATTGCAAACGCACCCCGCGAGTGCGGCCGTTCCTCAGTGCAGACTGTTCACGTTCGCCTCCCCCTGTATGTGACGACTCCAGTTAGTTTGGCTGGCCGCACGTCTGCTTTAGTCTCCTTCCGCTTGCAAAAATATATGCGCAGTATAACTCCTTACAAATGCATCATTTGCGAGTTTTGGTTGAAGGAGTGTCTCGGCTCACGCGTCCTTCAGAGACGTTTCAGGTTTTATTTCTTCCTGGAATTTCCCTCCCCGTGTTTCTGAGGCAGCCGTGCAACGGACCAAATTTCAAACATCAACGTGTTTCTCTTCATAGGAGCTGTAACGGTCCTCACAAAGCTGTATAACAAACTATCTCCCGACACACCTTTAAAACTCCCACTAATGAGGACATTTTCTTGTATCGGGACTGTTTGGCACTTTTGTCACGGGATAAAAGCTGCGTTCTACCCAGTAGAGTTTGAGTACAGAGGAGGCAGAGGAATCAGATTACTTGGCGCGACAGTACATTTTCTGCTTTGACTCCAACTGTATGTCTTTGTGTGCCGGAGCTCTGTAGCGGAGGTACTGTTGACTTTCTGCCGGGAACAGGTGGCTGGTTAAGACTTACTGTATGGTGGTAATTCACCGCGTTCCATCTCGGGGATTCTGTGCAACTGGCAGATGTGGATAATCAATTTAGACATTTTGCTTCTGATTGCTTACAATTTTCTTTCATTGTAATCTGCTTACAATCATCTGTCTCGCCTCCTCCTTTTCCCTTTTTGCTTCTTGACCCAAACAGCTTTATAAAATAAGGAAGAAAAAAAAATCTGGATTTTAATTCATATCTCGGGGTTACTATTTATTTTCCCCATGAAACGCCTCTGTTTTAATAACGTCCTTTAGCTCGTGAGCAGATAGAGACATTGTGATGCGCTGGTCGTGTGGCCACTGCATAAACTTGAGCGATAAGAAGGATGGCATTAACCACACTCGTTTTCCTTGAGGGGAAACGAGCGGTGGTATTATTGGGAAGAATGCATTGGAAATTAAACGGCACCCGAGGTCAATTTGCAGCAGGACGGCAGCCTGGTCATACGCGGCCAGATGTCTTTCTTCGTATGTTTGGTGCATCTTTGTGAGATCCCTCCTCGTACCCTCTGCCCTCAAAATACCCCACGCTGAAGGCTACATATGGAGAGAGGGAAGGCTATAGATAGCTGTGCACCTAAAGGACCAGATGGCAGAAGGGAGCGTTCAAAGTTCATGCTGTAGTGAAGACACGCAGAAAAAGAAAAGACAGAAGACACAGAGAGGGAGGCGCTTTGGGTGGGGGGGTGAGAGCCCCTCATCGCAACAATGACATTTACATGATGTGTGAAAGTGGGGGTCCTGCTGGTCATTTTTCTCAACCAGTATCCTGAAAGATGCGGCACAGTTTGCGCGGTTAAAGGAGCGTAGCCGTATTGAGCGAGTCGGAGGCCTTCCCATGGAGGATTCCTCCATCGCATGCAGTCAGCCGCATCTATGGGATCCCAAGTAATCTAACCTGTGGGGGGGGGGGGCGAAGGGGGCTCTGCAGTGGACTTTGCTGTGGGAACATCTGTCTGTGCAGACAACAGAAGCCAAGAAGTGATTCAAAATAACCACAAAAGTAGTAACAAGAGTGAATTACAACAACACTGTCGCACACAGTTGTTGGCTGATAAGAGTGGAAACCATAATCATGGACCGACTGGAGTCGAGTCATGCTTTAGTGGGACTGACATGAACATGTCTGCCTCTAGTGGATTGGAGGTAAAAAGCTCCTGTCATTATTAAAACATGATGTAATAAAACTCAAGTCAGGCTACCTTTTGCACCTCACCTCATGTTTGAAATGTTTACATGCAGATCAACTTCAGCACACATCATACTTTTTTCTCACAAATCTGTTCCTTCAAATAACCAGAACACGGCACGAGTCCAATCTCTCATGATTCAATAGGTTATCAGATCAAACGAGTCACATTGTTTCGTACACGTGATCTTGACACATTTCCCATTTTAAACTAAACTTGTGCCTCCAGACGTTGTCTTCCGACACCCTGAACCAGTAAAGTGTAATGCTTCAGAGAGGCGATGGAGACCTATAAAACGAAAGCTGTTTAACTGACACAGAGATGAGCAATCTGGAGAGGCAGCCTGCAGCATATAGACAATGGAGATTACAGTAGTCCTGATGGAAGCAGCAGGGACTCTTGTCCGTGTCCTAAAACTGGAGAAACGCGGTATTAAAGGGAGACGTTTGTCTCGACTTCAAGTTTTCCAGCCCTCACACTCCGAGCGGCGTTTCGGCAGAGATCACAAGCTCGTGCCGCTTTAATTTTTTCGAGCGAAATGTCAACTTCTCGCAGGTTAATGAAAAGATAATCAGTCTTTCGCCGAAGTTTTGACATCAAACGCAGACGGCTCCGCGAGGGGGCAAGCCCGCGTCGTTCGCGCAGATGCTTCACTCGGTCGGTCTTTGACTCCGCTTCGTTCCTCGCCTCCTCGTTAGTTCCAGGTAATCGCCCAAACAGCGTCCCCCCCTCCCCTTCACTCCGGCTCCATTCAAAATCAGATCACTTCTCCTGTGAGTGACGGCAAACATGCCTACTCACCACGACGTAAAAGTCCCCACTCCAGACTACATTAGGGGGGGTTAATGCACTGTTGTTCCAGCCGGGTACCTTTACAGGTGATCGCTCTCCTTGTGACTAGTGAAAGATTAGGACGACGCGGCGCGCACGGCGCCCCGCTAATTGAACAATGTACAACACCGGTCGACACGATGCGAAACGGAGCCGCGCTGGGCTCCTGGTCACGCACGCCTCCCACACCAACACGCCAGCCGCCCGCTCGCGCCGAGACCCCGCGCCTTCCCCTCTCCGCCAGTCCCCGGCTCCCCCATGTCTTTAAAAGAAAAAGTGTGGACTGATTAAAGTCAGGGTTTTATGGGGGAACTGTGAAAAATATGACAAAATAAATAAATAAAGCCCGAGTGTCTTGCCCCCCCTAGGCAACAGCCGTTTATATGATAATCAGCTCCACTCTAATTTGCATTTAATTCTATTTTAAAAAATGACTCCTCAAAAAAAAGAGAGTAAAAAAAGAAAAGAAAAAGAAGTGGAGAAGAACGGGGAAATATTATGTACCAGAGCGAGACTTTCAGAGGGAGGAAAAAGCAGGCGGGGTTTTTCAATCATTCAGCCCTCACACAGGTACTTAATTATCACCAATTTATGTCGATACGAGTTCAGGATTTCTAAGTAAAATCCCGGTTTGGTTCCTAATCGTTTGAATTAAGTGTAGAAGTGATGTCTTTTGACATGCAGATTAAAGGGATTATTTAAAGTATTTCTATAACGATAAACGATACAGTTTAGTGAAGGAATGGTGAAAGAATATCACTCCAACAAAACAGAATTCATAAAAGAGAAGGTAGTCTGCACATATTCCGACACAAAAACTGACAGTTTGTTCACAAGCCCACAGTAAATTGATGGGAAAACATCTAGTTAACATATATTGATTTTTTAAAGAGGACATAATGGGAAATTGTTCTGTTGTTTTGCGAGGCTGCGGCCAGCTCAGAACTTTTTGGGACCGGCAAAGACTTTTCATGGAGTAAAGTTTCATATATATGTAAATATGTATAAAAAAAAAACATGCTAAAATTATTTAGTTTGTCCGAAACAATTAGAAAAGTAGGATTTTTGTGATTATTCCACAAATACAGATAAATATAACTCTAGAAGCAAAGTTTTATTTTCCAGGGTGGGTGTATTGAGTTGCAGGTTCCAGACCGTTGGCGTTCAGGTTCTGGTGTCATTGTTTGGTCTCTGGTGAATTAATCTTACGTTGTTTTTGCCTTTCTGGCCTGTGTGAATTAATTTTCCTTATTGTCTCTGCTTGGCAAAACTGCCTTTTACTCATTTAATCAGTGCTAATTGTCCTTTTCGTCACCTCAAACTTGAGTGACGACTTTATCCCAAAAACAGAGCAAAATGTTCCCCGAGGGGGGGAAACTGTTTGCGCGCAACAAACCCGACACCGGCGAAGTTTTAATTTTGGCGTTTCTTTAAGATAGTCGTGGGATTAATAAGGGTGCGTGGCAGCTGATGCAACCAGCTGGACGGGCGAAGGCGTAGATCCGTGCCAGCTGAATCTTTAATGCGCCGAACCGTCGGCGTGAACTTTTCGAACAGGTGAAGACGGAGAGACGTCCTCGGCCTGGGCTGCAGGTGCTGCTGCTGATGAAAGAGCCTCAAAGCAAATCTCCGGTCTCACTTTTAGTCCTTTTGAGTGATATTTGTAACTTTCCATAACCTGTGCTGCAAAGGGTGCAGAGCACGCCGGCATGGCCCGTCCTTGCACTCTTCCCCCGCCCCTCCCGGGATCAAACCATCTGTCTCACCCTGGCTCGCGGGATCCCCTGCGGCATGCTGGGACTGATTACCTTTACATTTAAACAAACAGCGGCAGCTCTCGGAGGCAGCCAGCCGTGAGCTCCGGCGGAGGGAGGGGGGGGGGGGGCGTCTGGCAGGTGGGCGAGACGACTGATCGGGAGATAAAGATGTTACTCGCTCATTTTGTTTACTGATAAAAGCCTCAGTCTATACATACAAACACGCTGGACTCCTGAGGAACCAGTTGTTGGCTGTATAGATTTGCTTGTGATGTTTTTCCAGTTGCTGCTTCTATCATCCAAAATCTGTTCCAACTCCTCATCATCGTAGTTTTTCCTTTTTTTTTCCCACTAATTGGTTAAATACACACTCGTATGCATGACAAATGCTGCGCTCCGGTTCCCACTTCTTTTTTTGGGGGGGGGGGGAAGAAATCCGCAGCACATCATATAATGAATAACATCACACGGACACACCCACATACACGCTCACACACTTATTCACAGGCTGTCGCTGCCTTTCAGAAGTGGCTCCTCTGTCTGTTGGTGTGGAATCATTTTGTTCGGCTGAGTGCTCCTCCAGAAAATCGCTCAGCCGGGCCATCGAGCGGACCGGCAGAGGGAGGGGCAGTACGGGAGCGACATGGAATAAAAGGTTATTATTTGAGACCTTTTTTCTCTTTCTTTTTTTTTTTATCATTTCTTCTTCTCAACAGTACACAAAGACTCTCCCCAGATTAGCGCCGTATTACGCCTTTTCGGACCAGCTTAACGGAGAAATTCATTGGGAGCAGGGGGGTCAAATTATCTGCCACAGAAAGGTTAACTGCCGTTTGAAGGGAGGAAGCCCAAAATGACCGGCAACAATGTGCGCGACGCACATTGGGGCGATCAGCTGGGTCCATAATGGCGACCTCGCCGACAGTCGGACTCGATTCAGGTCACCCTTGACTTAATTTAATATCCGTTGGATCCATTTTTCCTTCCTGATGGAGCGCCTTCAGTCCTCCCGCTCTCAGATTGTGACCCTGAGTGGTTCCGTCCGCGGCGCTGCTTTTGTCGCCGGGCCATTTCTTTTCATCAATCTGAATGGATTTAACTCTTTCAATTTTTCTTGAACTCCCTCATCCTCATTCAAGATGAACTGGTGCTTTCCTTTGAAGCGCCATTTTGGGGCAAAGACACTGAATTCATTCATACCACGTTTGTTTGAATGCTGTTATAACTGGAAAGTGTCGCAATGAAGAAAAAAGGGGCGCTGCTGATCGTGACAGAAGGCGGAATCTCCCGTCTGTTTCCTGTTGCTTCAACGGATATCATTTGTTGGACAGTATATATTCACAGCGTTTAGGTCCATCTGTTGCTGGTTTGGACCAACTTGAAAAGTTTGGAAAACAGCTTGTTGCGCGACAAGATTTTTATTTCACCCTGTTTTGAGGGTGTGTGGCCCTTTAAGAGTGCAGCGCGCAAGAGCTTGAAGCGGGAAAGGTTAGCAGGTGTATTTGTGGAGGTATGCACTCTACCAGGTGCCTTTGTAGTTTATTTTATGCCAGGGGTTTTTTTGCCTGAAAAAAATACATTTTTTTCCCTCCTATTGGGAATTATCCTACATGAAACAGTTAAAGTTCGTTCATAGATATTCCTGTATTGTTTACTATTTACTTTTGACTATTTATTTGCAGTTCCTACAGAGAGAGTGTGTAGAGAACCACGATTTTGTACCTGGGACCTGGTTTGTTTGGTTCATTTTCTTGTGTCCTGACAGTAATTTACTAGCGTCGTAGTTTAAATATTGATATTTGAGTGATTGCAGCACACTGAAGAACAACTGACACTGCTGCATCAAACTACAATAAGAGTTTGAAGTCTGGTATCAGTTTTGTTTATGATAAATTAAGTTTATCATCTTCATTTCTCACCGAGTGATGCAAATGAGGGTTTGAGCAGGTTAAGCTCAGGAAGTCCAACTTCCCCGAGCGCATCATTCTTCGGAAATGAAAGGGAAACTGGTGATAGACACACCAAACAGCAGGTTGCAGGTTATCACTCAGGACATTCGCTTAACAGAAACAACTTCAGCCTTCAGCTCCCTGCGCCTTATCAGTAGGGCTGCTACCGTGGAGACGGGGGAGAAGGGTGGATGTGGGGGGGTCCGGTCCCGTCCCCCAAGCACGGTGTCCATGGCAGAACCACCACAGGTACACGCTGCTGCTCGGAGCCGCTGGGAAATCACAGGCCATAAAAGGAAGTCCTGTCACAACAGTTAGCACGAGTGGAATCGCAATGACAGACGCGTCCTTTTTTTACGAGCGCTTCGTCCCATTGGTTGGCGGATGTTACTGCTGTGACGCCTTTTACAGCTGTTACTGCCCACCCCCCCCCAAGCCCCAAGGCTGACTTTGCCACATGGTTGCATCAGAGAGCATACTCTATAAGGTGTCTGCGCAGGAAACGCCACATGTCGGGCCACGAGCTGGGCCGCGACTCAGGCATCACGCATCGAACGCACTCTGTGATTGTTCGCTGGGAACCTGATGCACACAGGACAAAGAATGAGGCGAGATCTCACTTGTTTGGTACAGCAAATAATAGCAAAAGTATTTCCTGAGACTCTTGTGCTTAAAGTCTTTGTTTTTTTTATTGGAATAAAAGACAAGTACATTTTTTTTCTGCCTTTATGGATGACCTGGAAAAACGGAATTATTTTAATAATCAGCAAAAAAAAAAAGCCCAAACTGGTTCTCCAGCCTGGATATTAATCATTTTTGTATAATTTTCCTTCATTTGCTATTGAAACGTTGCAGAGGAAGGACACTTAGTCTTGTTTCAATACCAGTGAATTATTGATAAGCTAATTTCCAATGTGAAATATGGCTTTGTGTGTCACCTCTATGATTAATTTAGGTGCTCTCGTGATTCACCTGCTTCAGCATCTCTGCCAAAGCTGCTCACTGTAAAATCCTTGCCAGCGCCCTGACCTCACCTATTTATAAGCTACGGCCTGTGGAATATATCCATCATGTGGTTGCGCACTTGATGTGCTCGAGACTGCAGATTAATTCCCAGATAACACGGTGTACTTGTGAATCAAGCCTGTTTGACTTTTAAGCGTCGTGTTTTAGTTTCCAAGCTCGCAGGCTCGGTGCGGGCGCGTGAGCCCCTCGCTTAAAGCTATAGGCGGCGGCGTGCGCCGCCTGCTAATGAGGCGCCGGCTGTGCACGGGATCACGGCTTGTTTAATTTAAGGGGGTTTTATCTGGCCCTGGGATTGAGTTGTGTGTAGATTGTGGCACTAAATGACTCTCGAAAAGGTTGTGAATCAGAATTGGGATGTTTTTTGGGGAGGATGAAAAAGCTGCAGAGAATGAACCTTCAGGCCCGAGACGTTTTGTAATTCGAGTCATGCCGGGCAAATAATTAATGTAGCTACTTTTTTTTTTCTTTTTTTACAGTCCACTCCTGCACCGGGTAAAGTTCCTAAAGGCAGTTAAGGCTCTAAAATACACTAAAATAGTTGTTCAAATGAGCTCTACCCAATACGGATCCAGTCTGTGTTTGTTTGCTGCAGTTTTTAGTTGTTTTTTTTAGTTGTTTTTCATTTGCTTCTCTTGACCTGCAGCCACTTTCACAGTTGTTGGGAACATTCCATATTTTGTGTGACTATGAAACTCATAATGTGGATTTGACAAGACTTTTAATTGATACCAGTTGTCGGTGAGCAGGAAGTGAGGGTGTGTTTTGCTCCTCAGCTCGACAAGTACACGTCTTCATCTTTCGTCATTTCTGCCGCTTATCCTTCCCGCCCGATCGTTTTACGTCCCCTCACGCTGGCCGGAATTATATCATCGGCAATGTGACAAAGTGCCCCCATGTGGGCGGCAGTGATGGAAGGACAGGGGCTTGCGAGAGGCAGGAAGTGAGAGGGTGAGGCGCGCCGGTACAATCACATGCCTGCTGGGTTGGAAGCGGAGCGCAGACAGCTGGGGAGGAAGCGGGAACCTTGCGAGCGGCGTAGGTGTAATCATGGCTCTATTGTGGCGAACAGTCGGGCCTCTGGAGCGGCGAGCAGCAGGGGGGCCAGAGCTCAGGCGCTGCCCCCTTCAAATCACCATGTCTTTAACATTTATGACAAAATAAGAACAAAGCCTTGCACTCAAAAGTCGGCACATTTGCCGTGGCCTTCACCAGGGTGGACGAAAAGTTCGCTCGACTTCGGAGCCGAAACAGCATGTCAGGGATCACAGATCCGATGTGAGACGGATACTCGTACTGAGTCAGGGGAGAAGCCCGTTATGGCCGGAAAACGGGAGCACAGAGCGGTTTGCCAGCTTAGTTAATGGGCGAACTAATGCTTGAGGCAAACACTTAGTTGGTCGCACACATAATCTGCCTGACTGAAGTTATTTGAAGTGAGATGGCTTATGTGTTCTGAATTATTAATGATAGCAGGTTTCTAATGAAGTGATTGCTGCTCGGTTGGTTTTGTAATGTATCACTCATTTAAAAAAGAATCCCACAGTCAGACGTGGCGCTTAAACGCATCCTCAAAGTATTTGATTACTATGATTCCTCGAGGAGGGGGGAATAATCTGCCTCTCGGCTTGGCTTCATTTATCCTTGTGTGTTTCCCCACAGTCACGAAGCCGTGACCCTCTGAAGTGCTGCCTCGCCATAACCGGATTGTGCTCCGCTCGTTGGGTCGTCCGTCTCGGTCGCTCACCATTGGAAACCAAGAGAAAAAAAGCCTAATTTGGTCTTCCAAATGTTGGTGTTTCAAAAGCAATGATGATGATCAAGTAATGGTAAAATTATAATTGCAAAAACAGGAAATTGCCAAAATGAAAAAAATGGGATAAACTCAAAAATAAACACTTCAACATGGATGATTAAAAAAAAGGGAGTGATAAAAGCTTTTAAAACTGCAGGACTCCACTATAATAATCTGTACAGGCTGAACAAAGAAAACTGTTTAAAAAATATAAAACCATGTGATGAGCTCAATTTAACCAGGGAATTAAAAGTTGTAGTTTCTAAAAGCAGTTCAAGCAATGCAATGTATATTTTCCAAAGGAAGGTTTCTGTTTGTTCATCCTTTTCTTATTTATTGATTTCACAAAAAAAGAAAGAGAAAAATAAACCATTACTTAAATTTTAGCTGAAATTATTGTTTAAGTAATCAATTATTGTCCAACATTCTGCTGCTGCAAGAGTTGGGAGGTTGAATCGTCTTTATGTGGAGCTGCATATCAAAGTGATGGCTCGACACCGGCCCACAGGTTACTCAGTGTAACATCCAGGATGGTTATTCTGATGTTTACTTGCTGGAGTAAATTCTAAGAGAGAATAGCTTCCTGTCAAGCTTCTGCAGTGAGACGCTGCCAGACTTCAGATCAGGTCGCGCTACATTTTTTAAGCCCGCTGATCAAAGTTTTCATCATGAAATATAAAGTGTGTCTGCCTTCGCACAATGAAGCCTGTGCTGCAGGAGTGTGTTCAGCTATTTAAGAAAAAAAAAAGTTCCTGCAGTCACAGACAAAAAAACACACGCTGGTGCTTCAGCTCGGAGACAGACGAAGAGTTGCTTCATGGATGCTGCTGAGATGAGAAAGAATGAGGTGAAGAAGGCGAGATTGTTGAGGGGGGGGATTTGAACCAACGCCGCCACAAACAGGCTTTCTTTCCAGTAATTTGTATGCTTTTGACGCACCGAAATGTTTGCATTTATTGGTAAATAAGCTCAAACTGCCACAGGCACAATCGATAGAATATTACAGTATTTAGCGGAGCTACTTCTCTGCTTATCGTCGACGGTCTGCACACCATTTGCCAAGAAAATCTCAAGTTGAATAACATGACTTTTTTTTTTTTTTTATTGGGCACAAAATCAATACAGTGTCTGTGTTGTTGTGAATATCAGAAATAAGCAAACTCCGAGCAAATTAAGTACTTAAGCACGGGAAAGTGGCCTGGCGTAGATCCGAGAGTGTACTCAGGGAATAATTCAGGTCACTTTTTTGGGGGGGGTGAGGGGGGGTGTTGAATCAACTCAATCAGACTTCGTCAAAAGCGGTAATGAACACAACTCAGAATCTGGCAAACTGATGAAGAGGGGAGTAATAAAAAGCCGGGATGCAACAACGTTTATTCTCTGTTGGAAATTAAAAAAAAAAAAGTACAAGTATGATGGCACGAATTGTGTGGCTGATGGAAACCAATCTGCATTTCCTTAGAGAGCAGGCAGAGTGCAAAGTAGCACCATTACCTCTGAGGGCTGCATCTAATGAGTAACGGTGACATGCCCCGAATGCCAAATGTATAAAATATCCTTATATCATCAAGAACTCTTAATCAGGATGCTGCGAATGTCTTTTTTTTTTCCATGTATTTTTACACATTTCCATCTTCTCTCCTTCAGCGCTTTCCCAGCATGTGTCGAATCCTCCAGAGCAACAGTCAAACTTTTGTATTTGCATAATTCTGGGAACGAATCGCACACTTATTTGGGGCTTTTAGCTTGTGCACCTGAAGAGTATAATTTGCCTCCACGCCGCAATCGGAACAAATTTGGCTTCAGCTCCCGCTTAAAGGGAGCGACGCACAAACGGATGAAGCAAAGTTGTTGTGGGGCCGAGCGTGGTCCCCTCGGCGCGCCCGCCGACTCCCTCAAGGACTCGCAGAGGGGAGAGCTGACGTTGAACCAGCAGAATCCATTACGCTCACAGCTACAGCCCTCAGCGGACCCCGGTCCCCGCCACGCCTCAAGGTCCATGGAGGTCCCGGAGAGAAACGGGGCCGCGCAGACTTGAGGTCTGTCCAGATTTGGCTCTCCTGGGCCCCAGAACTCTCGCTGTCATGTCGGACCTGAAATTCAGCCCATCGAGAGACGTGCGCACTGCTGCTGCTACTGCTGCTGCGGCTGTTTTCAGCCCAGTCGGTGGACGCAGCCGATGGCACGTTGGAGTTTGCAGGCAAAGATAGGCGCCCCTTTTTTTTCTTCTTTATTCAAAGTGTCACATCGCTGTTCGTGACAGGCTTTCACTTTGATCTGGTCATTTCTGTATTCCTGCTTCCCTTTTGTTTCCTCTCACTGGACTTCTTCCTTTAATCTTTATTTTTCCCCCACTCCATTACAGCTTGTAGTCAATCATGTTGTCTCTCATTTCAGCTCCCTCGACTTCCCTTTTTTGCATTTGGTGACATTTTAGCGGATGATCAAACAATCGAGTGGCCATGAATCCTTTGTTTTCGATATATCAGATCTATACGATGAAACTCGATTATCTCACTAAAGGTGGAACGGGTCATCTTTTATCAAGAACTCAGATTTACTCAATACTCAATTTTTTGTCCGTTGCTCAGAATTCACTCCCCTTTTACTTTATTCATGCCCAAGAAGTCGTCAGTCCACTGGTGAGCGTTTCCTGTTTGATTTGCCGTGCTGGCCAAATATGGGGCATTACCCAGCTGAAACACCATCGTGTTTGATGTGTGCCTGGATGCGTTGGCATTGAGAAAGAACATTTTGCGTCGTGTTTTCATTTACTGTCAGCGTGCTGCATGCGCCACTCGTCACCAAAGAAGTGAACAGAACCCATGACCCTCCCATAAATCTATAGATGAAGCTAAAGGTCAAATATTCATCTCGGCAAACTAAAGACTTTATGCCCACACTTTGCTGTTTAAGTGCTGTTTGGCAAAGTTATGACAGATGGTCACTCACAATGGAAGAAATAACTATTTTCTATTCCTTGGAAAATCTCAAGGGTTCCCTGGCGATTATTATTGGATTCTTGGTTATTTGCGTGACTTCAATTTTTTCTGATTTCACTCGAGGGTCATCTCAGAACAGTCTTCATGTTCACACAGTGATGCCCGCGATGCTCATGGGACGCTTCATTGGATCGGAAATTTTCCTAATGTTGCTCTCGTGCTTCACAACAGTTCCGTGCAAAGTTTGTTGAACTACAAGACCTCCGAGGTTTGTTATCGCTTCACTGTATGTACTGTCATTTGTATGCAGTCGCAGCCGTTCTCAAGTGGCCCATTGCAATCTGGACAATTATGAGCGAGGAGTATCAACAACAAAAACGAACTATTTGCGTAATAGCCAAAAGCCCGAATTCCTCTGTATGCGCTGCAATTAGTATCAGGAAACAAATTGAGCAATTATCATTAGTTCAGCTCACATAAGAACACAGGATGGATCTGAAAAAACACACACACACATCTCAGTGTGACTTTCTGTTGAGTCTCCGCCTCTGCCTATCTCTGTGCATCTCTGTTTCTTCTTCTCCCTCCATAAGTAGTCGCTCTCAGAGGGAGGAGAGGGTGATTCCTACAGTGCACTTCAGATAAGACTCAGCAGGGAGCTCTCTTCATCCCTCTTCAACCCGCTTACCACTTAACATTCTTCTTCCCACAGGAAATAGCCCCCATTTGTTCAAAAGCTACAAAGCACCGTCAAGGCATATATGCAGAAATATGAGCCGTGACGAAGCGATTGGCTTTTGCTCTTGTGAAGGGATGGGAAGCTGAGCGCTCGGCAACAGCTAACATGCTAAGCTCGCCGTTTTGGCGGCGCCCGGTCCGTGCCCAGCCGTTGTTTATGGTGTGCCTCGGTTTATGGAGATGCGATTGGACGGTCTAATAGGCCAATAAACACAGAGGGATGCACCGTGTAACATTTTGCGCCTGGTCACCCACATTGACTTCACACGGTTCCAATCAACGCGCTGACGGTGAAGCTGTTGAGACCCAAAGGAAGGAACAAAAGGCTGAGGAGAGTCGTGTATGTGTGTTCAACGATGAGCCCTGCAGCGAGGTCACAACATGCAAAAAGCCCTTCATGAGTTTCGATTCACATTGAGGGCGGAACGTAATTCAGCAAAACAGCCCAAGACCGTGCAGAGTTGAGCCGAGTCGAGCTGCGGAGGGGTTAATAGAAAAAGAAGTCACGAATGCCTTCTCACCTGAACTCGGCGAAGCCCTCCGACCAGTGAGGGGACGGCACGCGGACACGCTGTCGAGCGCTGGTCGTCCGTGTGTCTCGGCCAAGCTTTGAAGCGTTGCTGGCTGAGCCGCTTTGAACACGACGGAACTCCGTCAAATCTGGGGGATCAAAACGAGCGCTGGAGTCTGTGCGCATAATCGAGTAAGAGCACATGAAGCCGTTTGCCGAACCTCGTGGCGTTTGACACTGGGCGGTGTTAATGAGTCATTGTCTCACCGGTTGCTGCGTAGAGAGAGATAGAAGGCGTGCACGCTCCAGGGGAGGAAAGGATACATAAATCACATACTTTCTTCACACTCGTTCTGATCTCGTCCTCACACACTCTTCCTCATTCAAAAAAAGCAGCACACACACACACGCACACTCTCTCGATGCTCTTCTATCAAACTGCCTTCTTGACTTCAAAGCAAAGTTGATAATGTAGACATCCACGCCATCCACACACCAGTGCTCACACACAAACAAGCCGAAGCAAGATTATTTAATTAATTCACCTAGAGTTTGATTTAGAATATTTTTGTATATTTTGCTCCATTTAATTTGTTGCTGTTGCTCCGGTGTCACCCTGCAGGCTGTGGGGTACCTTTAGAGGTGTTTCCAGTTTTCACTGAAGCCGACAACTTGACAGGCATAATAACTATATCTGAGGAATGCAGCTTAGATGTTTATTCAAATGCAGTTATTGTTGTGGGGGAGTGGATTAGTAACTCTCAGGCTTCACTCGGCGGTTATCGATGAGGTGAAACTCGGAGTGCCGCAGCAAAACTTCTCGGTGACCAAAACAGAGGAAAACACGAGGAAACGGCTGGCAAGTCCAGCAGTTGGTTTGAGCACTTCTAACTGAGAGAGTCTTTTGAAGGTTTTGACGGAATTTTGCGCATATTGCCAAAGTAAGAGCTCACCAGCCTCCAAAATGTACAGCGAGCATGTGTGCTGTTCCACCAGCTTGGGTGTTGGTTGACCTACTTGAATGTTTGGTCTGCACACGAGTTGACAGCGGAGCTCGAGCCCTGTGCCACACTAAACTAACGAAGAGCAGCTTAATAAGGGAGTGTCAAGTCGCTCTATTCACTTCTGTAAAACTTCAGTGTGCAAGCTGTCACTGGAGTACGGACCAACTGCCTTGCATGATAAAGACTTACCAGTTTAAGACCATCACTCCGCAGTACCCGCTCTGCTTCCTGTGTCATCACGGACAGTAGTCATGGAAACGTGAAGCCCAATTCACCTCCTTCATGTGACTTGGTCTGGATAAAAGTCTGTAAATGTAACAATTAAGACAGCTCCCTTTACAACGTGTTCTGAAAGAACTTTAAACCTTAGCCTGCATTGACTGGTGTGAAAGCAACTTGAGGTTACCAGGGTACCGTAAAGTACCTGCAAGTTTTTTTTCATAAATGTGCCAATACTTGATGTTTTAAATACACTGAGTTGTCCAACTTTACGAAGCAAGAACCGACGGCATCTGCTTAACGTGACCTTTGCTGTGTGTGTGTGTGTGTGTGTGTGTGTGTGTGTGTGTGTGTGTGTGTGTGTGTGTGTGTGTGTGTGTGTGT
>JASSRZ010000014.1:4750583-4761771 GCA_032164315.1 Malacoctenus gilli | reverse complement strand
CACACACACACACACACACACACACACACACACACACACACACACACACACACACACACACACACACACATATATACCTCTAGTGACCTCAAGCCGGACTCATACAGGCGTGTGTCAGTCCCATTATGCAGTGTTTGGTGGTGATAAGCCGAGGGCGTACGATGACGGAATGAGTGTCAACTGTTCCCAAGGCCCATGACATTTACACGTAGGGGTATCAAACTTGGATCCCTGTCACAGGTCATTTCTCAAAGGTGTGAGCGTGCACACACACACACGCACACAGACACACACACACACACAGAAAGCTCCATCTCCTGGAGCTCCCTTGTTTCCCTGCCGCTGTCTTCTTCTTCATGTGCCCGGGCCGATCAGCCCATCAGCCAAAGAGAAGTTTGACAAAGGAGCAGAAGAAATATCTTTTTATTTTTTTTCTCGATGAAATCACAGCGCAAGATTTTTAGCCGTTATAGCCATGAATCTACGCTCGGACTGACATTTAAGCCTCTTTCTTACGACAAACACAATTTGGCTGTCAAATCAATGAGGAGCGGGAAGGGAAAAAAAAGTGGAATGGGCTGTTGTTGGGGGGGGAGGGGCTGATGGGGGGGGGGGTCACTGTATAGCGAGAAACGAAAGGATGACGAGAAGGAGAAGAGGCTGTGCGTGCGTGCGTGCGTGCGTGCGTGCGTGCGTGCGTGCGTGCGTGCGTGCGTGCGTGCGTGCGTGCGTGCGTGCAGAAGGGGAGGGATTGTATCTGTAACGGTTGATTGAACATATTGCACTTGTGTGGACAGCTCGAGAATATTGCTCATGTTACTTCAGCATGGCTTCTCCTCACTCACTTTCGCCGTCCCTTATTTCTCTTTTAGTCTGTCCCTCCATCTTTCATGTCCGTGTGTGTGTGTGTGTGTGTGTGTGTGTGTGTGTGTGTGTGTCCCTCTCAGTGTAAATCAGTCTCTCTAAAAGGCTTGTAATTGATTCTGCTGTAATTGGTCAATGACAGGAGATGCTTTGGCAGAAATGGAGCATAAACACGTCTTAGACACAATTTGCAGGATCAATGGGAGGCAGCCGGCTTGGGTGTGAGTGAGCGGAGGGGGGATGGAGGGGAGTAGGGGGGGGGGGGGGGTTGCTGGGGTTGGACACTGGAGTGAGGGAGGGGGAGAGAAGGAAGGAAGCTGTAAAGTAGGGAGGGTCTTACAGTGTGTGGCTGCGGCGCAGGGGTTTTTAAGTATCACACCACCGTGTCTGATTGAGGCACGGAGGCTGAGAAAGCTCAGCGGATCAAAGACTTTTCAAATAGCTTTCTCTTTTTCTTTCTCTTTTTTTTCCCCTCCAACTGTCACACTGTTGGTTCGTCGAACGGCGGGCGCGTCGCTGCGGCTGGGTAGTTTTCGAGACAATGAAAGGTGAAATGAGCTCAAATGAAATGCTAATCACACGCATAAAGAAAAAAATCAGTTCACCTGCCGCGATTCTTTTTAAGGTTTTATTGTTTCCCTTTTCCAATATTTATACAGAGTTGAAAATTGGATGAAAGCAGAAAAATCGGCAGATTCTTTTTCTCCCCTTTCTGAACCAGAGCTGCTGTTTATATTTTGACTTGTGGCAATTATTGTTTTGTTTTTTTTAAACTAACCCCTTTAGTGTGATTTGCCAGCATGGTTTTTTCGATATACATTTAGGTGTATCGGGGGCTTCGCATTCAACCAAGATTTTGAACTGTCCCTCTATAACTAATTAATGGCGTAATTATCTATGTCTTATGTCCATTGTGATTTCAATCCAAGAGTTGTATTATTGTGATGACTAGTTTCTGGTCAGGACCTTTTTGCTGCCCACCAACAAGCATTGAGCAGATGTTTTTGGTTTTTTTTCAAGTGAGAAATCTAAAATTCTTTATTTCATTTTTGACTTTTCTTTATATTTGTCTCAAACACAATCAACCTTTTGTGTTCAAAGTTCCATGTGTCAATTTTCAGGTAATGGCAACAAAGTAAATGTAAATCATGCTCTTGGAAACAATTCACAACTTATCATGGACTTTGTTGTGTCCTTAAAATCATGTTGCCGCCTGCTCACTTTCATCATGTACAGTTTTCTTGTATTTTATGTACTTTTGTGTCATTTTTATTGCTGCTACGTTTTCAGTAATACTTTCACTGGTACTTCAGTAAAATGTAAGCAGTACAGCAGTATTTGTACTCGCGTACATGTCAGGCCAAGTCTATTTGCATTCTTGCAACACACAGCAGAAGACAAATACATAAAACAGGAGCGCCTTTTAATATCATTTGTGGATTGTGTGTTTACTGCAGCACCACTGTTTTGCCATTAGCAGCTCACCAGATTGAAGTGGAACCGACGTGCTCTGAAAGATGTGGACGACGATCACACACACAGCTTCTTCATCCCCGTTTCGTGTGTGTGTGTGTGTGTCTCTGCAGGGATACGAGGTGCGGAAGATAACAGCCATTGACCAGGATCTGGGCCGACCGAGGGGGATCGGCTACACCATCATCTCAGGTCTGAGTCACATAATCAATCCGACATCCACGGCACAGAGGGGGGGCATCGATCACCTCTTATCATAATTCCGCAGCAATAATAGGCAAGTCTCATCAAGCGCGAGCAGTCAATAACTGCAGCGAGCAGCGCCGCGGAATCACAGAGCAGGCTCGGGCCATGAGCGGTTATTAATCACTGCTTTTTGGGGGGGGTGCAGTTGTGCAGGAGTCAGCCTTCGTTTATCGCTCTCATGTTGGCTCGCGCCATCGAAACAGGATTATGATTTGTCAGAGTGACAAATTTGACCTTGGGCAGAGGAGAGTGATCTCCGGATTCCCCGTTTTTTTGTTTTTCTTTTGCCTACTTGTGTGTTTTTGATTTCTTTTCTCACATCAGACGAGACGAACGCCGCGATTAAGAGTCAGGGCTAATGACTGCCACCGCCAGCCGCCTCCTAAAGACGCGCAACTTGTGCCGGTGTCGCTGTATGGAAGCGTTGGACTCCAGTGGATGAAAGAGGAAGTTACAGTTTGCATGCTGCTGATAAGGCGTTCGCAGTGATCCCGCCTTAATGCTCCTGAACTCGGCTCTCTCGCGCCTGCCAAGGATATGATGCCTGCCAGTTACTTCGTCTGTCTGTCTGTCGGTCTGCCAGCAAGATATCTCCCAAACTCATGAGCACACTTTCATTAAACTTGGTGGACGGATTGACCTTGAGGCAGGGAGCGCCGACTTATATTTTGGCGCCGATCCGCATCTGGTGTTGTTTCTGCTCGACAGGTAATTTGTTATTAATCCTTATCGAGGAGTGCTGACGAGTAATGACATGAGCGTGCTGACATGGTTCCAAGTCATTTGGGAAGTTCCACGAAACCCTTTGAAAACAAACTTTTAATGGCAGAAATGATGTTGTGGGGGATTAATAGCACGTGTGTCTGCCTCCGATGCCCACACTGTAAAACTTGTGAAACACCAGAATTCACTTTAACATGAGTGGTATCAAATTAAGCAGAAGATGATCAGATCCGTGTCCTCAATGAGTAACATTAGTGAGACCCCAATATGTAAGAGGACCACTGCAGAGGCGGGTGTGTCTGCTGACCTTTTAAAAGGGGCTTCACTCTCACCAAATGCGTGTCTTAATCTTGACAGGTTGAAGATCTTTCACAGTTTATACATCGTATGAGCGGAAAACTTTCTGAAATGTGAAGAAAGTAACAACCTTTCAATTTGCCTCGTAAGGAATTAAAGATGTGACTTCGTGTGTACTTGCAGAAAATGTTGCCGTTTGCGGTTTAGGTTCGTGACGGATTTGCTTAATGTTAAATTGAAATCTCGGGTCCTTTTCATCAAAACAAAGGACTCGGAGATCGTTGGACTTTCCCCCATTTTTCTCCATGTTTCCGATGTGACGGTGAGTTTGCAGCGGCCGCATATTCCTGCTGATATTAACATACCATTAAAATAATTTGCTTGTAATTAGGCTTGTTTTGAACATCAAACACACTGAACATGCTCACTTGCTGTTTCTTCGTGAATGTGTCGTTAGGATTCAGTTGTGCTCCTTCGGTTCTGGTGGGGAACCATCAAGAGACAACAGCAACACGTCCGGGCTCTCCTTTAGCTTGTTCGTCTTTATAAACTCCATATTCCTATTAAGATAAAACACCCCCATCCCTTTTTTTGTCCCTGTGGCCCGTGCATGGCTCTAATACCTCTTTAATACCCCTCCGGGGTGTTTGTTTTAACCACAATCAGCGTCTCAGTCCTGAAGGACGAACAATCCTCCTGGAAGATCCTCCAGGACGCCGCCATTGATCTGTGGGGTGAAAACAAACACCCGACGGGAGGATTACAGCCGTCTGCGGACCGGATCCTTTAAACTCTGCCCCCCCCCCCATTCCCCCACCCCCCCGTCGAGCCCGCAACGAGCCGGGATGGAAGGACATCGGTGCCTCCAGTTTAGCCAGCTGGCCGATAAGGGCTGGCACGGCGTGATAAGCCTGGCGCACCATGGGAATTTGGGGTTGATGAAGATATTCATTGTCCCGCCATCTGCTGAGTCACTGCGCGACCTCGCAGCCGCGCAAGAAATTTGACCCCCCGTGTGCGCGCGCATGTCGCGCAAGCGCAGGCGCGCGTGCGGTCGCGTATTATTCGGCCGACGCCGTCCTGCGTGTGTGGACGCAGCGCGCAAACCCAGCCCTCCTCTTCGCCGCGCTCGCCATGAAAAAAAAAAAAAAAAGGTCCCGGCTCCCATTCAGTGCGCACACCTACTCAGTCTTACTTACCGTCTGCTGCCACATGTTGTATTGTTGTGTGTGTTGTGTTTGCCGCAAAGTTGAAGGGCTGAGTTAAGCTCTAGAGGAGAAGAGCATTAAAAAGACATTAATTAGGCGGCGCGATGTATTCCCAGTCATGGCAAAATCAAGAGTTATAGCGCCGCACTAAGCCCTTATGGAGATGGAGTCTGTAGGCTTGATAAAATCATTATAAGTTTGACAGATAATGAAAGTTGAAGGGTGATGCAGTGCCAGGAGATAAAGGTGGGAGGGTAAGGTTGTCGCGCGGCGCATATCCGGATGCGTCCGCGCACGCTTGTTACATGCATCCTCCCCCCTCCCCCCTTCGCATCCGTCGCCCGTCTACCTCCCACGCTTCCGTCGCAGTCAGCTCGGTGTGTGGGGGGGGCGGGGGGGGCGCGCTCGCGCGCAGACACGAGTGCGGCTCCGCGTGAAGCCCGCCAACCCGCCCGCCCACCCCCCCCCCTCTTCGCCCCGAGTGTCCTCGGAGAGTGCGGTGCGCTCCTGCGGGACTCGTCTCATTAGTTCGGTAATTAAGATAAACGAGGTTTTAATTGCAGCTGTGATTCACGCTAATGATTGTGGGACTCGAGACGAGGATTTCCTCTCCCTTCCTCCAATCACGGGGAGGATCTGGGATTTGATGTGTAGCAGAAATACAAGTGCAGCAGCACTCTGACTCCCGCGTCGTTATTGTTTGTTGTGATGGGGGGGCGGGGGGGGGGCTGTTGCGGTAAATCCCTGAACCACAGGGGATGATTTATCCTTTTTTGGACCTCTGACCCACTGGTCCCATTAAATATCAAACGCCATCGCCCCCCCCCCGGAACGAGCCTTTGGATTTAGTGTGGACCTAAAAGGCTCCGGCAATAAAAGCAGAATCTGCACCGATAATAGAAATAAAGGCTTTTATTACGAGGCCGTAACGGCTGTTGGCCTAAACTAATAAAAGCAAATAATCTCGCATTACCTCCCGACAGAACTTTATTGTGAAGAAGAACTCGTCGTCTTCCGTCCTGCTTTTAAGTGGGGCTAAAGCACCACGGTGGTGCCGAGGTGATGTCCAGTAAATGACCCAAACGCTCATCACCGGAGATGCGGCTGGAAACACTCCAATTCTTTCTCCTAACTGGTCCAGATTTTCGTAACAAAACACCGGCACCAAGTATAATCATCAAAGCCGAGCAGAGCCAGCTTAATGAAAGCAACGCTGACCATGTGACGGATCTGCGCGACAAATTTAACAAACAAGATTAAAATATTTAATCCGGCGTTAATCATGTTAGTATGCTTTTGAAACCTGACAGGCATCCTGGCCTGGAATGGAGACGTTGGTCTTCTCAGGGAATCTGGTGTCTCTTCTTTTCTTTTTTTGGTTTTTTTTTTTGCTTTTGGATGCGAGAGAAGCAGCGCAGTGACACTGACAAAAATCCATGTGGATCCAGTCACAGTTGCGGACGTTTCGTGGCAACGGCCGCCATCCGTCGCCAACTTCCCGGTGCCGCGGAGATTCAGCCAAACATCTGACTTGGAATAAAAAGTGTTGGGATCTAAAAGTCTCCGCTATGTTTTTCGCTCGTCAAGAATCAGAAGTTCTCTTTGTCATTCGTATCATAGCGAGTCTAAATTGGCCTCTGGCGGTGTTGTATTAGTTTATATTTTTGCAGTCATCTTTAATGTGCGTGAAGGCCCCGTTTTAAAAAAAAAAAAAAAGATTTGTTCTTGGCTCACACTGGCAACAGGCGCTATGGAGATAAAAGGAGGATGGCAGAAGGCGCTCAGGTGTCTTTTTTGGACAGCGACCACGTGTCGGAGGGGAATCGACTGTCGGCCCGAGTGTGGTTTTCAGCGGGTGCGAGGAGTCCAGTTACAGTCTGGGACGTTATGTGACCCTCACACAGACCAGAGCGCTTACAGCACTGCCTTACACCTGCCACATGTTTGAGAAGGTGACGTAAACATACAGTTGGCATGGATTTGTTTCACTTTGAGTCAGTTTTTCTCATCAACGCGTGTATGTTTGAAACACAGGCTGTGATCGGTCCCTGTGGTCAGTGAAGTAAATCATCTAAATGTACAGAAAACATGTCTTCGCCCATGGAAAACTTCGCTCTCTTATGCCTTCGTCACACAAAAAATGACCGCTTTCTTTTCCACCCCACTGATCTCAACTGTTAGAAAGGGCTTTCAACCTCCCGTCCAGCGTGACGCCACAGCGTCCGGCCACAGACGGCCGGTGTCCACTCAGAGGAAGCCCCAGGTCCCAAGCGCAGATCCATGTGCGGATGTCTGCGTGCAAACGACATGGAGGGATCATCCTCCCGTACCAAACGCACACAGGCACAGAAAAAACACAATTTTGAGAAAAAAAGGAGATTAAGTAATATGAAAATACCCGCTATTGGCTCGCTAGACGTATTCTTTACCTTCTCTCTGTGCGATTCACACTGCAGAGCGTTTGAAGCCAACAAGTCTTGCCCTAGATTATTGCCGTCCTTTACGAGTTAAGCTTGCGTAAAGTTTGTGTCGCCACTCCAGTGTGCTGTAATGATAGTGTAAGAATAAGCGGAATAAAAGTCAGCCTCGCGTCGCGCCGAATGAAAAGGACATCCCCCAAGCCTTTCATATCAGCCTCTTGTTTATCTGTGTGCTCGGTTCTATCTCCTTTGTCACACGCAAGCACAACTAATCCCATCCTAAGCTCCTTCCATCTCTACCCTTTTCTTTCCTTTTAGACGATTCTTCCCTCCTTATTGCACCGACTCCGCGCGGGGGGAAACGGCGGCGGCGGCGGCACGGAGCTGATTTAATTTGCAGCAACTCAAGCAGTATAATTGTCGAAGCTGATACAAGATGATAACTTCATTTTTCCGCACTGTTTTGAAGTTTGTCGGAGGCCGCGGAGGGCGACCGCGCGCGCTGCACAGACGCACTCGCGGCGCCGCAGCCACAGGGCGTCGCCCGGCTCTCGTGGCCTTCCTCTTCGGGGGCGGCGTGCGGAAACCCGGCGGGCTGTCGCGCCGGGGGTCCGGCGCAGGCAACCACATCCAGTGCAGTGGGTCACGGGGGAGGTGGCACCTTTCACAAGCCGCCCCCCGCCCCCCTCAGACAGGTACAGGCGCGCCATTTTCCCGCCTGGACAGAGTGATAAGCAGTAAAGGCGATTATTTCTCTTCGTCTGCTTTTCCACATGTACCTTTATCCCTCAGAACTGCTCCACGCTGATGCTCCGATTCCCCGCCACCGCTGCCTCACTCATATCAGCGGGCATGCTGTAATATGGACAGGCCTAATACCTGTTATTCTATTGGGAGCTCTTATTGTGAGCGCCGTGTCGCTGGGATTTCTCCGGGTTTTCAATTAGACGCTCCGAAGCTCTCCACAGCCCGCTGCTATGTAATCTCTGAGAGGAGGCTGATAGTCTGCAGGGCGCTGATCGCAACACAATCCCGAGTGCGGCGGCGTCTGGCGGAGTCCGACAATCGGAGCGCGATCGCGGGTCTCAAGTCGAGCCCTCACTTTGTTGCGATATCGCGCCCATCCAGTCGCGCTCAGGCGCTACCTGTTGGCTCGGTCGTCCTGTTCATTAGGAATTCTCTGTAATCCTGTTGGCAGCCAGTCGACCCGCCCCCGCGCGAGTTCATGCAAGTTGAATGAAGGCAGGAACGAGAGCGGCGGGTTGGAACCCAGGTGGAGCCTTTCTTTGCACGTTTGCATGTTCTTCCTGTGTGCCTGTGGTTTTTTGTCTGTGATGGACTGGTGACCTGTCCAGACTGTTCACTAACCAATCGCGATTAAAGATAAAGTAATGTTTTTAACCGAGAGCATTATCATATCAAACATGTCAAACCTGATTCGAATTTTTGGTTCGAATTTAGAACTTTTACAACAGTTTAATTTTGATTGTATGATTTCAAAAAATTAATCATAATAAATAAAAGAAAAAAAACATAAACAGAAGAAAAAAACAAACAAACACCTTTTAGCGTTAACTGTCCATGTATTGGCTGTAATCTCTTTTCAAAATAAAGCACTTTATTGATCCAACTTCTACATGTTCCGATCCAGGGTGTTAAATTCTCTCTTGTCTGCATTTGTCCTCCGAATAAATGGGAAGCTATCTCTTCTCAGTACGATTCTGAACAAGAACTTATCCAGATGTTTTACCTAATTTACTCCACAGCTGTGTGTTCCAGCCAGTCGTTACCTGCTGAGCTGTGCAGAGACACACATTGTATTTACCGCGCAGATTGCATTACACAAAAGGGGCCGGTGAGTGTGTCGTGAACGAGATTGAACAAAGTTACAATTGTCACATGTATGCTCTTCAAACATACAGCCAGTTAGGTGTTGAGTTTGACTGCGGCCGACCGTGAATCAATAGCTGCAAGTCTGATTATCTCTTATGAGGCTCGAAGATCTTGGCCTGACTCTCGTGTCTGTGACCAGGATGAGAATGAGGTTATTGTTTGGTGGGCTTTGCGGCGTCTGGGACCAAAGTCAACAGTGGGAGCACTCGGAAATCCGACAAAGACTTTGTTCTGTGTAAAGCACATAATAAAGCAGGATTTATGCCGTCAGAGCTGCACTCGACTTGTCAGTTGGTCAAAACATGTCGGGACCGCGCACTCTCCGACCTGCCTTCCAATGTGGACACACACAACTCGTGTAAATGGCTCAGACTGCGTGCTGAGATCGAACAGCAGCGCGAAGATGAGAAATAAGCAGAAACAGTCTATTTTGTAGTTGTGACTGAACTATGCACTTTTCACTTATATATTGTGTAAACCATCTTGAGTGATGGATGAAAAAAGTATCTTTTCGTACAAACAGTTTTTAGTACAATGATCATGAGACATCTTCAATCCCCTCTAACGGCTCTTTTCTTTTCCTCTGCGTTAGAAATGCGATTTGAAGATTTCCTGACATTCACAGACGCAAAAACTCATTTAGACTGTTTTCGTGAGCGTTTAGATTTCCAGCGTTTGGGAATTAAAACCTCGCTGGCTGTTAAGAAGCAAACACAATCCGCTGAAAGGTTAAGCGGGGCTTTAAACCGACCGATCGACAGATCAGGTCGACAATCTACAGGTGGTAAAGATTATTGGAAGCGGCGTCGTCACGCCTCCCCGGCAACCCTCCAGCGCCGGTGCATGATGGGAACTTTTCCCATCAGCGTGATCTCTGGGCACTGAAGGAAGCTGCTCCCACCAGTCCTACAACGTCTTACAATATTTGTCCTTGAACCCTCTTTTTTTTTTGTTGTTGTTGTAAAGAAAAACTTTTGATGAAACTAGTTCATTGTGTATTCATGAAATGCAGCCTGTCTGCCAATGGCAAGACACCCACAGGGCCATTATCACTCCGCATCACGCACACAGAGACACATGCACATGCACTGGAATGCTGTCACATGCTGAGGTGTGTGCATGCGCGCGTGTGACTTTGGTGTGTGCGAGCGCACGAGGCTCGCTGGTGTAGGTGAGGCGCCGCTCGTTTTTTTTTGGATTTTGCGGCGCGCGTAGTGCGGGGACAATAACTAAAAGCTCATCATTAATATGATTTGCCTGTAGGCGTAATCCTTAAAAGTGACACTAATTTGTGTACATTTAGCAAAGTACACAAAATCTTAGCCCCGAGACTCCGAGCGCTGGCTGCATGCCACATCGCATTACTAGAACGTTCCAGCGCCCCCATGGTGTTGTCACAAACTAGAGAAAACAGTTGTCACTGGCTTAGTCATGCCGATTACACTTGGAGAACTCCTGTTTCGCCTGTCCTCAAAAGCTCATTGCTGGGAGAGAGTCATTATCAGGCACTTGTCACACGCCCGATTGAACGCATCAGATCAGATGCCTCCTTCCTTGTGTTCTCCTGGGCAATCCCCTCATCATAGCTCCACACGTGTGTCTTTTGTGAGTCAAAACACTCCCTAACACTCCCGTCTGTTGCCTCTTTTCCTCCTCCTCTCACTCTTTTGGCCCTTTTTTAAGTGGAGGTGAGCGTTCTAATGAGGATACACAGGGGGGGAAAAAAGCTGTCATAACACAAGAGCCTGAATGTGTTTGTCAATCCATGATACGAAACCGCCGCCTTTTTTTTCGGGCCGTGCTTCGGAAACGCTTCAATTATTTAAAGTGGAGAATTATTTGGATTTCCTTTATCTTGTAATTGGAGCTGCAGCTATTCAGGCTATTGTACACATGCAGAAGATGATAGCTATTTGAGTAAGTTTATGTGCATGCTTGTGAGCAGGTATATACGTTAGAGAGAGAGAGAGTGAGCGAGCAAGCGAGCGAGCATGTGTGTGTGTGTGTGTGTGTGTGTGTGTGTGTGTGTGTGTGTGTGTGTGTGTGTGTGTGTGTGTGTGTGTG
>JASSRZ010000014.1:4727885-4740177 GCA_032164315.1 Malacoctenus gilli | reverse complement strand
TCCAAGCTATGATGTCAGTCTGACCCTCAGCGTGGCTTATATTTACCAATGAAGCCTTTGCACTGAACCGTCTGTGACAAAAATGTAAAAGAAAGATGATCTACGCTCCCTTTTTAGATGCTCAGATCAGATGCTTCCGGCAAAAACAGAACTGCTGAACCCTGCGTTACAACCTACAAGTAATATGGTTTGGTTTATGTTGGACGTTCCCAATGAATGTCAGATGAACATGATGAGAAAGAGGATTCCTTCACATAGCAGTCAAGCACAAATCTATCACCAGTGCAATCCTGTGACTCAACCCAACTTGACTTGACCCTAGTTCAGCAAAGTGTCGCTCTCTAACCGGTAACAATGTGCCTGTTAAAAAATACCAAGGAATGCTGGTCAAATGTGGTCTGTTGAGTCCACAAGAAAACCTCCGCAGACCAGAAACAGTGGACCCAGATGGCTGCCAATCCATCATACGCCTGAACAAACAGACTCTGATAAAAGTCTTTGTTTCTCAAAACATTTGAGCTCTGATTAGATTATGAATCTTCTGTTGTTCTTATTGTAATTTCAACATGATCAAAGTAAGAACCCTTTCTGTGAGCATTTGCTGTTTGTTCTATTTGAAAATATAAATCACACCAAAAACACATGTAGAAGTAATGACATGAGTTGTCATGTTTCTCACCATGAATCAAGCCCTCAACGTCTCTGAGAAAACCAGACAATTTGCTGATTACAGCACGTGGAGTTAAATTAGGCAATAATCCATCCAGACTCGCGGCATGTAGCTCTGTGGGCAGTGGGCAGAGAGAGAGCGCAGCACATGTCTTATCTGCTGGAGCTGGAACGGAGACAAATGTGCGTTTATGGTGTGTAATTCCTTTTCGGATTTCTGATTCAGTTCGCTGGTTAGTGCCGCTTTTTTTCCCCCCATTCATGCATTTTGATGTTGTATCCTAAGAAGTGTATTTGTTGTAAGGCCACATGCGTCATTCTGGGAGTACATTAAAGGACTGTGATGTTATCTTTTATCTGTTTAGAGGAAAACCTCTACATTAGGCTCCTAATTTACACAACAAAATTTGCCTTCATGACTTTTTTCACATTTTTCATCTGAAAATAAGCTCTCTTGTTCCCATGCTCACTTGTCTCTGCTGCAGGGGGTGCACAGCATGTTTCAAGTGTTCCTCACCGGTAACAACTCGGAGTACTTCACCATCTCGCCCACGGCGGTGCAGGGGCGTGCCGACATCAGGATGAGGGTGGCCCTGCCGCTGGACTTTGAGAACATTCGCAGCTACAGCTTCTCAGTGAGTTCCAAACCCACAGCATTGTTGAAACCTGTACAAATGGTGGATCCCTGTTGCCCCACTATATAAGTATGACAAAGCAACTCGAAGGAATCCCATTTTACAACTTTCAAAAGCGACACACTGAAATCCACAAGGCACCGTTCTCCAGCCAATAGACGTCGAGAGGTGCGACGCTCACACAGGGGCCCAGAGTCGATTTCAATCTCTGGAAATGTCCGACGGATCGGTTTGGTAAAGAGATACAAAGTGGAAAAAGAGCGGGCTACCTTCTGTCAGGCTGACGAGCAGACCCAGAGCAGCTCCAGTGCCCCTCTGAATGACTGCCCTTGAATAAACTCCGGACCAGGACTGATGTCCTAAAAAACAGGGACTGAATGTGGCCTCATTATGTTTCTCGCTGCTTGTTTTTATTTGTTTGGACACGAGGCTCGGCCAGACTGAGACTATATCACTTTCTCACCACTGCGGAGTTGTTTGAAGAGCGAAATTGGTATTTTGTCACCTCGGTTTACCCCTGAGTGGTTTACTGAACCACGGGGGCGCTCCGCTGTGCGCGCGTGTTCCCAGATCTCCAAATCTTTAAGAAGTCGGTTCAATAGCGTTTTTTTTTTAATTATAGAAAGGTGCTGAAAATGTTTAAAGAGTAGTTTTTTAAAGAGAAAATATTTTGCTCATAAATTCTGAAGCTACTCTCAAGGTGATGTTGCGTGAAGTTCAGTCGTCCGTCGCTTTCTCCTCAGCTTTTTGCCAACGAGTCCATGTCGGACCACGTCGGGTTCGCTCGCGTCTTCATCGAGCTGATCAACGAGAACGACAACCGGCCCATCTTCAGCAGACCGCTGTACAACATCAGCCTCCCCGAAAACACGCCGCCTGGAACGTCGCTGCTGCGCATCCTGGTGAGTGTCGCGGCAGACCAGCGCCCCAGGGCTGCGCCTGCTGACCGCAGGATAGATCACACACGGAGCGCTTGCAGGCGCCGCATCAAACAGGAAGCCACGCCGATGACAGGACGCAATGGGCGAAATCTTTGTAAAGTTGGAGTTTTACTGTTGGAGTTT
Source organism: Malacoctenus gilli (assembly GCA_032164315.1). Lineage (NCBI taxonomy): Eukaryota > Metazoa > Chordata > Actinopteri > Blenniiformes > Labrisomidae > Malacoctenus > Malacoctenus gilli. The sequence continues at coordinate 4,737,809 of JASSRZ010000014.1, read as the reverse complement.
GTGGCGTAAACCTCCTTCTGCGAAATCCACACCTAAAAGTGTGACACTCTGGTGTTGAACAAGTCGCATTTCAAAGTGGGCAGCAATTACCAGAGGATCATGGAGCTTATTGAAAAACTATTGCAGACGTCAATAATAATAACATGGCCCCTGGCATTAAGAAAAAGAAAGAAAAAAAAATCTTCCAATTTAATATTTAACTTAGAGAATTGCTCCCAGTAAATGTTTTGTACAAATGTTCCCCGGCAGGCATTTGAGAAGTTGTTTATTTTCTCGCAGCGAGATGCCCTTGAAGCCACTTCACCCTCCGAAGCTCGGCCTCGCTGACCTGACCGGCAGCTCCTGTTTTAAAGTGATCGCAAAAAAAAATCTGACTCTGCATGATTATTCATCACCAGTCATTCCTGGGACAGAATGCCCACAATCCACTAGATACAAGTGCCCCCCCCCACCAAAAAAAAAGCACAGTGTGAAAAATCAATAGTGTTTATAGACTGGGTGCGCATGAAATGGAGATTGCGGGGCGGACTAATGCCCGATAAGTCTGGCCGAGGCCGGCCTGGTGCTGGGAGCCGGGAGCCTGGCATGGAATCCCGATCGCTGGCTGAGCGGAATGATTGGGCTGTAAACAGAATGAGATGTGACTGACTCGGCATCAGCTCAGGTCCCAGAACTCGTCCACACACACACATACACACACACACACACACACACAGAGCTAGATGAAGGCTTTGGGATTCTGACCTGCTCGCATACGTGTTCAAACATACACAGAAAGGCAGAAAGAAACAAGGCCTCTGATAAGCCACACGGGACGACGCGCACACACTGAAAAACATGTTCTCTATGCTTTGTTGGCTTCATTGTGGGATCATAGGAACATGTGAAACACGCTGCAGGCACATGCCATGTGTTTGTTAGCTTCCCCAGACATTGCATCGACTTGCATTCATTTTGTGCAGTCTTGCTCGGACTCCGACTGCAGCGCTAACTCGGTTCGTATCCTGCGTTTTCCTCTTTGTGTGAGAGTCCATCAAACCATTACAAAGTATTTCAGAGCCACAGGCTCGTGGTGAAATACCGTTTGAAGTGTTCCAAAACAACTACAACGAAAAACACACCAAACATCGTGTGCACTCGCATGTCCAACTGTGTGTCGACATGTTGGAAACTGAACTTGGATACGAAAACAAGGAGGATGCTTCATTACTTATGCTGTCTAACCCCAAACACAGCCGGATCCAGAGCTCAGAGGCAACTGGAACCACCATCAGGCCCGTCTCACAACAGGCCTCCATTCTTACCTCGTCGAGTCCATCTAATTGTAACTCCTTCCCAACGCGAGGATCCTCTAATCTTTTGATGAATCTTGCAACGTCTTCATCCCCCTCAGACCACCGCAGGTTGATTTGAGGACTCGCGAGTCTTTAATCTCACAAAACTCTTCTGTAATGAAGTTGCCCCCTCGCACTTCAGTTTAAAAGCCCTGCTCCTCCAGAAAAAATTGCGTTTCCCAAACATTTTTCATTGCTACCTACACAAACAGAGGAAATTAAAGGAGTGGATTTTTTTATTTTATTTTATTTTTTAAATAAATGGGTGATGCAGGGAATATAGAAACGCATGTCACCCACGCACGCAAGCAAAATTTCTCCCTGGACGCCATCAATGTCAATTTACCTTGGCCCAAACCGCAAAGTCACACGTATGTATGCACAGTTGTGTTTATTAATGTGTTTGTGAAAAAGTGTTTGCCTCTGTGAGTTTGTTGATCAGTAATGTCATCAGTCAGCTACAACCACTGCGAACCACTGTGAGTCTCACCCGCGATGTTTATTCATGCCCAATTAAACGAGCCAAAGCTGCCCGACATGTGTTTCTTTGACTTATGTGGTATTTAAATTGGAAATTAGTGTTGTAACTGAGGGCTGCACAAAGGGAGTTATAGGGTGAGCCGCTGAAGACATGTTAAATGTCGCAAAGTACCTTTGTGCGTCTGAAGTGGGAGTTGAGTGGAGCGGTGACAGGAAGCACAAAGTCCCTCAAGTGAAATCTCTGAGATCATTTCTCCTGATGAATCCCCTTCTTCTGCCTCCAACATTGTAAATGCAGGGTGCAGAAGTGTAAAAGTAGTCTGAATCACCTCGCGCTGCAACACTTTCCAATCCACTGCTGTGAGCCACTGCCAGGTAAAATAATAACCGACCACATCCATCATGCGGCTGCTAAGGTCAAATTATGTCACATGTCAGCTGAAGGGACCCGCTGCGCCCCGAGAGCTAATTGTGACGAAGTGAATGCATAAGGTCCTTAGCAACCGTCTGAGTTGTTACATTTCAACTTAACTCGGGTTCGTTTTGTTCTTTACTTCATATACCTAGGCTCTGGCTGAGTATGTATTCAAAAACCACTCGATTTGCTCGTTTTGCGGACGACGTTTCGTTTTGTTTTTTCTTCCCACCCCGGCGCTCTGTGAGCCTGCCACGCTTCCAGCAGTTGGGGCTGCGTCGTTTCTCTGAGTGCAATGAAACAAACTCGAGGCTTTACAATACAAGCAGATTGCGAGGCTCTCGGTGCCTCTGAGCTGCCGTGTGTCAGATGACTGCAAGGTGCAACAGATGGTGGCCAATTTCTATTTTAGCACCAAAAGGTAGGACGGGACTTTTTTTTTTTTCACCGCTGTTGTTGCGGCCGGACCGGCTCTGCTGTGGAAACCAACAACCAACACCCTGATTTTTACAAAGCTATAATGAATGATTGGTGAATAAAAGGAGTACACCAGTAGCAGTGTCTGATCATCAATAAGTGATCGAACAGCTACATTATTATTATTATTGTTGTTATTATTATTATTATTATTATTATTATTATTATTATTATTATTATTATTATTATTATTATTATTATAAGGTGACAGTCCCCCTTCGAGTACTTTCAGACATTCCTGGAGGTATTTGAAAAAGACAGGTGAGATATTCAATGATAATTTGAAATTTATACCTTCAATTTTGATTTTTACTAATGTATCGTCTTACAAAAGTCACTTTTTGAGTCGTCAGTCACTGATGGCGCAGCACTGTGTTTCACATTTCTGCAGCTAAATATTATATGCTGGTTAGGGGCTCCCCCACTAAATGAAAAAATGACACAAGCTTGTACTGAAAACAAAAGGTCGAGAATCACTGGTGTAGGTAATAGCAGAGGATGATCAGACTCAGGTTGGTAACCCGTTATTCCAGTCATTCAGCAACTGGTAAAAGGTGCTCTGAGTTGGGCGCGAGCTGTTTTCGGGAGCTCCGGCTCACTCTCGTCTTTCCGGGGCGAAAGCGTCTCTGCAGCGTCTCCGCGCTCGTGGCGAACGCTGTCGAACGCGTGCCGGGCGGCTGGGCAGCGCCTGGTGTTTGCTCTCCACCCGCGCTGACGGCAATTTTGCATGTTAGTTCCCAGTTGCTTTTAAAAGTGCCAAACAAGCAGTGTGATAATGTAATTGAAATGCTTTGTCTGGGTAAATATTCATAGCTCATCTGATCACAGCTTATGTACAGTGTTAGTCGAGGCATTACTCAGGGCCCACTGCTGCATCCCTGTGGACACTTATGCTTAACATACCAGTGCACACTGACACACGCATATATACAGAGGCAGTGGCTCTTTAATATTTATGTGCTGCTGCATTACTTATCATTATAAATATTTATTGTGATTTACTCTTTTGTCTGGGTCCTTTTCTCTCTCTCTCTCTCTCTCTCTCTCTCTCTCTCTCTCTCTCTCTCTCGTTCGCCTCCTCGCCCTGGAGACTGGAGACACCAAGCAGCTGCTCGTATCAGTGAATCACTCCGACTTTTTCCTCCTTGGCTTTCAGAAGATCTGCTGTCTTTCATTCCTTATTTATCGTATGCCCTCAGTTCTTGTTTTTTCTCCCCCCCCCCCCTCGCTCTGTTTTACTATTAGATTGCTAATGGTTTTCAGGTGTTGCATTGATTCGCTCTGTGCTTTCTTGCCTGTTTCCACTTGGATGGCGCTCTGGTCTCGCTCTCCCTCTGTCTCTCTCTCTCTGCTCATCAGACTTCACCACGGAAGACAATGTGCATATAGAAGTGCAGTCAATCTGCACTTTCCCCTCCTTATGAGCTGTGACTCCACAGCGCTGTGTTGGTTCTACACTGGGGGTCCTCTCTCCTTCCCATGAAGTGTGTTTTACAGGCTGTGTGTAGATGGTTTTGTGTTCAAGAGCGAAGCCACAATGATAAATGTTCCCAGCGCAAGGTTATAAATTACAGAGTGGAGGATGTTTCACCACCGCCTCTGTTTAGACAGGCGTTTATAGGGTAATAGTCACAACAGTAATTATAATTCATTATTGTAATAAAAAGGGTGAGGCCCCCTCGCTCCCTCTCTCCCCCTCTCACTCCCCTCTCTCCCCCTCCCCCGCTCTCTCCTGCAAGTGTTTGGCGGCGGGCAGAGTTGCCGTTCATAATGGGGTACTCATCACGGGTGTTCCGTCGCTGTGAAATGGGGTGTGAATGGGTGTGCAGAGTGGGGGGGCGAACGGGCGAGTTGTGAGGAGGTCTGATCCCGAGCAGAGCCGGCGGCGACGCCGGCTCGGAGAGGCGGCGACGCCGGCTCGGAGAGGCGGCGCGGCCCGCAAACGGGCTGACGGGGGAGGTGCTGCGCGTTATGGAGCTAAAAAAAAAAAAACAAAGCAGTTCTCACCAGGTAATTTATTTGGAAACAGTGCGAATCCGTGTGCCGAAATTCCAACAAAACACACGCTTTCTTAAAAAAATAGATATTCACTTCACTGCAGTTCAAAACTATTATAATTACGTAAAATATTCCTCAAATAATCAAGAATATAATAATTTTTATAGTGTAATGATAGAAGGAAAGATGAGTTCTCCGCTTATTACTTATTGCACCACTTAAGCAGTGACAACATGCAAACCACTCCAAAATGACTCACACACACACTTCCTGTGATTGCAGCCGTGCAACGTGCCCCATTGGGAGCAACATGTGACTCAGTGTCTTGCCCGAGGACACTTCGGAACACGGACAGAGCGATGGGACGGCGACCTGCTCTCCTGTTCCTGTAAAATCAACAAAACTCCACGGAGAAGCCACAATCGCTGTTTATTTCGGTCATTCACGCGAGCTTGAATGCCACACGTTCGTGTTTTGTCCTCTGCCTCTGCCGAAGTGCTCGCCGCGTATTCTCCACTCTTTATCGGTCCGCACATCCTCCCCGTTCTCGTGCTAATCTGAAGCCTTCATCATTGAGGCCGGAGGCAGGAAGAGAGAAAGAGAGGAGGAGGACCGCGGCTGCCAGCCTCTCAGAGCTCTGCATTAAGCCTTTTCATTGGCAGCTCTGTCTCCGGCTTATGCCCACAATGCAGTCAGCATCTCTTTCTGCTTGCCTCTTTTCTTCTCCCTTCCACAGTCCCCCCCCCCTTCCCCCCAGACACTCACACGTGTGAGTTGTTGTGTCCGTGTGTGCATGCAAACTGTACAGTTTGTCTTGCAAGCTGCCGCCGCCGCCGCTCACGCCGAACGTCTCCGCTGCTTCTGTCGGACCCTTTGTTGGGAAAGCGTTGGACTTGTTCCTTCCTGTCGCGTGGCTCCGTCTGGCTGTTATCTGGGTGGTCAGGAGGTAATAGAAACAGGCGGTTGAATCCTGTCGGCGGGCGGCGGTCGCTTTGAGCGCCTCCACCTGCTCGGTAATGGTTCGGAGGAGTGAAGCGCTCGTAAACGCAGGCTCACCGTCGCCGTTATGCATAAGTGTCCGCAGTAAAAACACACACAGCTCCCATCAACCCCCAAAAGCAGGTGCTCCAGGTCACAGCCAGGGGGAGGGATGGGGGAGTAGTGGGGGATGCGGTGAATGCAGGTCGATGGGGGGAAATCCACCTCATCAGTGCACTTGAGGTGGGTGTCCACAAGAACAAAGGTAAACATGTTTGTTTCAGTCAATGTGTGTGTGCGTGCGCGTGGGTGCGTCTGTCAGACTGACTGTAGTATTGATCTGTGCTGCAATGACGCTCTTGACCTCTGGATTGTTGTTATGGACACAGGGAACAAGTGCACTCGTGGAACTATATTAGTTTCAACACGCTGATCAGTCAGTCTGAGGGTCGGCAGGCAGCTGGTGGGACATGGCAAGGCCTCAAACATGCCTCTTCCGATTGTATTTTCTAAAATTGCTCAGATTTTTTTTTTTTATATATAATTTTAGTATTTCCCTTTTGTACAATTTTATTACAGGACATATGGTGGTGTGGTGGTTTGCACTCTTACCTCATAGTGACAAGGTCCTGGGTTACTTAATTGGAAGAGCTGTTAAAAAAGATGGAGTGATCATTTCATACGCATTTTATTGTGTTTTTCGTCTCCTTTTTTTTTGTTTTTATTAGCTTGTTTACCTTTTGTGATTTCATTTCAGTTTGGTTTATCGTTTTATTTTTCCGCCATCATTTTTACGTTTTACTTTAACACAAATGTGTCAATAATTTAACTATTTAATGTATTTTACCTTGTTTTGGTGATTTGATTATTTTTCTTAGTTTCGTTCTTTTGCTAGAACTTTTTTCCACACCTACTTTCTAAAATGCTCATAATTCCCATTATAATATAATTCCCAATATTGCATATTCCTTCTAGTTTGTGCATCCTCGCTTTGTCTGTTCACTTCTCTCCTGTTGTCTTCCTGTATAACACTTTGAATCTTACTCAAATGAGTGAAAAGCGTCACATATATCGATTGGGTGATTCTGTAGCCACTGTTGTTATCGTGTTGTTTAGTCTGTAAATTCCTGGGGGGGTTTTCCTAGATGTTTTGATGGTGATTATCAAGCAGCGCTGGTCTGGAAAAAAGAAAGAAAAAAAAAGTACTTGCTGAAGTAAACTGTGTGACGCATATCTCACTCTGAATTAGCATTTTTTGTCCCCCCGTGGTGTGTGAAAGTGCCGTGGGAGCAGAGCAACTTCGACACCGCTGATCCACAGGCACTTAATTTTAGCGGCGATAATGTGCCGCTTAAGAATGCAGAAATATACAGCTCGTAACGTGACTTTTGATTCTCCATATGGTAAATATTAAAAAGGGGGTGGGGGCCTGTTCAGTTGTGCGTGTGTGTGTGTGTCACCGCTGGATGTGTCTCGCTCGTAGGCCCGATCTGTGATCTTGTCATGCGTAGAGACAATGTGCACAAATGAAAGGGAGAGCCTTCAACGCGCACAGCTAACCAAGAAAGCAACCTGACAACCGTGTCGTTATGGCGCTCTCCCGCCACCGCGGCTGTCAGAGGCTGGACATCTCCACTGGCTGTGTGGGCCCATGTTTGTTATCTGCTCTTTGTGCTGGTGTTTAGGTGTGCAACACTGAGACAGAGGGGGTTGTCCGTGCCTGGACTCGGGGTCATCTCGATTTTGACAGCGTGCTTTGACAGCCAGTAATTGGTTTCCTTTTCCATGCCTCTCAAAGCTCCTGCAGAAAAAGCAATTTTGGGAGCCAATCAATTCAAATTCCAGCTCACTCAAGATAGAAAAAGCCGCTGCAGCTTTAACCCCCCACCCCCACCCAACCACCCACCCACCTCGCAGCGCATGAGATAGCCGGGCTGATAATCTGCTCTTGTACCCACCGAGCACCCCCCCCCACCACCCCCCCTCCGCCAGCACATTCAGACGCACACGCTCGCCGTCTCCGTCGCCCTGTTCTTCCGTCACCCTTGAGGAGAAGCTCTCATTTCCGTCTTCCTCTTGAAAGCAGTCGAGTGCGATAATAGGTGTTTATACTGTAAACGGTTCAGCTGCGTCTTCACCTCAAAGCAAACACTGGAAACGCCGTGCCTGTCTCTTCATGCATGTGGCTTTTTTTTCTCCTCGTTTTTCGCATGTTCTTCGCCAACATATGCAGCCGCGTTCACGCTGTGCATTGCGACGCACGCACGCACGCACGGAGCCGCGTTCGCCTGCTGGCGTCACCCCTCTGATGGGAAGAAACACATCATTTAACCAAACTGGTCAACTGAGAACTAATTTCTCTTTTGTAGTTACTGCCTGAGGACTCCAGGGTTTGCAGAGTTTATATTGCCAATCAGCCGCACAGACTCTTTGGGCAGAAAACTTCGTAACAGCTTAGTCTGGATTTTGATCTGGACGCTGACTCCGAGACCTCGCCGACGCCCCGCTGCCGCGCACAGCGGCAGACGTGAACGCGGCAAACTCGGGACTTGGCCCGGGGGAGGACGCGGCCGCTGTGGGAGTTTGTCCCTCACCCGGTTTTTTCAAAGGTCGTTGTGTGGAGGCACGGCAACGCAGAGGCGGTCGGCAGCTCTGCCGATTTAGGGGATTTTAAACTACTTTGAAGTGCAACTGCGCCTTTAAAAACCAGCTGTCCAAGCTGAACCGTCGAGAGGAAACTTGGATATAAGAAAGTTGAAAGCAGAGATCATTTCAATGGCTCCGCTCCTCGTCTTTCTGCTTTCTTGACTGGAGCCCCCCCCCCAAATTGAGGGGTTGTGGTTTCTTTTCTAACCGCAGGTTTGGACCACTCAAGTATCCATGGCCCCCCCTCACACAGATCAATGTTCCAACATTACAGTCTAACCTGTGAAGAGATGACACAATAGAAAACCATTTTAGGAGCTTTATCTAGCCATTCATCTTTCTTGACTCACTGGGGATACGCTGGGGTCCCACAGCAGAGTAAAAGCTTCACTGGGGGTGTGTGGGCAGGGCATGATCTTAAATGACATAATCAGAGTTCAATGGTTCACGTTTAATGTTTGCATCCTGCAGGCCAACATTTCTGCCCTGGTTAGAGGCTTTTATTACAAAAGCCAACATGTTCGGTCGTAACTTGAGGCAAGACGTGACAACAAGCTGCCCTCTCGTTGACACGTTACAATTGGTGTTTGGATGACTTTTTATTTTCTAATTTATATATAATTCAACTGTTAAGGATTTCTATGCTAAGACTGGCCCATATCGGGCCTCTGGTCAAATGTTTTGGAGGTGCTTTTGGGTTTTAATCATCCAAGTTGAGGCCCAGATTTTCCTACTCTTGGTCAGAAGTGGCGAATTCTGTCCCATGAAGATACTTTCATGAGTTGGGGGTTTTTTTTGGCTTGTCGTTTTGTTTTTTAACTTCTCCCTGGAAAAAAAGTGTTGTTTAATAAAAGCCATTAATATGAAAAGTATCTATCCATGTGAACAATCGTTGCACTTTTAATGCTTGTCGTAATTGTCAGCGAGGATTTTAGGCACATTAGTCGGGCACATTGCCCAGCTTTATTTCCATGTCATTTCTTCCCTCATTAAATCTTGCACTCCTCTCGCCAACTTCTCTATCACCTCCAGCTCCCCGACTACAAAAAAAAATGTTTAAGCAACCATGACGGCAAAGGGGCAAACGCATAATACTCTGGTGTCACGAATTTCAGGGCCCGTGGTGTTAAACGACAGCGGATCCCCGCGCTGACCGATCTCTGCCGTCCATCTGCTGTGGGGCTGCCGCGTCGAAAGTGGAAAGTCTTTGGCGAGCAGTTGGCAAAGTGACTCGGCCACACTGTCGTGGTGATTGTTTGGTGGGGGGAAAAAGTTAGCGGGTCAGTGAATGATTGGAGGGGGATGGATGCGGTAGATGGCTATCGTCGTTCTCTCTCTCTCTCTCTCTCTCTCTCTCTCGGTCGCGTACGGATGGGTGGGTGGGGGCGGTGGGGGAGAGGTGGGCTCGGCCGCGGAGGCAGGCGCAGCATTAGCTCCCAGGCTGAGCCCGACTGCTGTCACTGCCTAGATAGCTGTCACGCTAACACCCCTGCTGCTATCATTGGAGCACTTATGGGGCTGTCACTCACCTGGGAGAAAGGAGGGGGGGGTGGGGAGAGGAGGGGGAGGAGGAAGGCGAGGGGGGGGGGGGGGCGC
>JASSRZ010000014.1:4714218-4727350 GCA_032164315.1 Malacoctenus gilli | reverse complement strand
TGTGTGTGTGTGTGTGTGTGTGTGTGTGTGTGTGTGTGTGAGTGTGTGTGTGTGTGTGTGTGTGTGTGTGTGTGTGTTACTTTGCATCAGGGAGACATCATTCAACACGCACGGGGACACTCGCTTGCTGTGTTGCATAAGTTACAGCCACGTCTAAGAGAGCCTGTCCACACACACACACACACACACACACATACAGGCGCGCACACACATGCCCACATAATAAGGTCGGTATCAGGGCATCAGTGAATCACAGTGACCAGCATTGTGGTTGACAGAGCCGACTGCAGACACGTTGGAGTCCGGCCCTTCAACTGACTGCAGAGCCACTGGAGTGAAACTCTATTACACCACCCTCTCCAGCCGCGATCCATCAGCGCCGACACAACACCCCGTGTGCAATGCGCCCCGCGCCCGCACCCGCACGCTGGTGCGCGTGCGCACGCTCGAAGACAGATCGCGTTAATGTGGCGTTTTGTTAAGTACGAGACTCCTGAAAGAGTTGCTCCTTCTATGGTACTCCTTTTATCTGCATTACGTATGACGGCAGTTGCTGCTGCTTTTAAAGCGGCGGCGGGTCGTGTGGGTGAGAAAAAATGCAGCACGTCTGCCATCAGACCAAATCCAATCAACACCCAAAGAGAGGCAGGCAGGCCTCGTAGGTTTTCAGATAGTCATAGACAGCTGTTACAGTGAGAAAAAAAAAAAAAAACAGGAACTGAGGAAGCGGCGTTCACGTGAAGAAACGGATCAAACTTATTTGCTGTGAATTGTGACGTTTTCACGGGAAAAGGGGGAAAAAAATACCTATTTTGACTGTTTTTAAGTGGGAAATATGGAACTGCTCGTGACTGTCACACTGATCACTTGCCTCGGCGTGATGGAGTTCGACACAAAACTTGACATGCTGTAAATGGACGGCAGGGAAAAAGACATGATTGCGGCCTAATCGTTTCATTCTTTTGTTTCCATCTAGGCAACGGACGGAGACGCAGGGACTTTTGGAGTCGTGCGTTACTTCTTCAGTGATGAGCCGGACCAGTAAGACGCTTGAAACGCTCCAAATGTCAAAAACAACACATTTTAGTCAGTTGGTGCAACTTTTATCACACTGATACCTGAACCCATGCAAAAATACATTTCCTATACTCCAGAATTTTCTTGTCTTCATCATGCAAAAACAACCCTATTAAAACACATCCTTATAAAACAAGCATGTCTCTGTGGTACAATAAAAAAGGGTAAAAAAAAAATCACAATCTGCTTCCATTCGGCTCGTTTGCCGTCTCCAGGTTTTCACTGGACGATGAGACCGGCTGGGTCACCCTGCGGGCCGGCCTGGACTACGAGCTGATGCGCCGCTTCACCCTCACCGTGCTGGCGAGGGACGGCGGCGGCGAGGAGACCACGGGGAGGATCCGCGTCAACGTGCTGGACGTCAACGACAACCCGCCGCTCTTCCAGAAGGAGGCGTACGTGGGCTCGCTCCGGGAGAACGAGCAGGCCGTGCAGCCGGTGGCCCGGATCCGGGTGAGAAACCGCCCGAACAGGTCGAGGAGGCGAACATCCACCCCGGCAATAAATGCGGGCCAAAGAGTACTCTTAAGACAGTGCCATAAAGCTCCCCTGTTTACAGCTGCGGTGAAAGACCCTGTAAACAAACACCTGTGACTCTCATTGCTTTTAAATATTCACACCCCAAACCGAAATCAGCATTCACGGAGGGATTCGCGCGCTGCGCTGCAACGCTTCTTCGGTTGCAACAATAAAACAGAGCTTATTATTGGTCTGGTATCGAATTATTCCACTTTTGAGTTGCCCCATGAAACCCCCCCCCCCCCAATAACAGATTTACATGGAAGCACATTCACAGCCATTAATCACAGACCCTTGATTTTCCTATTTCTTTGTTTCCGCGGGTGCTTCTGGTGTCGTTCTGTTTGTGTGCGCCGTAACCAAGGAGAACAGGCCGACCCGGTGTGTTTGGCCATCAGTCTCTGCCGCGCAAAAAAAAAAAAAAAAACGGCACAATGGTAACTAATAGCCTGCTTTGATTGCACCCCAGGGAGACGGACGATTCGGTCCCTCGTGGCTCGCCCCCTTGCCTTTTTTTTCGTTTACATCGCGAGAGCGATGCTCTCCGCTTGGCTCGCCGAGTTTGATTTGCGTGAGCTTGCCTTAAACGTTGCTGGTATTAATACGCCACCCCAGGAGGGAAAAAGCAAAAGTGGGGGGGGGTTCAAAGGAGCAGTGTGTCAGCGGTTTGCCCAGTCACACACACGATCCAGGGCGGGAAGGAGGCGAGAGGGGAAACAAAGGGAAGGAAAACCGCGCGTCGGGCGACAAAGTAAAGAGAGGCTTTGCTGCCGTTTTGCCTCGGAGGTTTCAGCCTCCCACGATCGCCGCTTCTCTCTCCTGAGAGCCGAAACCTCTCTCCGTCTGTGTGCACCTCCCGCTTCAAAGCGTTTCTTTTTTTTTTTTTTTTTTTGCTGCTCATTTATTTGATTTGCTGCCCCCAACTTGTCTTACCTTCAAGTGGCAATCGACTGCCTAATGTGGTCCTATTTGCTGAAATTTGATAGGAACAGTCTGGGAGAGAAAGCCACAGCTTAGGAAGTTGTGGGGGAAGAAAGGTATTGCTTACTCAACACTCTGGCATTAAATCAAAGACTCGAGATATGCGTGTTACGGGGAGATACATGAGTGTTTTTGACAACCTGTCCAGCCTCTAATGATGCCAGTGAGGCCCAGTAGACTTCCCTCACAGCCGGAGGACTCGCGTTTAAGTTCCTGCCAACTCCAGAATAATGAGGGGGTGTCATTGTTGTTGATGTTGTTTTGTGGATTAGCCCCACAAAGTGCGGCTTCGCCTGTCCTCTGCCTGCTTGGCTTGTCTGGGCTCGGTTGGTGTTCATCCAGTATTGACGCCTGCGCCACTAATAGCCAGAATCAGCTTTAATCTGTTCGATAACATACCGCCGCCGAGTGACAGCTTCCTGGCTGCACACATATGCGCGGACGCGCACGCACAAACCCATACTGCGCAAACGTACACGCGGAAGTTTCGGCGCCGTGTACCGCAGCATCTGTCTAGTTCCACTGTCTGTCTCACTCACTCACAACTTCTCTCTGTGGGCTCCTGACTGTCACTGAGGCATATGTTAAAGGCACCCCCCCCCCACCCCCCATCCTCATCTATCCTCTCCTCCCCTGTCTGCACACCCACAGGCTACAGACGAGGATTCGCCCCCCAACAACTTCCTGACTTACAGCATCACTTCTGCCTCGGCTTTCCCCGATTACTTCACGATCGTCATGGTGGAGGGATATGCAGGTACGCGCACGCGGATACGGCTGCGCTCCCTTTCGGGTGGAGCCGACCAGTGAGAATATAAGTTTTTCATCAGTTTGCCAACAAGTTTACAGACATGTGGTTAAATCAAAAGCACAACAAGCATATGAATGGATCATTCCATTTGACCCCTAATCTCTCGTCTCTGTTGCGTAGAGAGATGAGAAATTGTTGGGTAACTACTGAGTACAAGTCGTTAAAATATTAGGAAACTGAACTCAGGTGGATCTGACCATGTTGAGAGAAATCATTTAAATTTAGTTGATAAATTGAATATTTTATTTTCTTAAAATTTTTGTGCCAAAAATAAAAGAGAGGAAAAATTAACTGTCAACATTATTTTCCCCATTTTATTGGAGCAAATAGGAACAAATATAGGTTTTTTTCTATTATCCAAAATTTTCATCCAATTATTCCAGTTTTTATTTTTTTTAATTACATGATTTTCCAAAAATATTGATAATCAACCTCCTTCAGTATGCATGTGATAAAGAGGCGTGTGCTCCTCCCTCCAGTGATCACTGTGACCCGGCCTCTGGACTACGAGCGGGTTCCCAACGGGATCATCTACCTGACGGTGATGGCCAAGGACGGCGGGAACCCCGCCCTCAACAGCACCGTCCCCGTGACGGTGGAGGTGATCGTAAGTACCCCGCCACGACACGAACGGCGGCCGCCGCCTGGACGGCTCTCCTCGCTCACGGTGACGAGAAGCGCAGGCGGCAGAACGCCGCATGAGAGGAGCGTTCAGCGGACCCACAGTGCGTGTTGTCACATTTTTCATTGGACTCGGTTCGCTCGGTGGAGGAGGTACTAAGAATGTATCCATCACCTGATGGAAAAGCCTGAACACAAAGGAGAGTCGGGTCCAAAGGAAGAGTCTCAACAGTGAGGATTTCCCCGCAGTCCACAGAAACCTCCTTTTCTGCAGACACTTGTGAAATCAGACTTTTGGTCTTTTGATACTAATAATCAGATACTGATACTAATAAAGTCTCTGACTGATACTACCACAGTATTTATCACGTAGCACCTTCATCCCTGATCCTTCCAGCTGGTCTCAAATAGAATTTGCACTGTTGTTATTATTCATGTGTTCCTGCCAGAATCAATTGGGTCTTGGCTCATTAGGTGATCGTGTCTTCAGCTTTTTTTTTGCTCCCAGAAAAGCGCTTTGTTGGGGGGCGGGGGGGGGACTCGAAAAAGATCTCTATTTCCTGATCTCTCTTCTTTTCAAAGCCGAGTGTGCTTCTAATTCCTGCTTTTTTTTAAAAGATGTCCCAGAGCGTGGACACTTTTTTTTTATCGTCTCCTGGTTTCGCAGCGGACGAAGCTCGTGACAGCGTACTCCTCGCGCTTTTTTCTCACACTCCAAGGCCAGATCTCCAAAACTTCTCCCGAAAAGCTTCTTGAAGTTCCTCCTCAGATGTGACTTTGAAAAGGATTGAGGGAGGAACTCGTGCCGCCGTTGCATCACGCCCGCTGGAAGGAGCCTAAGCCGCCTTATCACGATCAGCCTGTTGATCCAGTGTGTGACAGGTGTCAGCTGGCTCTTGGCAGATGTTTCATACGTCTCAAACTTACATAGTGTGTGTCACTATTTCCTCACCATCTGAAATATTCGCAGAACTCTCTGATCCTTCAGCTTTGTTTGCAGTTTTATCAGAGCCTCTGCAGCTATCTCAGCTTCCAGTTCGGCTGCTTTTGTCTGTCTTATCGCGGCATGTCTTATTTTAGAGCACTGGAAAGAGTCCCGGCTGTTTATCCTCCTTCTCCCAGTGGATCAGAGACGTTTTAATATAGTAAAGAGTAAAAGAAGACGATTAGCCGGTCCAAGTTTTTGCAGCCGATTGCTGCAAGTTTTGTCTTGTGGTGAAAAATGATCACAGTGAGATTTAGCAGAAACGTGAGAGCATTTTCATCAGAGGTAAAGCTGCAGAGAGCAGAGTGCTTGAAGATTTAAGTTACGATTTATTTGTCAATATTGGAAGTTTCCTCCTCCATTAGAGGGCAGCATTGAGCGCACGTGTTGTACATGATGGGTGGGATCTTCAAAAACGAAGCCAATCTGCTTTTAAAGCTCATCAGTGTAAATGCACTGCAAAAAAACCCGAAATCTCCGCACGTCGATTTTTCCCATTGAAAGTCAAAAAGTGTCATCACACTTATGACACAACACAGTGGCATCAACAAACGCCTCAGGCGTCTGCTGTGATCTCTGGCACCCCATAATTTGGACTCCAATTTGCAAACCACTGGTACGATTCATCACCGGCGTTGCCACATCAGTCACATTTAAGCCACTTTGGTTGCTTTCATTATCGGATATCCTTTGCTGCATTCCTTTGTTATTTTATTATACAGCATCCTAACTTCTCTGGGTGTGAGGCTGTATGTCGAAGGACCTGCGCAGCGTAATTGTCTTTATTCTTCTCCGAGCTAAAAGCACAAACATGAAGGACGATCCCGTCTAAGATACTATAAATGCAACAGTAAAAATATAATGAGGAACCTCGTCTCATAAACAAGATCTCTGTCGGCTCATTTCCCATGATAAACATCTATTATACATGGAACTTTTCACTCATAAGAGAGAGAATGGAAGAAGAGCAGAACGGAGGGATCCAGCTGGAATAATCTTTGATATGTGAGGACAGCGAGGGTATCTATACGCATCCTACATGAGGGGGAAATCTGTGCCGAAGAATGCTGAAAACCAGCTGGGGAAGATGTTCACAATCCAGTATTCCCCATACGTTTCGCTGTCCTTCTCTCTCTCTTTCTCTCCCTCTCTCATTCTCTCTCTCTCTCTCTCTCTCTCTCTGTCCTCCACAGTGTCGTGACTCACACACTACAGGGGTTTATCAGTGGCTGGCAGCATCGCGTGCGCACAATGCTGCCTTTGCGCCAGTGTAGCGCGGAGCCCAGATAGATAATGGTGCCAGTGACTGTTGTTAAAGTGTTAACATTTTCTCAGCGGCTCGCGCAGTGGGGAGCCTCCATGTGAATAGCCACACAACTGGATGTGTTGGTGTGAAAGAGAGTCTAATTCAATGAGTGGGAGGTTGTGAGAAATTTAAAGGCTCGCACAAAGTCTGTGTGACAGTGGCTGCGGTTACTGTGTTGGTAGTCATTTATCCCTGTCAAATTGCAGGTCATGATTTGCCTTTGTTGCGAGCTAATGGCGTGATTGAGAAGGCTTTAATGATTTCCCACTACAATCGGTGTGCCCGCGTTCTGCTGTGTGCCTCAGCTTGCGTGCGACTTCTCGTCCAAGATACGTTTTTCAGAGTCGACGGCGACGGCTTGTCGTCTCCGCAGACATTAAAGTTTGTGTAAGTCTCAGTTTAGTCAGCCGACATCTGACGCAAACGTTCTCTGCTTGTCCCTGTCATGTTTTCCCAAAGATGTTAATCTCAGCGCGGATGTGTGTTAACAGCTTTCTTTGGAAAAAAAAGAAAAAACAACATTTTTTTTTTTGCTCATTGTCTCTCACTCGGAGTGGCGCTTACGTTGACGTTTATGCCTCCTGCAGGATGAAAACGACAACCCGCCCGAGTTCAGCAAGCCGTCGTACATCGTCAAAATCCCGGAGAACATCATCGCCGGTGAGCCGCGCCACACATGAAGGGGTCACAGGTTGCTTTCAGCTTCGTGCAAGCTCCAAACACAACCATGCAGTCACCTTGTACTTGAATTTGCATGTTTGATTAATACCTGTGTGGTCCTGGGGGTGTATTTCTATGTTTTATTTCCTTCCTCTGGTCTTTCCTGCTTTGTTTGTTTATATTTTTGCATAATGTTTTTAAATGCTCAGTCAGGATGTGGGTTATTGACCGCTCAAAGCTGCCGCGTTCGGCCTCATCCGAGCGTCCAGCCGACTCTTTCATCCCAGACAATATAGATTAGTTTGCAGTCGCTGGAGGGCAGTGAGATATCCCACTGCCGACACTTCCAATGCCTCGGACCCGGTTTTGAAGGAGCACACAAGCTGAGCGGCTTGGGCCGGGGCGGAGCGGAGGTTTACGGATGGGGTGGGGTGGTGAGACTGTGTCTAAAGTGTTTGGCCCTGAGCTGAGGGGCCTAAGGCTTCGGGCTCCGAGGCGGAGCTCAGGGCGAGCCCTGCAGCTCCGGCTGGCCTCTCATCCCCCCCCACCTCCCCTTGCCTGAGAATTGATCAGCGCTGTGCCAAGTTCGGGCCGTGCCAAACAAGCTGATAATCCACTAATCCATAAACCCACTCACTGCCATGCCATCAGTTGAGCTGGATGGGGGCGGTGAAGAAATTAGCCGTGTGAATGCCATCTCAGTCTGTCTCTGCCTGTCTTTACTAGATTTCCCATATTTTCCCCCCGACTCTCAGTTCAGCTTTTCTCTCCTCTTTTTCTCCCCCCCGCCCCCCCTTCCAACCACTCCGAGAGTTGCAACTTTCTTTGTCTCACTCCCTCCTCTCTCCCTGCACCACTCCGCAGGGGCGACCGTGCTGCTCGTGAATGCGACTGATTTGGACGCCTCGCGGGAGTTCGGCCAGGCCTCACTCATCTACTCCCTGGAGGGCTCCTCTCAGTTTCGTCTCAACTCCCGCTCAGGTATGCATGAGGGCGAGCGGGGATGTGTGTCGACATGTGTAAGCGGCCGGAATTTCGCCGACATATGCAGGCGTATGAATTTCTGACATGTCATTTTGAATCTTTTTTTTTTTTTTTCCGCGATATGCAAACGGCCCTGAAAGCATCACCATCTCTGCTCACGTCAGTTCCCTTTTCGCTTCACATTTCAGACCTTTACTTGTATGAGCACAGCAGTATGATTGTGCCTGTTCGGATCCAGCAATCCTTATCAGTCTGCAGGGGGAAAAAAAGTCTTTTTTTTTTTTTATTTTCCTCCCTCAGTTTGCCCTGACATAAAAAAAAAAGCTGAGCAGTAATGGAGCTCGCTCCCATCGCGTCGCTGTCCTGGCCGCTCCATCTTTTTTCTGTGCCGTTTTCATCCAACAACTTGTTGTTGTTGTAGGAGAGATCACAACCACCGCCTTGCTGGACCGGGAGCTGAAGTCTGAGTACATCTTGATAGTCCGAGCCGTAGATGGAGGGGTGGGGCCTCAGCAGAAAACCGGCATCGCCACGGTACGACATCACAGCTGTCATAGATCCGATTCCGTGACCCTTACCTGTTATTCTGGTGTCCCAGCGCCCCATTTTTTCATTCTATTCTTATTCAACGTTCAGCTATAAACAGTTTTCAGCTGACGTGTTCAGATAAGCACTGAGCTTTTATAAAGTCCAGTGAAACCACAGCTTTAAATGCTCTAAGTTCAAATATGACTTTTTTCCTCCAACCTAATTCCAGGTGAACATCACCATCTTGGACATCAACGACAACGCTCCCGTGTGGCGAGACGAGCCGTACCACGCCAACGTGGTGGAGATGAGTCCAATCAACACCGACGTTCTCTCTGTGAGTGCGTCGGGTACTTTAAGCTCCTCCCACAGTGCGAATGCTTTATTGTTATTTCAACAAGTGACCCTTCGTGATGGACTGGTGACCTGCTCAGGGTGTAATCGGCCTTCTTCTAATGTCAGCTGCAATCAGCGCCAATAGCTCCGCCTCTAAGTTTGATGAAGCTGTAAAATGATGTGCTGGAGATGGAGAACTAATGAGTAATGTAGGAGTATTAACTTTAATTGTTAATTCCTTCTTTTTTAGTCCAATTGTGGACAGCGAACAAGGTTGTATTTTTCCCGCATTTCTTTAATATTTCTGTTTGTTCTACAATCAAATTAGGAGCTTTGAAAAATGTCCTAATTAAAACATTGGGCTTCAGAAAAACATAATCTAATGGAGGAGATTGAAGATAGTTGTAATTGTGTGTGAACAATCATGGATTACAGGCTGATTCTCCAACAGCAAAGCTGCACTCGGACTAATAAGCAGATAACGGTGAATCTCGTATCTCCTTTACCGATGGACGCGCGGATATCACGGCGCAGGTCATCACAAAGTAAACTCCACCATTACCCCCAAACTCTCCGGTTGTCCTGCTGGTGTCTTTGGCAATGTGTTGTTGTTAATTAAGCCCTGATTGTCCATTAATTAAAGAGGCGTCAGTGAGTGTAATTAAGGGAGTCTGATTGCTAATTAAAATGTAGCCTGCAGTCATACGCATAGCAAATTATTCAGCTGCTAGGCAGAGAAGGAGGAGAGGACCTGTCTTGCAGAGCAAGAGTGTGGAATGGAGGAATGAACGATACGCAACTCGCGCCGCTCAAATGTTGCTACATTTTCCCCTCATTCACGCCTGCGTGTAGCTATTCCTCAGCCGAGTTCATCGGCGGTGCGACGCCACGCGCGCTGTACGGGACCCTCCGTGCTTGGCGGACAGACACCGTTGCCCCTCTGACCATTTTTCAATAAATCTGACCACCCAGGCTTTACAGTGCTGTAATTGGCCCCACTGTAGCCCCGGTCGAGCCAGTGTTTCCATGGTGACAAGAGGCCACCTGCTGAGTAGTCCTGGAGGTGTCCAGTGAGCCGATGAATTTGGCCGCTGTGCCCAGCGCAAAGGATCAGCCCACTCGAATCTCAGAGCGCCAAAACATCAATGCTGCAGCCTCTCGCATTCAGCTCCGATACACACAGTCGGTCTCCTCTAATATCTCCTCTCACAACAATATTCTCCTCTCTGACACTCGGCAGTCAAGCCGGGGCCACGGTTCAATAGACAAGGCTAATATATTTGCTCGCCATGTTTTAATGTGCTCTTCTCGGGCCCGAATTGATTAGTTCAACCGGCCGGGACCAGACACTTCCCCACATCTTATATCACCTACCTTTTGTCTGTGCAGCTGCTAATCAATGGGGCTCTTAGACGCCTTCCTACCATGTCCCCTTAATAATTAAGTACCTGCAAAACCTTTGTTCCTCTAATGACCAATTAACCAGTTTCCAGCTTTTTTAGTCAGCGCACTGAATAATTGATCAGCTCTTTAAAAATCAGCCGGTGTTTTGAGCCGGGCTCCCGGCTTCCCGCATTCATCACCCATCGTCACTGCGTGTCACAAAAAGAGACGTCACCATTTTTCTTTCAGCTGACTGATGCGTTACAACAGTTAGGAAAGGCTGCATGGAGATGAGGGGGACGAGGGGGGGGACTGGGGGGGCTCTTTTTCCTCGCACTTCTCTTTTTTTTAATCCCTCCTCTCTCCCAAAGTTCATTTCCCCAATCTCCCCATCGTCTCTCCTCTCACTTGCTTTCATAAATCATTTCTGACATCTATCCGCACAACTTTAAAGGTACCTCATGGCAAGTTTTAGGTTATGCCCTTTTTGTACACTGGATGGCAGTCATGAGCTGTGGTTCGTCTGTTTAAGCATTTAATTTTGGGTGAGAGAAAAATTCTGTTCCTGTCCGAATATCTTGCTTCTTCCGTCATTCAAATGATGATGGAAAAAGTGACTCACTGCGCTGTTCAGTGGTATAAAGTTGTACCGATCTCTGATCGAGTTATGGCTGGTTTGTTTCCGAGCTCTCCATGAATTTCTCTACGACATGGAGATCATTTTCCAGTTTCTTTCCGCCAGAAAAGTGTTTTTCTGGGAGAATCGTGTGAATATGAGTTCAATATACCGACTGAGAAAAAAAAGGCAATTTCAAGAGGTTTCCTCTCTCCTCTCCTTGCCAGGTTTTGGCCGTGGACCCTGACAATGGGGACAATGGGACAGTGGAATACAGCATCAGCCCAGAAAACCCTTTCTACACCATCAACAGCAGCACAGGGAAGATCCGCACCAGCGGGGTCACGCTCGACCGGGAGAGCTCCAACCCGAAGAACGCCGCGCTCATGAGGACCATCATCATCTCGGCTGTTGACCGTGAGTTGAGCGCGAGTGCGCCAGGGTGGAAGCCCGTCCCTCATCCCTGCCTTGTGTTGCGTACATTTACCAGACTCACCTAATTCATCTACAAGCAAGCTGTGATTGGTTTACATCAGTCTTTGTTGGTCGCTTTTAATTCTTAGCGATCCGCTTCCTTTTCCGAAGCCTCGTTCCTTAAGTTTTATGCCGGCCATGAAACCTTTTACGGCCTCTTGTAAACCCCCGCTGACCAAGAGATGTGTGTGTTTTTTCTGTGGCTCGGTGTATTTGGTGCTATCAAATGACCCTGATTTGTTTACAAACTCACATTTAGGTGGATTTTCTGTCCTTGTGGGGACAAAAAAAGTTTCCAGACATCACTGCTTTTCAAAGTAGGTGATGAAGCTGGAAAGTCGAAGCTCAAAGTTATACTGTGATCCGGGTATGTTTTAAAGTTAGAGGTCAGAGATTTGGACCTGAAACTCCAAAGCAATCCTGCTGTGCCCGTCCGTAACAGCTGAGATCGGACTTAGTCTGCAGGAAGCAAATGTGGTTCCATTAACTGTCCTCATAACATAAAATATATATGTGTGTGTGTGTGTGTGTGTGTGTGTGTGTGTGTGTGTGTGTGTGTGTGTGTGTGTGTGCGTGTGCCCCTATTTCTCTTGCGCCCCCTTTAGGTGGTTCCCCGCCACTGCGTGCCTCGGCAAGCACCACGGTCCTGGTCAACCTGCTGGACCTCAACGACAACGACCCGACCTTCCTCAACCTGCCGTCTGTGGCCGAAGTACCTGAAGGACTGGCCATCGGGTCCTCGTTCTTTAAGGTAGCAACAGAAGCCTGACCATCGCCTATGGCGACATCTCACAAAACAAAACAAAGTACAAAAAAAGAAAACAAAAAATTGTTATTTTTAGCATTTGTTGCAACTTTTTGAGAAGCTGACCAACTTTGAGGCTGTAAAGTCAGCAAAGTTTCCCTTCATGTTCAGTTGGTTTTAAATCTGTAAGCTGCGAAGGCCAAAGCAAGTCCTGAAAGCATCCAGTAACGCCTCACATTGTATATACAGAAAACCATTTTTATCAGCACGGACATGTTTCAAGTGAAGAAATGGGATAATACCTCACAACTGCTCTAAAAGCAGCAGTGCGTGCGGTGGACCTCGATTTTAGGAGGTAACGTTTGTGGACTTTTTGACACAAACTGATGACATCCTGCATTTTACTGTGACAACTTTTTTGCGCAAACCTCAGTGTCACCCTGTGTTCACTCAGATTTGATTAGCTGCTTAAAAATGAATACATGTGTTTAATATGACCAACAATTATTGTTAAACATTATAGTTCTTCCTTATAATTTGACCATCTTCTTAATTTTCACCCTTTCGCTGATCTCTCTCTTCTTTCTCTCCTTTTTCCTTTGCTTCCTCTCGTCCAGGTCCAGGTCGAGGACCCGGATGAGGACAAGAACGGCCTGATCACGATGGCCTTACAAATGGGGATGCCTCGCCTCGACTTCTTCCTGAACACCACCACCGGCGTGCTGTCGTCCACCGCCGTCCTGGACCGCGAGCAGATCGCCCAGTACCACCTGAGGATCATTGCGTACGACGCGGGAAAGTTCCCCCGCACGTCCACGTCCACCCTCACTGTCACAGGTGAGAGCGTTCGGCGAGCCTGAGCTCTGTCTGAAGCGATCTGGCCAGCCACAACATGATTGATTTGGACGTAATGAAGAGTCCCACTTCATTATGGCAGACATCGACTCCTCCATAATCTGCTGAGCAAACTGCTGCCACCTGCTGGTTGGATGCAGAAGCACAAAAAGGGACGTTTTCAAATGGCAACTGAGATTCTGTGTGTGTGTGTGTGTGTGTGTGTGTGTGTGTGTGTGTGTGTGTGTGTGTGTGTGTGTGTGTGTGTGTGT
>JASSRZ010000014.1:4701551-4714169 GCA_032164315.1 Malacoctenus gilli | reverse complement strand
GTGTGTGTGTGTGTGTGTGTGTGTGTGTGTGTGTGTGTGTGTGTGTGTGTGTGTGTGTGTGTGTGTGTGTGTCAGTTCTGGATGTAAATGATGAGACGCCGACCTTCAACCCCCGCGTCTACAATGTCTCCCTGAGGGAGAGCGTCCCCCGAGACCACGTGGTCGCCCGCCTCAGCTGCTCCGACAACGACGCCGGTCTCAACGCCGAGCTGAGCTACTTCATCACAGGTCAGAGGTCGCGGTGGGAGTCTTGCTTTGTGCGCGCCGCTGGGGTTTTTGTATTGTACAGTTCAATTAAAAACAGTGTGTTTTCAATACATAACCAGCTCGTGTTCGTGAGGTTAGCTGTTTGAGCAAGCTACACTTTCTAACTGTGCTGTGTCTGTGTAATTAACGACTTTTTGCACGATAAATTGTTCCATGATGCATTTTTTGGTGCGTTTTTTTAGGTGGAAACCAAGATGGAAAATTCAGCGTGGGCTTCAGAGACGGAATCGTTCGGACCGTGGTCGGCCTGGACCGAGAAACCCAGGCGGCGTATATTCTGGTTGTGGAAGCTATCGGTGTGTTCTGAAGAGAAAATCCTTTTTTAATACAGATATCGCGATTTCGTCTTTGATTGTCCTCGTCGACATAATCTGCGTTTCGATCCACTCTATCGGCCTGTATTCTCACCCTGTTCTCCAAAGCCTCTCCCCGCAGCCTGAGCGCCAAATCATAAGGAGAGAAAAAAAACGCCAAAGTGATGCCTGCACATCTGTGCAGTTTTCAGGACATTGCTCAACTGCTCATTGTTCCTGTTTGAAAAAAAAAGAACAAAAACTCTGAGGTTTTCCTGTTTTGGAAACCATTGAGTCAGGCTGGCTTATCTGCTGAGGGGGCCACAGACACAAGCGAGCGGGGAAGATAATGTAAAACTGCAGGAGAACATAATTACACACATTGTCCTATTTCACAAGCAGCTGAAAATGACCCACGTTTGATGAGCCTACAATGTTGCCGTTTGACTTCCTTTATTACGAGGCTTTATTTTGTTCCGGTCCCGCTCTCTGTTTGGAGGATTACGCTTTGAGGTAAAATATAAAAGAAAAGTTGTTCGGTTATATTTGTATTTGCGGTACACACAACTTTAATGGACGTATCAAACAGCGAAGATTCAATTCGTGGAGAAACAGCGTCTTTGGTATCGTTTTTAGCAAAATTACCCTCGATCAGAAGGAATTTTGAGTTTCAGAAGACATGAAATTACGAAAAAAATACTTGTTAAAGATACTTTTACCAGTTACATTAAATGATCGCTTACCTGATATCATTTTGTTATGATAAACAAAAGCATTTTAACACCAACAGCTGGTGACTTCATTCTGCGTTCAGGAAATGAACTTCCTCTTCGCAAAATAACTTGTTCAGTCGCATGTGGTTCTTTATTTGAAGCTCGAGGGGCCCACAGGTGACCACAGTCTTTCCTTTAGAGGCCTTGAAAGCTCTTTAGATTGTGATATGTTGAACCTGTGCACTTTGGCACCAGCGTACGTTCATGTCAGAGGTGTCGCCTCGTCACCACAAGGCCTCGTTTTCTGATCGAGAAACCGAGTGCCTCACAGAAAGAGCTCCGTGAGTAATCGTGGCGTCCTGACGAATCGAGGAGCTGCAGGGATCGCTTCAGACGTGTCGAAATAGAGATGTGTGTCACTGTGTCAGAGTAAAACCACCACGGATGATAATTTGAGATTCTTTTCCGAATCAGTTATGGCAATAACGGCGTCTGGGTCGTAACTCCCCACTGAAGTCGCCTCACGAAACCTTCAAAACAGGTTCGAACCGGGGACGTTATCGCTGAGGCAACAGCACCGACCGCTGCACCGACTTGCCATTGTCACCTTTTGTAAAGTGTCATTTCAGAGAATGTTTGACCAAACTCCTGAAACAACCCCAACATCCTCGGGGTGCTCTTTCTTTTATGCAACCACTGTAAATGCTGCAATGCTTTCCCCCAGATTATTAACTTTTTTTATTCATGACCTTAGCCTGCGGTGCACCCTTCAAACAACCAGCATCTTCCCTTTTTTTTTGCCCTGATCCTAGTCTTGAAAGCCCACATTAAGCTGAATGATTGTGACCGCGTGTGCCTGTGCGCGCAGACAACGGTCCCGCGGGCAGCCGGCGGACGGGCACGGCCACCGTCTTCGTGGAGGTGCAGGACGTGAACGACAACAGACCCATCTTCCTCCAGAACAGCTACGAGACCAGCGTGCTGGAGAGCGCGAGCCGGGGAACCAGCATCCTTCAGGTCAGAGACAACGCCACAAACACACACGCAGAGCTGAACTTTCAGGCATACTCTCGAATTCTTTTTTATTCCTTAAAAAAAAAAAACAACAACAAACACACACACAGAGAATCAGTTACAGAGCAGTCTCTTTTTGGCTCAGGTGGCATTTGTCTTGTCAGTTCTGGGAATCCACCGTGTGTTTCAACCCGCTTGTAACCGCGAAAAAACAAACGGGGAAAAAAAAAGATGTTCCCCGTGTTTGTGCTAATGCTCATGAATCACCAGATGGATGGGCTTTACTGCATCAGAGCAATTAGCAGCGTGATGTGAAGGAGCGACGCTCGTCCCCAGACTTTGAATGCGACTGCTGAAAATTAAAAACTCATTTCGTGAGTGTCTCGCACGTCCTCCGAGGCTCCAGTTTGGTCTTGAAAATCAGTCTCTGTTTGTTCTGGTGCCTTGCTGTTGGATTTGTTTACAGTAATCAGAGTCACACATGGAATAAATCGCTTGTTTTTTCATCTCCGGTGAATTTCGTGCAAATCTGCGATGTGAAACAATGTTTCCTGGCTGAAATGGATTTTTGATGACCGTCTTTTAGGTCCTTTCCCAGCATTGAGTCTCACACCTCATCCACCTACCGAAATTGTTAAAAAACAAACGCTAAAAATAAACTCTCCTGGTGTTAGTGGTGCTCGCAGCAATGTCCATGAAGTACGGAGTGCGTCGTGGGATCGGTCGCTTGTCCCACAGCGAGTCCTCGAGTCAGATCTCCGTTACGTAGTCAAAGAGACAGGGCGTGGTCAGGTGCGGCTCCGCGCCGGCCTCGGGCTGCGCAGTCTGTGGCGTCGGCGGCTGGGAGGCGCGCGAGCTCCCGCGCCCGTGCGGCCGGCGGTGCGGCGGCCGCCTGAAGGAGAGGTTGTAGGTGCGGCGGTACGAGCCCAGCCTCTTCCACACCTTCAGCTGGGGCTCGCTGGACGGGCCCCGGCCCCGCGTCAAGCCCTCCCCGGGGACGCAGCTGGCCCCCCCGGCGTCCCCGTCCTCCTCTGAGGGCCGGCACACGGCCAGGAACGCCGCCAGGCCGGCCAGCAGCAGGGACAGACCCAGCACCACCAGGATGGTGAACTCTGGGTCGTGGACTTCGAGAGAGTAGGACGGAGGCTGGGGGGCGGTGGGGACGATGGCGGCGGTGGTGGCGACAGCAGTCGGGGTGGACAAAGTGGCATTGGAAGTGCTCAGGGTGAAGTTGGAGCCTGTGTCAGTGGTGTTCATGTTGTCTCAGACCTGGATGGAGCAAACAACACAGATGGAGTCAACATGTTCTCGAAGTTGCACGTCTCCATCAACATCTTACGCTGCTTATCGAGGCCAGACGGTGTGGAAGCAGATCCCAGCGTGCATGAGGTTCATATGGTTGTTTTGCCTTGAGAAAAACTCACCCACACAAGGAGAAAACATGCCAAAAAAAGCCCCCTCCCAGTTAGAAAACAACCCCCTCACTGTGAGGCAGCAGCACTAACCACTGCACCGTCATGCAGCTCTTGTCATGCCTTAAAAAACGTAATTCAAACTGTAAAACTTCTTTAAATTTTAGCTTTCTATAATAAGTCAAGAGTACATTTTTTTGCCTGTATTTCAGGAATAGTGAAAAAAGTCTCGTATCCCAAGATGTTAAAATTCTTCAAGTCTCATATTTCTAAAGGAGATAATAATTTTTGTAAATTTAGGGACAAAAAACAAGCTTTAAATGTTTGCATGTCGCCAATCAGTCTTTCGCTGACACTCTCACCTGTGAGGTGCATCTGTACGCGTGCTGTTGGTTCGGCATCATAAGTGCTTCTGTTTCTCGGCGCTCTTATCGAAATGTCCCATCAGCTCTCCCGCGCCGCCTCACCGGCCAAGCCGAGCCGAGCTGAGTGGGTTTATTTAAGGGCTAATTTTCATCCTCTGACTTTAGAAGGATCGCACACTCCGAGGGCCTCAAAATACCCGGGGCACACACGTATGCAAAAGAGACGCTCGCGTGCACACGCAGCTGCAGCGAGTGCTTGGCATTTGCGGCAATTATGTAGCTATTAAATCAAGGACTACAAAACACTCAATGCTTGACAGGCTTTCCTCAATGTAAAACAAATTGGGTTTATTAAAATGCCCCCCCCCCCTCCTCCCCCTCCCCTTGTAAGATGCAAGGCACCCACCTCTTCTACTCTCCAATTATCGCCCCCCCCCTCTCATTCTGTGTGCCCCCCCCCCATCTTCAGCATGGTAACATTTGTAAATGTCATCGTCCCTAATTCAGCGGAGACAAAGCATGGCTTATCGGTTTAAGGGAAACACATTGGGACGTGAAATTATTTTTGAGACCAAATGCCAGGAAAAGCTGTGAAAAGGCCAGTGGAGCAGGATGGCTCGTTAGAGAGTCAGTTCATTAGTCAGCGCCTCCGAGCACCGACGCCACGCACACACCCACACCGCTATTCAAACACAAACTTTCTTTCTCACTAACCCGCACACACACACACACGCGCGCGCGCACACGGCGTTGCCCGCGTGTATTGGTGATTAGGCACGCTGTTCATAAGCTTGGCAGCTTAGCTGCAAGGTGCTCTCCCCTCTCTTTTCACCCCCACGTTGTCGCCGCCCCAGATCTGACTGCTCAGCGAGTTTTGGAAACAGCGAAACTCCACAACTTCTCGTCGAGCGCGCACGGGTAACCTTTTCACTCTCGGCATGACGTCGGAAATTTTCCGGCATTTCTCTCGTGGAATATCTGCGAAAATTTTTTGCACCTTTATACTTGATGCGCTTTGATTGGCGGTTGGATTTTTGGATGTTTACTCTCTGTAGCATCAGCATGTTGGGAGGCAAAAGGAGGAGGGGAGCCGCAGCCTCGTGAGACATGTGCTGCCACTGTTCCCAACAAGTAAAGCAACAGAAATCATGCGACGCCAATGCACAAAACAGTCAACCTGTGCAACACTCAGTGTCCAGTGTTCAAAACACTGAGTTCTTCCCAGAGCCCCCTCAGACCACCCAACCTACATGTTTAGTTTTTACAGGAACAGACTGTTGTGAAGGTTGCATCGACGTTCGAACAAACTAAACAGAGTTCATTCCCAAGAGTTTTAAAGTAGTTGACTTTTTTTTCTTGACTCTTGAGCAGCAACAATGTGGAATAAGCGCATACTTACACCCAGAGACTCTTTAAAACTGCACCTTGCTTAGTTCCAGTAGCTGAAGTCAGGCCTGTGTTGTTTTTTGTTTTTTTTTCGTGGCTCCACACGCTTGTTTTCACCCCCCTAAACTGCTGCTTTCCCAGAAGCAGAGGGGGGAAACACTGTGGAGGGAGACGGGAAGAAAAAGTTAAAGGGGGTAAAAACAAAAAGCGCGGACGACGTGACAACAGTTGTCACGCTGCGATCGCGAAGGCGCGGAGCCCGAGACGACCCTCTTCCCTCCGCCACATTGGGAAGATGTCGGAAAATCAAGCCGCGTTCACTCTCCACATGTTTACACCGACAGCAACTGGCTCCGCGACGCAGCGCTGCGCTTTATGCACCCCCTTTTATGGTCTAAGTGGTGCATTCCACTGTGTAATACCCTATTCATCACTCACCAATCTGACCCCCCAGCCTCTTTTTTTCCTTCCATCTCCCCCCTCCCCTCTCCTCCTCTTTCTCCTCTCCTCTCCACATCTCTTTATAAAGCTAATGAGACTGAAGTTGGGCCCCCTCTTCACAGAGGGAGCGAGAGCGGCCAGAGGGGAGGACGCGCACGGCGGGACGCAAAGGCGGCAAGACACTGTGTCTCCGCAACACCTGAGAGCACCTGCGTGTGCCCGGGCATCTCCCGTGCGCGCGCGCCTCTCTCCATGCAATCGGATATGCACTTTGAGGGCGCCCCCACGGACTTCGACTGATCCATAGAAAGGAAGCGGGGGCTGCGACGTGAAGCCGGCCTCGGCTGCCGCCAGCAGCGGCGAGCCTCTCTGGATTCAGGAGTCAGCCTTATGACATGGCCCATTCACCAGCAGCCCAGCGTGCTCCATTATTTATCCGTGTGCGTCGTGGAGCCGCGCTGTCTGTGCTGCGGGTCTGGGGGTGGGGGGGTTGTTTCGGGGTGCTTCTGGCTATCTGCCTGCAACAGAGAGAGACAGAGGGAGACTTTCTCACTGCCAAGCTGCAAAAGGGGTTGTTGTGGCAACAAAACACTGGGCACCAGTGGATGTGTGGGGAATGAGAAAGTGGAGGGATTTGTCCATCTGCCTACAGCAGTCTCAAAAATACAGACATAATGTACATTTGTGAAAGAAAAATGGGGAGAAAAGGCCCCGCTGAACACTTTAACTCATCTTCCACTTTTGAAAGTCATTAAGATCAATATGAGAGAGGACAGTTGATGGTTCTTGAATAAATTTGACGCAACCTCATGACACCACCATTTTGTGCGAAGGTTCAAGCCACGGACGCAGACCAGGGAGAGAACGGTCGAGTCCTCTACAGGATTCTCACTGGTGAGTACGGGAACCGAACGTGGTCTCACACACTCACAGTCGACTTTGACGCTGCACCTTTTGATGCAGTTGTTCGAAACAACGGCGCACAGACGACGTCCGATACTTTTCGCGCGGATTTCAGATCTCCCCTGTCGCCGAGCGCTGTTTATTTACAAGTCGTTTGAGCAAGTTCGTTAACATCACCAACGTTCAGCCCCACTTGCTTAACTCGAATAAATGTTTGGCTCGAAAAGTGAATTGTTTTCAGACGGATCTCTTACGCCCCCCCTCATGTTTGTGACTGCGTGCGTGCAGGCAACAGCAACAAGCTGTTCAGCATAGACCGGCAGACCGGGCTGCTGACGAGAGGCCTCAGGGCTCTGGACAGGGAAACCAGCAGCTCCCATATGCTGGAGGTGGAGGCCTACAACAGCGACGAGGGCAGCATGCGGAGCTCTGTCAGGGTGAGTGGGAAACATGGGGGAGGGGCCACGCGGGGGGCATGCTTCTTGATACAGAACAGCAGCGTAATAGTAATTTTCCACATTCTTGCCGAGCCCCTCCGATACATTTAGTCCGGAAATGTGGATTTCAGACCGTGGCGCTCAGCTGTGAGCCTGCGCCAAAGGCCGCATTCCTCACCGTCTCTGCCCGCAGGTGATCATATACGTGGACGACGCCAACGATGAGGTGCCCGTGTTCACCCAGCAGCAGTACAACCGCCTGGGCCTGAGGGAGACCGCTGGCATCGGCACCTCCGTGATCGTGGTGCGTGCCACCGACCCCGACACGGGTAGGTTCATGCTCGCGGCAAAAAAATAGACCGGGGGAAGGCCTGTTCACGCCTCCGCATCCTGTCGCCATCAAACGCACCGGCAGGTTGAGCCTGTGACCTTTGACTTCATACTGATGGTCCGTACACAGTTACACATCGTGGGCTCAAACACCGATGGCAGTTCTTTCCACCGGGAACAATTGCATCATTATTTTTTCTTGCCACGTACAAAACATAGTTAACGCAACTGCAGTTTACGTCGGCACTTCTGCTCCACTGTACAAACTTCCTCTATTCATTTCCCGTGGTGGAGAGTGTTGCCTAGAGACTTTGCGACGTGTCTGCGGCCGCGACCCATTTTTTCCAAAACACCACAAGAGGCCTGAAACTAAAAAAAAACAGCAACACAACATGTCACCAGAACAGTGTTGACGACTGTTGGGTGGATCCGTGGTTATGGTTACAAAAGGGAGCAGTTGGAGTACAACCAGTTTTACAAAGTCACCAAGTCAGGAGTGGATTGTGGAGTTTGGTGATGATGCGATCGGCCAATCGTAATCACCGATGATGTCTTTTTGCACTCCACCCTTCTCGTCTCCAGGCGACGGCGGCTCAGTCGCGTACGCGATGGTCTCCGGCTCCGACCGCAAGTTCGAGGTGGACGTGAGCACCGGCCTGGTCACCACCGTGGACTACCTGGACTACGAGACCAAGACCACCTACCTGATGAACATCTCCGCCACCGACCAGGCGCCGCCCTTCCACCGAGGCTTCTGCACCGTCTACGTCACGCTCCTGAACGAGCTGGACGAGGCCGTGGCCTTCTTCTCCGCCGGCTACGAGGCCTCGCTGCGGGAGAACATCGCCACGGGGACGGAGGTGGTCCAGGTGCAGGCCCAGTCAGCCGACAACTTAAACCAGCTGACCTACCGCTTCGACCCCGACACCTCGCCCGCCGCTCTCGCTCTCTTCAAGATCGACAGCGTCACGGTGAGCAGGGGGTAAAAGGGCGCCGATGCGGTGCGCGCCTTGCGCCACGCCGCGCTTTGCTGTACACTTCAAAGAGTCCACCCACCCTCTGTCAAATAGGTTTCATCTATTAACCACAGTGTGATTCAACAACACCTCTTCCTCAGCGATTTCAGGCAGCACTCCTGACTGTAAGCTGATCAAAGGAGTTTGGGCGCTTTGAAGCCGTTTGATTCCTCTAATAGATGGAAAATTGGAATGTCTGTTGATTCGTTTGATACGTGTTGGTTTTCCCTGTTTTCGCGTCCTCTCTCTTCTGTCGTGCTGGGAGTTTCCAGCCACTCTGGGATCTTCACACAGGTGCGGAAAAAAAAGCTACCGATGTTTTTGATGTTCCAGGGCCGGATCACAGTGACGGGGCTGCTGGATAGAGAAAAGGGAGACACGTACACGCTGACGGTCGTCGCCGACGACGGAGGCCCGAAAAAGGACTCGACCGTGGTATGAGTCTCGTTCCGACAGGAACCTTCCTAATAAAATACATTTTGAAACGTTGTAAGGTTTCGTGTTGAATCTGCTCTCTTGTAGAGAACCTAATGGTTTTCCTCTTTTACTCAATGCATCTCGCGATGGATCTGCAGAAGGTAAGAATCTAAGTAAAAAACACTGGCAGCTGTGTGTGAGAGGGATGACTAGTATTCTGTATCCTCATGGGGTTTTTTTACCAGGGTCCTTGAAGGTAAGTATCATGCTGGTCATCTGTGGCAGAACCCACATTTCATCTGATCTCCCCCCCACACACACAGGTGTCCATCACCATTCTGGACGAGAACGACAACAGTCCCGAGTTTGACATCACGTCGGACACGTCGGTGGACATCCCGGAGGACACGGCCATGGGGAAGAAAGTGGCGGTGGTGCTGGGGAGGGATCGAGATGCTGGACTCAATGGACTGGTGAGAATGAGGACAACTGGTTAAACGCAGACCGAGAGAAACAAAAGGCCACAGTGACACGATGCTTCTAAGAATATATATTAATAGTTGTTTGTTTGTTTGTTTGTTTGTATTTCGGAGGATTTGTTGATGCCCATTGAGATTTCTCTTTCAAAACGTGTCTCCACGAACGCAAATTTGTGTTTGTGTAGAAAAATTTGCACATCCTTTAAAATTTAATGTGAATTCATCAAACTTGTCGGACTCATGTGTTTCCTGTGACCCAAGTCCGAAATTCACAGGTGTCGAGTTCAGTCCGTCACAGGCAGCAGTCTTTTTTTTTTTTGCCTCCGATCTCTCGTTCTCAGTCCTTGTTCCCTCCCAGGTCAATTTCACCCTGGTGGCGGGAAACATGGAAGACGTGTTCAAGATCAAGACGGTGAACAACACCTACGGGGAGGTGTTTGTCAACGCTCCCCTGGACAGGGAGTCAGTGGACCGCTACCTACTGAAGGTCAGGCAGGGATCCGCATGCCGCCATGAAGAATGCGCGTCATTTCTGTTGATTCCGTACCATCTGTTTGAAACGGTGATGTGGAGTGAGGCTGTACAGTTGTATCTAGGAGTTCTTTTTCTGTATATATACTTGAACTGTATTCATTTTATCTTACACACCGATCAGTTCCCCACACTGATGCCTCATGGAACTGGTTTGTGCTTTTTGCTTGCATACTTGTGCACAACTTTAAGTTCTCGTCCACGTCTGGGGTGTTTGTACAAATAGAGAAGAAAAAATACCACAAAGGAACGACAAACGTTCTGTGTATCTCTTAGCACATTTTGTCCCCATGTCAAAGGTGAGATCAATGTAAAAAACAAGAAGTGAACTGAGCAGAGAACAGAGGGAGAAAAGGTGTTTGTGTAACGAGATGAGTGTGAGAAGCAGAAGTATCAGTGACAAGCAACAAAGTGACCCTGAAAACACTGATAGTGAATCCGATTTCGAGCAGTAACTCATATTGAATCCGTGTTCTTAATTAAAAACTTCAAGGCCAGAGAGAGAGAAGACTACTTTGAACTTTTCAAAGCTTCTACTGACATATTTTGTACTTTCATTGGGTTAAAAATGAAGAATATATTCGCTGACTCTGCTCCAACGGGTCTGGTTTGTGGTATGACAGGTGCGTGCCATCGACAATGGCTCTCCTCCCAGATACACAGACCACTCGCTCACCATCAACATCCTGGACGTCAACGATAATCCACCCGTCATTGAAAGCCAGAGAGGTTATAATGTCAGCATTAGTGAGGTAAGAACGCTGTTAAAGCTCAGGTGAATCAGCCTTGAACTCGAGGTTACGACTCGGGTTTTGACAGGAGTTGCGTTTTGGTTTCGATGCGGAATACTTCGAAAGTGGCTGTTTTGAATGTACTTCGCAGAACGTGGGCGGAGGGACGTCCGTGCTCCGCGTGACGGCCGTCGATCAGGACATCGGGCCCAACGCCATGCTGTTCTACTACATCACTGCCGGAAACCAGGACTTGACTTTCCGCATGGACCGGGTGACGGGAGAGATGGTGACGCGGCCGGCCCCCCCGGACCGCGAGCGCCAACAGGAGTACCAGCTCACCGTCACCGTGGAGGACGACGGCACCCCCCCTCTGTCGGTAAGACCCAGCAAACGGCAATTAGCAGCCACCGAGTCCAGCCTGTGTTCTCTTCATTGCATCCAATTACTATCTATATTGATCGTGTTCCTCTGTCATGCTCACAAATGAGCGAGTCTCTTTGCACTGGCTGGTTGTTGTGTGAGGGATTATTGCAGAGCCCCCTTCTGGTCAACTGCAGTATTACAAACACATCAGAGGCGTTAATTCTGTACAATTAGGAGCATCTGTTTCGAGCAGCATGTATCACTGAGAATTCAACACAGTTAGTTTCTGAGCTTCTCTGTGAGCTTATATAGTCTTAAGGCAGATGGAAGCACCAGTGTTGTCAACAGGAAACCAGCAAGATGGGGTTTATTTCCAAAAAGAGGAAGAACCGGGTGAAAATGTTTGTGTTTATGTGCAGAAACAGGTATGTACTTGACTGTGTGGATCACATGAGCCGTTTCCACCGTCCCATGACACTCACTTCTACTTTGTGCTCGTCTGGACCACACAGGAAGAAATGAATGGTAGCAAACTGGTACAAACGTAGTTCTTAGTGATATAAATAGCAGACGCGGGATCGTAAGAATAGCTCCGGGGAGAGAACCATCCGCAGACATCTCTGTCGCGCTCTCTCTCATCAAGCCTTCCGTCTCCTCTCATAAAACTCCCAACTAAGTTTGTTTTATCATCCCCCCCCCCCCAACTCAATGCCAGTCTCCCTCTGGTGTGCACCATCTTCGAGGCACACAAGTGGAACAGCCTTGTTCTATCTGCGATGGCTCCCCAGACAGCAAGTGCAGGGCGTCCTTGCGTAGTAATAGTCTTGGAGACCAGCCATTTGAAGGGAACAATGCTTTTTCAGGCAGACGAGGCACAAGACTTTAGGGTTTAAGAGCTCCACTTTATTATACAAGCGACAAACAGGATGATTTGGAAGCAATATACAGAACAAACATGCTTGCACTGCATCAGTGTTTGAAATACAAGCATTTTACAGTATATAAAAAAAGGATTGCACTCTTGTACACACACACACACACACGCACGCACACACACGCACACACACGCACACAGCTCTTCAAAAACAAGCACAAAAAAAGTATTTACCTCACTCAGAAAAATAAGAACCTGACATACATCCATATGACCCTGACCTATGCACCTGCTACTCACACCTTGCAAGGTACTTCCGCTGAGCACCCGCTCTGCGCGTTTCACTCCGGCATTAAAAAAAAAAAAAACAAAACAACTTGACGCCGGCTGTGGTCGTACACACGATCGCACCGGTCGCGCCGTCACACGCGGCCGCCTTCCGCGCCGACGTCCGTCTGCGCGCTCTTTGGCGCGATTGTTCTTTGGTTTGCGTCCGCGAGCCGTCCCGCTGAAGTTTGGCCTGACAGCACTGGCTTATTATCAGCCTCATTGCACGGGCAAAAAAGAAAAAAAAAACAGGAATGAATGATAAAGTGGTATATACATAGAATCACTGTGACAAACCACAAATTGAAGGAATCGA
>JASSRZ010000014.1:4684065-4697565 GCA_032164315.1 Malacoctenus gilli | reverse complement strand
TCTGTCTGTCTGTCTGTCTGTCTGTCTGTCTGTCTGTCTGTCTGTCTGTCTGTCTGTCTGTCTGTCTGTCTGTGTGCTACATCTTAGTCACTTCACTCCCAACCCAGCTGTTGTGAGCTTGTGCAGTTTCTCACATCTTTCCAAATTGCGCTCCAGGATTTTACCAAACTCAGCGTACATTTCGAAATGACTATTTCCCGAAGACTTTCGCAAGACTCTTTTGTGTCACCAAAGTACTTTTTTGCAATCTGAGGGGAAATGGTTCTATAGGAAACCATTCAGAAGGTAGAGAATGACTTACAAATACACATTTCCCGCTCAGAATCTGAATTACGCCCACTTAGACATGTAAATGAGCCCCTCGAAGAAGTGAAATAGCTCATATTTCTTGCTAAGTGGTGTGGTTGCAGCCAGTGGGAGGTCCTTTGCATAACCCTTTGCCTCTTAGCCCAAAGTTGCGCAATGTTCTGAGTGTGCGGCGTGGCTTCGGCTGGGTTTCTCACCTTCTGATGGGAAGAATACGTCTCCGTGTCCCGGAGGGGAGAGCGGAGTCCCCGGGTCGGACAGCAGGTGGCGACCCGTCTCCGACGACTGCCTGGTCATGATCTGCGAAACGGTGCGGGTCTTGGCCTGTGGCGAGCCCCCCAGAAACACCGGGTTTTCATGGCCCAGAGCCTCACTGTGCACACACACACACACACACACACACACAAGAGAGAGAGAGAAGTGCCAAGACGGGTAAGAAATTGCCAACATGACTCAAAAACCTGTTGCAAAATTCACCGATTGCTCAAGTGACGCAGAAGCGTCATGTTTCTCACTTTTGGAATCCGTCACCAGGCCTGTGTGTTTTGCGGAGCAGTAAAAAACTCCAAGCATGGTACCAGAATGATGCATATGAGACTGTGTCCACACAGCCTCTCTGTTGTCAGACATAAATCACCTCCCTTTGTCTCAAAAGTAATCAAGTAGATGACCCACCGCGTCATATCTCTGGCTCACAACACCGGAGTGGGAGTGAAAAACCGAGCGATATCTGTTCGGTCGTTTACACTCACTCAGTAATTTTGTTGATTGTAATTAAGGGTAATTTCCAAAGAATTTGTCTGCTGATCGTTTAGGCCGGGCAGCGAGCGCTTTGCAAAGTTGTGGCTTCACATAAAAGAACGATCGCGCGATGGATGCTGCGTGCGCGCCGTGTGATTACTTCTAAAACTGCAGCTGCAGGAATCGGTCGCAACGCGAGGCTGTGGGAAAACGTACCTGTCCATCCGCACCAGCTCCTGTGCACCTGGAGGACGGGAAACAGGAAAGGGGCCATTGTGAGTGAATTGAAACAGAGCGGAACACTACAGAGGGAGCGTGGATGCGTTTCCTCCTGTGTGAACTACTGTTAATCCACCTCAGCAACAGGAAGCATGTGTCAGACCAAACACTATGGGAACCCCAGGGTGACACATTTATGTTTGACCTCCCCCCGCCGGCATGAACATGGAAATGAGCTTGCGTGTGTATGTGCGCCCTTGTTTGTGTGATACCTACGTCTGCTCGACTGGGCGTTGTGCCTCTGTTTGTACACAAGCACCAGAATAAGAGGCAGCGAGAGCAGAGCCAAGACGCAGGCGGCGATGGCCAAGGCCACTGGCACGTAGCCTGGGGAAGCAACCGAGAGACCGCGAGTTAAATAAACAGCAGAAGCGGCCAGTCGACCATCGGCTCTGAAGGCTAAAAAGGAGGCCTCATACCTTCAGCTGGTGTGGGATCCAGAATGGTGCAATTTTGAGGTCCATTTCTCCCTGGGAAAGACAATAAACACTGCTGAAATGTTCACCGCAATGTTTATGCAAACATTGAAAGACCACAGTGATGCAGCATCACGAAGCGGACATAACAAACTACGGCCCATTTTTGCAACTCGCCGGATACACCGTGGACTCGCTGCATGTTTTACAGCCACGCACGCGCTGGACTCACCTGGTGTGACGGAGAGAATAATGTGGCTGTGGGCCTTCTGGGCCGGCGACTTGTGGCTGTTCTTCTCGATGTCGAGCACCAGGCAGCAGTAGCGGCCCTGGTCGGCGAAGGTCACGTTCTTCAGCTCCACCCACAAGCTGTGCTCCCCGTGCCCGAACCGGACCCCCGGCGGCAGCACGTGGTTGCCGTGGCCGAGGCTGAGGTTGCGCGGGCCCGTGCCTCCCGTGCAGTGCTTCTCTGGTCTGGCGCTGTACAGCCAGATGTGCTTGAGCTCGTCAGTCGGGTGCAGGGCGGCGCCTCGCTGGGCACACTCCAGCTTCACCAAGGCGCCCTCCGGGCAGCTGTAGAACACGTGGGGCGCCGAGACGCTCAGCGTGGAGTGCGAGTGGGACGTCTCGGCTTTGGAAGAAGAAAAAAGAAAAAAAGTGTTGTTCAGTGGAGGAAGTGTGGACTGTGCGGCGACAGGGCAAAAACGGACCCACCCAGCTCGCAAAAAGGCACCAGAACAGACGAAAAGACAGAGTGAATCACATCAAAGTCTCTGTTCACCCTCCTTTCATACACGCATTCACAGTAAAAACAGGAATCCACTAACCCATCCATCACCCATCCATGCAAACATCCATGTGTCCATTCATTGCGCAACAAATATACATCAATACTTAATTGTCTTTCCACCCGACCACCCATCATCCACCCAATATATATTCGTCCTTGATCACTCTATCCATCCACTCTCCACCCATCAGTTCACCATGAATTCATCCCCTCATCATCCATCCATCAATCATCACGTTCATCCATCCAAATGTTACTCCACTCATCCGTCCATCTTCTTGGACCCACTTTATTACATAGGGTGAGCATCAAGCGTGCCAGTTTTTCAGCTCATCATCTCAACGACCCCACGACCCCACACACCTACTAAAGCACAGGTCCATGTGGCTCTCAAGAGGGTCCTTATTTGCACCACCGAGCACAGCACAAATATCCACAGTGATAGAAGTAACAACACGTCGTCGCTGCACCAC
The DNA here is from genome assembly GCA_032164315.1 of Malacoctenus gilli. Taxonomy (NCBI): domain Eukaryota; kingdom Metazoa; phylum Chordata; class Actinopteri; order Blenniiformes; family Labrisomidae; genus Malacoctenus; species Malacoctenus gilli. The sequence continues at coordinate 4,694,560 of JASSRZ010000014.1, read as the reverse complement.
GGATTCAGATCCAACACGCAATAATATCCCCGCCCTGTGTGTTTTTTGTTTTTTTTTGCCTTCTTGGGTCAGCACAGTTTATTTCTGTGTGTTTGAACTGTGGTTAGAAATAGCACTAAAATAACTATACGAGCCTCCTGCGGGAGCTCAACTGCCCGCTTCTCTGTCAGCTGCAGAGATGCATTCAGGAACTCGTTCGACATCCCTTTTGCTGTTGAACTTGGGGACGCTGCGGCGATCAGGCCGACGCTCTGTTTGATCACTCGCTGCTCCACAACAGATGCTACATGTTATTGTCACCCATTACAACCACTTAAATGGTGCTTTTGTTCTGAGGGGGTGGGGGGGGGGCGTTCCGTGACAGTGACTGTCTGTACGAACCTCTCTGTACATACAGGAAACCAACAAGACAGCTGTAAGACATCTGTTCACGTTCTGCCTGAACCGATCTGCTTCTCTCACATCGTACGTCGACCACATCCTGTTCTTGAGTGCAGCGGCGGAATGCATGAATACACAAACTCTTTAAAGTAAGCCCCGGTTGATTATTTCGTTGCTGTAAGATAGAAAAATAAGCTACTTTTTTTTTTTCCTTCCCTGCCCGAGCAGCGTGAGCCTCGAAACCTCAAGAGAAGCGACGCAGACAAAATATGAGCAATAAAATGCCCCCACGCAATGACAGACTGCAGTATATCCTGCATGTGCAGCAATAACATGACTGTCTCACAGTTTCTCTGGTTTCGTGGGGTTAAATATATCATCGCTAATCTTTGTCTGTTACCGGTGGCACAGTGGTTTCAGCGTCTAAGGTCATGCAGTAGAAGAAGTCAGCAAAGCTGTGTGTGCATGTGAATATATGTGGAGTGGGGTTGGTCATTGGCCGGGACGTAAAGGGAGGACTTCCTGTTTGAGCCCCCCCTTACACCTCAGAATCCTTCGCCCGTTGGACTCCTCGCTGCCTGAAAGTGCCACTTTCCATCAAACTCCAACTAAGTCTCTGAACTTGGCATCAAGAGCTTCCGGGCGTTTTCCTCGTCACCACCGACGGATGGAATCCATAAGGATTAGCTCACAGGGAAGAAAAAAAACAAACACGTGCCGTTACATCACAGATTGAACCGGGACGCGTATGAGATTCAATCCATAGAGGAGCGCGATCACAGCTTTGTGTAGTTCAAGCCGTGCAGAGGAGGGGGGGGGGGGTTGCTTCCTGGGCCAACGAGAACACTAATGAGGAAGCACACAAATTGCTTTACAGTAAATGTCAATATCGGCTCCAAGTGGGGGCTGGAGTAGGAAATACCGTGGCTGAAGAGCCAGCGACATTTGCTCTTTGATGAGCTGTGTGTGTGTCTGTATGTGTTGCATGCCACGCTGAGTTGACACCAGCCATTGTGAGCGAGGAAAAGCAATAGGAAGAGCAGGAAGGGTCATTAAAGTGAAACTGTAGTCCCCTTGTGGTCCCGGCCTTCGCGGCGGGACAATGAGAGGGCTCCTCTCCCGTTTCACACCCACCACACCCTTTTTTCACCCTTCTTTTAAACCGCAGTCGTCGCCCCCCTCTCGCCCTGATTTGCAACCGTAAATGGTATTCTTCTGTAAGATGAACCCAGAGTCGAGATGACTGCTGCCATCGACAGAACACGGCGACGCACCTCGGGTATTTCTTACCGACAAGACCGGGCTTCTGCTGCTGACCGCAGTGTCGGCACAACCCGAGCCGTCTAGATGCGGTTGCCAGCCAGGTATTGAGAAGAAACAAACTGCAGCGCAAGCGTCACCCAGCGTCCCGAACAAACAGGCATTCTGTCTCCTGGACTCGCCCGACATCTGTGTTTTGGTTGTATCGTAGAGTTACATTTCCCCCTCTGATCTCCGTTCTCCGGATCCCGAGAGCCCCCCAGGGCCCACAAACAGGCCCTGCATTGTTTCAGGCGGCAGATGCCACCTGTTTTTGGGACATGTTGCCACTGACAGCTTTCTTTCACGGAGACACTCGCAGCAGTCTGTGTGAATCAATTAAACCTCCTCGTTCCTCCCGTTTGGTCCCCTGTTGAACCGCCTCAGACGGCACGCAGCCACACCACCTTTGGCTCAGCGCGCTCGCGAATCACTGATTATTTTCTAGAGGTGAACCGGTTTACCTGTGCACAAGCGTGTCCTCCTGACACGCACCGTCGTGAAGCGTTCTTCACACGCATGCACAAAGCGTGCTGGTTTCAGTTGAAGTCTCGGGCAAACGGATCGGCTTTCCAGCAACACGAAGTTGCTGAAATGTGGTAGCTAATCTCCCAAGGAAGTGGTTAGGGGTCTTTATGGTCAACAAGCCGCTTGCTTATAGTATTGAACAATTAGCAATATGGAGATGGCCTTGTGTGTCCTACTTTCAGTCTGAGTCATTCTTTCAGTTCCCTCACCATTTAAAAACGCAGCTCAAAGCCCCGACGCATGCGCCGAGTTGTGCAACGGCGGCTTCGTAAGCGCCTTTTACGACATCGTTTTCCACACGATTTCTTCCGTTCCCCACCAAAGTTGCAGCCGTGATGTTGGTGTGAAAGTGCAAATGCTTTTGTCTGTTTGGAAAGAGCAAAAATGTCCACAGTACAAGTTGATGCAACTTTAGATTTCTCCCTTTTGTGTCCTTCCTGTTTTAGCGCGCCTTCAACATTCCCTTTTCGGTGCTATGATTTGTTTGTTTTTTTTCGAGCTGGTAAAATATCTCCTGAGTGTGATGAGCTGATTTAGTTTAATCGAGTTTAATTAGACTTCACCAGTTCAAAAAAAAGGATCCAGTCACTATTGTCACATTATAAAAATGAAGAAATTAGAAAGAAGAAGAAATTAAGTCAATATGAATACAATTGACACAGCCAGTGGGCATGCAAATGCATTTGTGTCATTCTAGTTCCATTTTGGCCACTTTTTCTCTGATCCTTAAAAACAAAACCCGCGCTGCTGAAGGCTGAGCTGCCACAACAGGCGGCAGGGTCCAGGGATGGGACCTTGTTGCGCCCCTGAGCCGTTCAGACATTCACCGGCGCGAAGGCCACCGGCGGCGGCGACGTTCGCGTGTCCTGCTGGCTGCATGCGAAAACACGCCGGAGGCCCACAGAGCAGCGGAGTTCCCGCTCCGGCCGCGCCTGTGGTTTGTGCAGGCATGGCCTGTTGCACGCCTCTTCATGTTCTCATGAATAAAAGCGGCCACAGAAACCGGCACGGCACAGCAGGACCGGAACGGGACATTGGATCAGTACCAGGAGGAGGCCGAAAAGAAACAAAACCGTGCGCTTTCACATCCTGCACAGACTTGAGGCCCTTTTTTCTTTTTTTTCCTTTTGCCTCCGCCATTGTGCCCCTAAGACTAAATGGCTTATCTAAGCCGAGAGGAAAAGAGGCAGCGATTATTGCTGTGATTTTCTCCAGTCCTGCGTTGTGGAGTGGAAGCCCATTACTGGCAGGGGCACAAACAGCTGTTTTCACCAGACGCCGCAAAAGGAAGGAAGCTGCCCGACAAAGACGTCCCAACAGTGCTGAAAGAAAAAGCGCCCCGGCCTTTAAGTGGTCTCCACCAGCTTGGACCGATCAGTGGAGCACGTCGGTCTTAAAAGGCCGGCGCAAATCTGAACCAGGGGCCCGTTCCAAACGCCTCCTGTAATCAAGGGTCACTTTGCGTATCTCGACTTTAGAGCGTCTATTGCGTGACTGCACATTTGCCAACAATCTAAAGCACGTAACGTACTCCACCACTTTTCAAACTTGTTTTTTTCTGCACTCCTGGAATTTAATCCGAATCTATTAATTACCAAGAAACCATCTGCCTTATTTCTATGAAGCGGAACACAGTTTAACTCAAAACTCTCTTGACTTTAGTTGTTTTCAATAACCTGCCCTGAAAAATAACCAGATTAGTTTCATCTTTTTTTTTTTTTCGGCATCAATCTCTTAAATAGCTCGAATCCTGCTCAAAACTGCCAAATAATCCATCATCTCTGGAAAATCAATGCTAAAAACAGATGCCAAGAATATTTGGTACAAAACAGTGAGTGTTTTCTTTTAATTAGTCAGGACTACGCCAACAACCAGCCACATTTTGAATTTTAATGTTTTGTTTTCAGCATTTTGGGGTTAACGTGACGTTTTTTATCCCTGATCACTAGAAAAAAGGGAAGTACCCTAGTTTCACGGTGTTCTTTTGGTCTATTCAACAAGGAAAACTGAATATAAACATACAACAAAGAGCCTTTGTTACCAACAGATTGAGCCGTATCAATTTACACTTTCAAAATAAGAGCCAGATAAAAGAAGACTAGTTGGTCCAAGTTGACTGGGGGGGAAAAAAGTTCAATAATGAAGCACTTTTATCGCCTCACTGAACACAATGTGATAATATTGGGGGCAATATTTACTTTGCAGAGGCCTCCAACTATCAGCTCATCTTCAAATATTTAAAATGGAAAGTTTTTTCCCCCCCTCTCGAAATCATTTGTGCCTGAGCTCCATGTGTATCAGCCTAAAGACAAACATCGCTGGTGGGGTTTTTATTTCACGGGCTTATCGCGTGCGTTTATCTCAAAGAGGCAAATCCGGCAGCAGAAAGCTGATAACCTGCGCCAGTCTGCAGCCCGCAGCAGCTGCCGCTCCTCTCTCCTCCCGGGACAGTTGCCTCAACTTCAAGCAATGCCAAAAGTCCGCAGGGGAGGTGGGGGTGTAGGGAGTGTAGGGGGGGGGGGTCCAAAGCAAAACAAAACAAAAAAATGCATGTGAAAGGAACTGCCAGGAAAATGAAGCTCGCTCCTACAGCGACCACTTCATCTCCCACCTTTGCCTCGTTCGTTGCGCGCAACAAGCGTCGGTCGCCGTTGTCGCGTTAAAACTCGCCAACAACCACTTTGCGGTGAATTTACACTTGAGTGCGTTTAGTGGGAGGGGCTTCACAACACAGCTTCACGCCAGATGTTTGGCTTCCAAACAAAAAAACAGCAAAACAACAATGTCTGGGAAGTTTGTTTGTTTTTTTAAAAAAACAATGTCTCAGTTTAATCTTTTCTTTAAAAAAAAAACACGCGTGCGTCACTGGGAATGAGCCACAATGGCGCGCCGCGACTGTTTCCAAAATAGCACGATTATGCTGAGGACTCACGATGTTCGCGTTATTCTTACTGGTCACATGAACATGAGCAGTGGTTTCCAGCAGCCTCTGGGAGCGATCTAACGAGAAGTGCGGGCGCTCTCTTCGGAGCGTCAATAAAGTTGGCGCACAAGATGCGCTCGTTTTTGTTTGTCCCCTGTCGCGGCGGCGGCAGCCTGGAGAGAAACCATCGGTTGTCGGGTCACTCCAAACGCCGACCGACAAGTTCACACACGCTCGAGCGGCCGCGTGAGCGGGTCCGACAGGTTTCGGATGGAGCGGGGGGGGGGGTTCCCCCCCAAGGTGCTTACCTCCAGCTGTGGAAAGCAGAAGGGAGAAGAGGCAAAACGCGGCGTTCCTTCCAAAAACTGGTGTCCAACGGACTAATTCCCACTCCATGGCTGTCCGAGCGAGAGAAGTACGAGGATTAAAAAAAAAAAAAGGACTCGACCACTAGTACTTTTTGAAACTTGTTCCCATTCACTGCTGTCCTGAAGGGAGAGTTCCCTCACAATACGGCTGGAACCCAACAACAGGAGGGGGGGGGGCGCCTCTTCCTAATCTCTCTCTAACTTGACTTGAGCCCTCTGAGCTTTAATGTTCACAAGCAACGCGATACGCGGGGGAAACCGGCTCCTCCCCCCGCTGTCAGTCTCCCAGCCCCTCCTCCCCCACCCCTCGCTCTCTGTGCCCCACCCCCTCGTAGTAACTGCTGCGATGATAAACAACACGCTGTTCCCAAAATTGATACAAACACGATTAGGCTCTTTTTTTTCCCCTCTCAAACAAACATTTTGTGTTTTAAAACGCCACACTAAGTGCAAGAAATGAGTTTTTTAGGGAGGGAGATGAGGAACAATTTGGAAGTGTAAATTGGGAGATCCTGCTCCAGGGTCCCTTTAATCCACAAACGCAGCATCTCCTACTTTCTCAGGACCCATTCGAGCTTCGATTCTGTTGCCACTCTTTATTGTTTTTGCAGCAATTTACTTGAAAAGCCAAAGGATGCGAATCAGGCGGTGCATCTTTGTCGTTGTTGCTGACTGGCTGTTTGTCAGGTCCGACTGGCAGAGCGGGCTCCTCGCTCTGCCTATGGACAGTCGTAGTTGTAGTTTATTGTCTGTAAAATATATTGAATTCTGTTTTATGTCTATTTATTTGTTTTAGTCCCCAATCACATCTTAAAAACTGACATTAAAACTGAACACAGTATCCAAAAAGTGTGGTTTAAAACCACGATTAAATTCATCGAATCAGCCTTTGTCCGTCTCTTTCCGTCCCACCCAGACCTCCACCACCATCTACGTCCAAATTGTGGACGAGAACGACAACGCCCCGGAGTTCCCCGAGGAGGAGTACGTGACGGTGCTGAGCGAGGGGCCCGAGACGGTGGGGGCCACCATCGCGACGGTGACGGCCATCGACCCGGACGAGGGTCTGAACGGCACGCTGCGCTACGCCATCGCCCACGGCAACCTGGTCCAGACCTTTCACATCAACAGCATCACGGTGAGACGCGTTTTGAATCGGAGAGGTGGGGCCGAGGAGAAAAAAAGAAGAGGGGGCCGTAAGCTCACCGTGCGATGGTCTCTTTAGGGGAGGATCACAGCTGTGAAGGAGCTGGACTTTGAGATCAGCAATGGGCACTACGCGCTGGTTGTCACGGCGACTGACCAGTGTCCACAGCCTGCTCTCCGACTGACATCCAGCACGACAGTAAAGACCCCTGTTCTCAATCATATCCTCTTGAAAGAAGCGCCAAATATCGTGTGTCTGGATCACATGTAAACTCTCCATTGATGACTGTCCTAAAAAGAGGAGTCTCTTCCACTCCAGGTGCTGGTGAACGTCTTGGACGTGAACGACGTGACGCCCACGTTCCCCCGGGTCTATGAAGGGCCGTTCGAGGTGACCGAGGGCCAGCCGGGGCCCCGCGTCTGGACGCTCAGAGCCAGCGACGAAGACTCGGGGCTCAACGGCAAAGTGGAGTACAGCATCACCGGCGGAGACCACCAGAGTGAGTACCCGATGCGTGGCGGCCACTGGTCCGGCGCGTCGCCCCTTCATCTCCGAGCCTCCCCCCTCTGCTTGTCTCCCGTCAGACGAGTTCATGGTGTCCCCGGTGGAGGGCGAGCTGCGGGTGAGGAAGGACGTGGAGCTGGACAGGGAGACCACGGCCTTCTACAACATCACTGTGACGGCCCGGGACCTGGGGACGCCGTCTCGCAACAGCTCGGTGCGCCCGCCTTACGTCAGCTGTCGCACGCAAGCGAACGCGCACTTTCATCACGTCCTGTCGAAAAATCCGGATCTTCCCAGCTTCACTTCTGTATTGCAGTCTTTGCTCGCATGTACAGCGACCGCGTTCAGGGCTGACTCAGTGACCCGGAGTTTACCAAAGCTCACACAGAGGAGCTCTCGTGACTTTATTCTTCCAATTTTGAGGACTTTCACAAAGCTGATCTGCACTTTTCTCAGGAACAAGTCAGCAGTCAGCAACATTTAAACACTCATGTTGCGTCAAGCAGTAGGGGGGTCTCCAGTAGACTTTCAGGTCATGACTTATGATTGACAGACAAGTGTCTCCTCTCAGTCGCAGTTCTGATCAGTGACAGGAAATGACCTTCAGACGCCACTACAGGAGTGACTGTTTTCTACCGTTTGCGATACTCGCTGGTACTGGGAAGTTGGTGGTCGTGTGCTCGGCGTTCATCGGACGGAGGGGTGGGGGGGGGGGCGCTTTCGCTTCAGCGGCTGACCCCTGCTCTCCCCCAGGTGGTGGTGGGGGTCCACGTGCTCGACATCAACGACAACGACCCCGTCCTCCTGAACCTGCCGTTCAACACCAGCGTGAGCGAGGGCGCCTCCATACACACCTCGGTGGCCAGGGTGCGGGCGCGGGACGCCGACAGCGGCCGCAACGCTCTGCTCACTTACAACATCACCGCGGGCAACCAGGGCGGGGCCTTTTACATCAATGATACGGTGAGAGAAGGGGGGGGCTGCAGGATGGGTGGGGAACACCGGTGAGGGGACAAAGCGATGCGGTTAAGGTTGAACAAGAGGTTGGGGAAACCTGAGGAGGCAGTTGGAACGAGATGCCTGCACTCCTTTAACATTCATATATTTACCTCTTTTCAAGCTGGATAGTGTTTAAATAAGATATACTTTTTATTGGGGTTACATGCGGGTGAATTGGAGTGTGTGTTCTGTGACACGTCCCTTCCCTCCCTCTGTGACCCTCAGACGGGCGTGGTGCAGGTGAACAGACCGCTGGACCGAGAGCGGGTGGCCGAGTACAGACTCACCATCACCGTCAAGGACAACCCAGAGAACCCCCGCATCGCCCGCAGGGTAACCCACCCAGATAATGCGTCATATCGCGCACGCTGTCCCACAGAGCTGCCGCACAGACCATCAGACGCAGACAACGTGGGCCCGCTTTGGGAGGCCTGCCCAAGAACCAATCAGAACGTGTGTCACTGAACACTTTGTAGTTTGTTTTTCTTCCTTGTCACAATTTGTTTTGGTCAAAACATCAAGTTTTCGGGCACTAAATCAAAGCTGGAGTTCACTTTCTGGAACAAATCTGAAAACCGCCCTCTTTTGGCTTCAGTTTTCAGTCACACTGAACAGAACTAATGATCACAAGTGGGGTTTTTTTCAAAGAACACCGTGATCAGTTTAGAACCACGGCCCTCAGTTTGCACAGTTTGCACCACAGTGAGTGTAGTTTCACACGTTTGATGATTGCTTCTGTGGCCGAGGTGAGGAACTTCCTGCAAAGAGGCTGTAAACAAGCAAACCGCCGCCTCTCTGGGTGCAACCTGTGGAGAGATTCTGCAACTGCCTCATCTGTCCCCCATGATTTCTCCATAATCACAGTAAACGGCGTTGCAAGAGGTTCCGGGTGACCGCTAAACTTCCTTTGTCCTTCCCCACCAGGACTCCGACACCTTGGTCATCTCCATCCTGGATGAGAACGACAACAGGCCCGTGTTCACCCGGACCAGCTACAGGGCAGAAATCACCGAGAACTCGGCAGCAGGTGGCTCTCCAACTCGTGTTTGCGCCGAGTGTTTTTCTTGCCCCCCCTCGTGTGTGGGGGGGCGTCCTCCTCCAATTACAGCGCAGCGCTGAAACACTGTCTCATGCACTTCCTGACTCTGTTTACATACACCAAGGGTGGGGGGGGGTGATGGATTACCAATTCATACAAAATTGTTATTAAGTACTGTTTTGGGTTTTTTTGTTTCATGTGATTTTAGTCTTACAACTACCGTTGCTACCAATCTTACCGGTATTATTTCACCAAGACATTTCTGCCCCGTCCAACCATCACTTCAAATATTTCCTTACCTCCTTGTGTCCCACAGGAAGCACAGTAATTGTGTTAAATGGACCAGTTCTGGCTGAAGACAGAGACATCGGGCCGAACGCTGTGGTGAGGTACCGCCTGCTTGGAGCCAGGGTGGACCTCTTCACTGTGGACGCAGACACGGGTAACCTCGTCGGTCTTCGTCGAGGCCCGCGGTGAGCTGTCCTCTCAAAGCTGAATCACTGAGATGAGAGTGTGTGCACGTGGCCTACTCCCTCCAGGTGTGATTTCCGTGCAACAGAGGGCAGCGCTGGATCGGGAGGCTTTCCAGGAGCCCCGCGTGGAGCTCTTTCTGGTCGCGGAGGACATCGGGGGCTTGAACAACAGCGTCCCTCTCACCATCAACATCCTGGACCAGAACGACAACCCGCCTGTCTTCAACCCCTCCAGTTTCAGCGTGCGACTTCCAGAGAACAGCCCCACTGGTGCGCACTCTTGTTTTTCACACAAGATTTAAGGGAACATGAAATGTTTGCAGTCTTCATTCTAGAGATTCAAGTCATAAGAGGCAGAAATGTGTCACTGAGACAAAGTAGGGTGAGAAGACGAGTGTGTGTGAGGTGTGTTTCCCCTCTTGTGACACCTCTGCCCCCTCCAGGTGTGGTGGTGACTCAGCTGTCCGCCACTGACGCCGACTCGGGCTCCAACGGCTGGCTGATGTATCGGTTGGAGAGCGGCGCTCAGGACCGCTTCGTGGTGGATCCGCAGTCGGGCACCGTCTCCGTGGGCAACACCACTCTGGACAGGGAAGAGCGGGGTTCCTACCGTCTCGTCGTCGTGGCGACCGACCGCGGCACGCCCCCCCTGTCGGGCACGGCCACTCTGACCGTCATCCTGGATGACGTCAATGACTCGCGACCCAGTTTCGTGGACCGCGTGACCATGATCCAGGTCAACGAGTCCACCCCGCCGGGGGTCGTCGTGGCAACGCTGACCGCCGAGGACCCCGATTTGCATCCCCGGCTGGAATATTACATCATCTCGGTGGA
>JASSRZ010000014.1:4651771-4683965 GCA_032164315.1 Malacoctenus gilli | reverse complement strand
TTTTTTTCAGGTGCTGTGTTTGTTCGCAACCCAATCAACAGAGAGCAGGTGGCCACCTTCGAGATCATTGTGTCCGTCCACGACAACGCCAGCGAAATTTTAGACAAGTCGGGGAGCGTTCCAAACGGTAGGCTTCATTTTCTGACCTTCGATAAGTTCTCCTCCCTCCCAGCCTCTGACATTGTCCCCCCACCCCTCCGTGTCCCACAGCGAGACTAACGGTCAACGTGTTGGACGTGAACGACAACGCCCCTCGTTTCCGGCCCTTCGGAGTGTCCAACTTCACGGAGAAGATCCTGGAAGGGGCGCGGCCCGGCACCACGCTGCTGTCAGTGTCAGCCGTGGACCCCGATAAAGGTCCCAATGGACAAGTGGTTTACCAGCTGCTCCACCTTCCGCGAGGGGGCTACGTTAGATTGGAGGACCCCTCGACTGGTAAGGACTGAGCTGTCGGAGTCTGGTCGGAGTGAGGGGAAAAAAAGACTGACCTGCACACTCGCAGACAACCCAGTCAGTGTCGGTGATAAAACTGATGTCTCGCGCTAAATTTTGGACACACGACAGAGGAAAACTCACACAACACAAACAGCCTGGAGTCAAACTGCAATAAGCCAATATGAACTGATCCATTGAATACCATTTGCATCAGTAAATATGAGCAAACCGAACCTGTTTATTTGGGAAAATGTTTCAGGGAAGATTGTGGCCAACAAGACGGTGGACTTTGAGCAGGTTCAGTGGCTGAACTTCACCATTCGGGCGAAGGACCACGGCACTCCTCCCAGGATCGCCGAGCTGCCAGTGTATCTGCGCATAGTAGATATCAATGACAACAACCCCGTCTTCCTACAACCCTCTTATCAGGTACTAAACAGACCTTTAATGTGAAAGTAGCAGCGCTTGTCAATTTGTTTTTCGAGTTAATCATGTAAGTGGTTGAACGTGAAGCTAAAGTTGGAAGAAATGAGTCCCTCTCTGATGTATTGATGCAGATTTGCGTCCTTTTGTCACTTTCGACCAGTGTTTGGTGATGTGCTTGTGTGCTTGCAGGAGCCTGTGTTTGAAAATGTGAACTTGGGCACCACCATAGTTCAAGTCAGCGCTACGGATGCTGATTCGGGCCTCTTTGCAGTCATCGAGTACAGCCTTGTAGACGGGGAGGGCAAATTTGGCATCAAGCCGACAACAGTAAGTCAACAACCATCAGCACAGCATCTATGATTCCAATCTTGTGGGGCTGCTTTCTCTGCCTCTGTTCTGTATTTTATTATAAAGATTAATCAGCAGCTTCACATCATTTTTCTTGATTTCACCTCGAGATTAAAGTTTGATTTTTCCAAGGAGCTGCAGTAACTGTATGAACCCTGTGATGTCACCAGAAAAGTTCAAACAAAAAGTTCACGACCTGCCGAAGTTGGCGGTTTCGCACAAAAATGCCAGAAATGTCCCTTTCGCTGAACTCAGACAGAAGATAAACAAGTGTTGATGGGTGAGAGGCGGTATGCCGTGTTTTCGGTCCTGACAGTGGCCGACTTCATCCTGCCTGGAAACGCGAAGCTAAACAAAACGCTCGCGCGGCCCGAGCACAAGCGGCATAGTTGACCTCCGCGCTCCATTTGTGTCCCAAACACGGAGTCGAATCAACGTCTCGATACGCGCACCACTCCCAGTCCCTGCTTCCTTCCTCATCATCGTTCACTCTCCTCTGTTTCAGGGAGAGATCTACATCCTCTCCCCTCTGGACAGGGAGACAAAGGACCATTACACTCTGACCGCCGTCGCCCGTGACAACCCCGGGGGCAGCTCCAACAACAGGCGAGAGAACTCCGTGCAGGTAGATTTGAGGGCCTGGAATGGCGCGAGGATCTTCTGTGACAGAGACCAAATTTGGATAAAATCGATCCACTTCCTATGCAAGAACGATGTGGAACATTTGATATCTCCATTATGGTGACTTAATTATCACGGTTGACGAAATAACTGCATTTTTCCTATTATAAATGTCCTAAAAACACATGCATTAAAATAATATCACGAAATCGTGTGACTTTCTATTCTTCGGATCCTGCCCGGTCCGTTCGTTTTGTATCTGGAAATATGCTTAATTTCAATGTTAATCCGTGAATGTTCCAAAGATATCCTGAAACGTGAATATCTTTGGATACTTCACGGATTTATCTACTAGTTTGGGATACTTCGGGATCCTGCCTTGTCCATACAGATGTACCACTGATGTTCTGTGTCTCCAGGTCCTTGTGACGGTCCTCGATATCAACGACTACCGGCCTCGCTTCACGGAGCGAGCGTACAACACCAGCGTGTTTGAGAACGAGCCCAGCGGCACGTCGGTGATCACGGTGAAAGCCTCCGACCTGGACGAGGGGGAGAACGGGGCGGTCCTCTACAGCATGCTCGGCGCCCACTCAGGTATGAATCAGCTGCTGGGTACAATACCAATTAAACCTTGTTGCGCTCTCTGTAATGAACAGCGTGAGGAATTAGTCTCTGAATATGCAATCATTCCCGTCGTCATGACCTAACTGGCTATTTTCCATGTTTCCGAATAAGCCACATTGTAATTACGTTTAATCGCTCGATAAACTGTGAAAACGGTGGTTCTGAAATGGCCCGAAATGAGCCAGTCACGGTTCGCTCCCATACTTAATCCCTGATCTTTCCGTGTGACCTTCCAGACGCGTTCTCGCTGGATCCAAACACGGGACTGGTGCGTTCCCGCCGCCTGCTTCAGTCTTCGGAGCGCTTCAACCTGACGGTGGTGGCCACGGACCAGGGGCGGCCCCCCCTGTGGGGCACGGCCGACCTCATCATCACCGTCATCGACGTCAACGACAACCGGCCCGTGTTCGTCCGGCCAGCCAACGGCACCATCATTCACATCTCGGAGGTACCGTCACTGAGTGGTGTGTGTTTGCGGGTGTGTGCATGTGTCTCCTTGTGCGTGAGGATGTTGGACAATATTCTTTGAAGGCAAGGTTCAAGTTCAGTTTTATTGGCCTCCTGTGGAAGTCTGCGTGAGGAGGAAGCAGGTCGTTCAGGCTGTGTTCAGAGCAAGTCTGCAGGAAATGAATGTCAGGCACTGGAATGTCCCCTCAGAGCCGCGTCACCCACTGTTATTTTTCCAAGGAGCCTCACAAAAATGACTTTACTGGCCTCGGACCCCCTCATCAATGTTTGATTTGGCAAAACATTGCGGGTAAGCCAAAGACTGTCAGAAACATCCAATATCAGCAACATACAGAAGCAGGAGCCGGTCTGGCTGGCCCCCAAGGGCCACTGCCATAGGTCAAGAGAGCTTTATTAACCAGTGAAGGTTTGCAGCTATTGGTTGAAGATCTGTGAACTTGATCCCCAGACGTTCAAACCACAAAACCTTGTGTTTCACCACAGGAGCAGCCCCCGGGTCTCCCCGTGTATGAGGTCCACGCCACAGACTCTGACGAGGGCGTGAACGGGGAAGTCCGCTACGGCTTCTTGCAGACCGGTGCCGGCAACAGAGACTGGGAGAACTTCCACATCGACGCCATGTCCGGCGTCATCACCACCACCGTGAAACTGGACCGGGAGAAGCAGGCCCTTCACAGCGTGAGTCGCCCCGCCGGGCGTGCGTAAGCTGCCTGCGTAGCTGTACGTCTGTTTAACCGCGCCCCATCGGCTTTCTCCAGCTTATCATTGTGGCCCGTGACATGGGTCAGCCAGTGCCTTACGAGACCACACAGCCTCTGCAGGTGGCGCTGTTGGACGTTGACGACAATGAGCCTGTCTTCCTTAAGCCACCAGTGAGTTTGAAGCTCTGCGCCGAGGCCGTCATTCGGTCGGCGGGACAAGAGTGCCGCCTCAAAGTGGCTGTGTGTGACGGTCTCTCCTCGTCTGTGTGTGCGTGTGTGTACCCCAGCGTGGTAGCTTGCCTTACCAGAAGCTGACAGTGCCTGAGCACTCCCCGCCGGGCACGGTGGTGGGGAACATAACCCGGGCGGTGGACGCTGACGAGGGCTCCAACGCCATCGTTTACTACTTCATTGCAGGTGATGCAGCCTGATATAAAAGTCCAACGATAACGGTCCTTGAAAAAAGAGGGAGGACAAGGAGGTTTTGATTGTTTTCTATGTGTCATCACTGGAAATGTTCTACACTTCAAGAACACAAAAGAGAATAGATCCATTAATCGTTCTGTCCTTTAATATGCTGAATCCTTTGGTTTTTTATTGTGACTGGAAAACTAAAGTCTTTCCACGTCTTCCTGAAGGAGGAAACAGTGACGGAAACTTTGGCCTGAGCCTTGACGGAGAGCTGAAGCTGCACAAGGACCTGGACCGGGAGGAGACGCCCGTCTACTCCATCATCGTCAAGGCCTCCAGCAACAGGAGCTGGACCCCGCCCAGAGGTCCTCGCTCGGTGCGCGCCAGAGCCCTGGACCCGGCCCGCGACCCCAGCCTGCTGGAAGTCCGCATCGAACTGGAGGACATCAACGACCAGAAGCCGCGCTTCGTCAAGGCCGAGTACACAGCGGGTAACTCACGCATTCCCGTGCGAGTGCGTGTGCGAGGAAATACAGAATCAGCCTCATCAGCCTTGCTTTTGTCTCTTAGGAGTTGCAGCAAACGCCAAAGTGGGCTCCGAGCTCATCAAGGTGCTGGCTGTCGACAATGACATCGGCAACAACAGCTTGGTTCAGTATCATATTGTTACAATCCGCTACTACCAGTCCCAAAGCAATGGCAGCGAAGATGTTGGCAGCATCTTCACCATTGGTGAGTCTATTCCTTTAAATAGTCATACGGTTTTTTTTTTAGAAACATATGCATGAGGACAGACTTGCAACCTATCAGCTTCTCTGCTGACTAAAGCAAAATATGAGATTACTGAAGGAGGGATAGAAGAAAAGACGTTTAGGTGACACATGACGTAAAATATTGCACTGGAACAGTTGTGACCAGCAACAGTTGGAGTCTCACAGCTTGTAAACATGGCTCTGCTTCCTTGTTGGCAGTTCTCGTTTTTCTGTTTATTTCCACTTCTCACAGACAGTAAAAAAAAATCAGATACATGCCGAGTCAAGTCAAGTCAAGTTTATTTATTTAGCACAGTTCCTACACTAAGCAATTTAAAGTGCTTTACAGAGAAGGCAGTTAAAATCACAAAAAAAAACTTTCCGATCTCTACCTGGTTTCAGTTTGACTGTCACACCCAAGGCTGGGAAGAGAACATTCAGCTCGATGCTTTAATGGTAGAAGTTCCGTTTGATCCCGCAAAGTCAAACACGGGCCGATTTCATGACCCGTCCCATCGCAATTTGCACAGGCTTGACCGACGGCATCATCCGCACCTACGACCTCTTCACCGCCTACAACCCCGGCTACTTTCAGCTGGAGATCCTGGCGTGCGACTCCGTCGGACACAGCACGACCACCAACGTCAACATCTACATTCTGCGGGACGACCAGCGGGTCAAGATCGTCTTCAACGAGATCCCCGATCTGGTTCGGGAAAACCAAGACGATTTCGTCAGCCTGCTGTCCAACATCACCGGCGCCATCGTCAACCTGGACGATATACAGGTGGAGTTTTTAAATCCCAATATTCTTATGTAACTTTAGTGCTTCTATTTTATTTTATTAACTACTACAGTAGTTGCAATTACAAGGTTTCAAACTTGTGTGCGTGACCTCTGGACCTCCTGTCGTCCAGTTCCATGTGGACAAGAAGGGGAGGGTGAACTACGCTCAGACCGACATGCTCGTCCACGTCGTCAACAACCAGACCAACACCATCCTGGACGTGGAAAGGTTTGGCCTCGGTCGCCTCACCGCCGTGTCTCGCACGTTGGCGCATCGGTGCGGCGTCGTGAGCTCCTGGTGTCTCGCCTTAGGGTGATCCGGATGATCGACGAGAACAAGGAGCAGCTGAGGAACATGTTCAGGACGTACAACGTGGTGGACGTCCAGCCCGCGGTCGGGGACAAACTGCCCGACGACATCTCCACGCTGCAGGTGTGCGGACACGGAGCCAAAGTCTGCAGGCTGCTGCAGAAGCTTTTATTTTGATTTTTTTTTTTTTTTTTGAAAGTCCGTCTTATCTCCTCTTCTTTCTGTCTTTTCACAGCTGGTTATCATCATCCTGGCTGTGCTGCTGTGCTTGGCAGGATTCCTGTTCGTCACCATGAACTGGCATTATCGCAGAGTGTGAGAACCCCTCCGCAGCCGTGTCACGATGCAGACTTCAGAACTGCGTCGTTATCAAAACCCTTGCTCGCCTCGTGTGCCAAATTTAAGAAGACATCCTGTTCATATTGTTGCGCTGTCTTTTTCTTTGCATGTCGCAGACACCAGAGGAAGCTTAAAGCAATCGTTGCAGGATCCACAGGTCAGAAAGGCTCCGTCTTCGATAGTGTGACGTACACTCCAAAAACTGGGCATCAAGTGCCTTTTTTTTAAAGATCTTCGGACTTTACTGTTGCTGCTGTGTTTCTTCTAAATGAGATGTGTCATTTACCACACAGGAAACCAGGGTTTGATGGATATCTTGGATATGCCAAACACTAACAAGTATTCGTTTGAGGGGTGAGACACCAGCTTCACTTTTCACACTCTGTTTATCAAGAAATTCACCCCCAATTATTTCCGCCGCTACGTTTCTTCATGTGTAGTTTAATTTTTAGTGATTTTAGTGATTTACAGCATGTGACTTTCAGACTTGGCTGCACTTATGTGACTCTGCTGGTCAGTTCCCTTCATTATCAGCTCACAGATACAGGAGAGAGAGAACTTGTGTCAAGTGAACAAATGAGCCAGTGAAAAATCGAACCTACAAACTCCATCTTATCAGAAATATTTGTCTAATATGTCCTCAAGGAGGAATTAGTCAAGAAACATGAATCTCCCATTTTGGTACCAGTCTTTTGAGTTAAAATCAGTTTGTTCAGCATGTCAGAAAACCTCCACAAGTACAAAAGCAGCTCAATATTAACAACCAAAGTGTATTCGTGCTTGTTTTCCATCAGCAGTCCTTCTCACGCTCTTGACCTCCGCAGGGCCAATCCCGTCTGGCTGGACCCCTTCTGTCGGAACCTGGAGCTGGCCGCGCAGGCCGACCACGAGGACGACCTGCCCGAGAACCTGAGCGAGATCACCGACCTGTGGAACAGCCCCGCGCGCACGCACGTCAGTCCCCGCTCGCCGAGCACCACAGTTCACGTCCCGACAGCGCTCGGACGTTGACAGAGACGTATTGCGGACCGGGCCTCGGTGCTCCGAGGACGATGTCGCGATGATTCACGGCGCTCTTCCGGCCCTGCCGCAGCTCCACGGCTCAGGCCCGTGTCTCTTGTCCTCGCAGGGCACGTTTGGTCGCGAGCCTCAGGCCAAGCCGGAGGACGACCGCTATTTGCGCGCAGCCATTCAGGAGTATGACAACATTGCTAAACTGGGCCAGATCATGAGGGAGGGGCCTATTAAGGTAAGTTACACACAACTACACATACACACACACTTATACTTCTCTTTCAGATGGACTTTTCATTGATTCGCTTCAAGATTCCCCCAGAGGACTGAACGAAAACGTCTCCGACGAGGAAATTTGAAACCTCAAATCCTGGAAGACAAACTGAAGAGAGCTTGTCATTGTGTTAAAGGGGTTCAATAATTCCTGGTGTGGACTATGATGTTTGATGGCTTTGACCATGGGACGGGCGAGGCGGGAGAGGGGGGGGCGGGGGGGGGGCACAGCTTTTGTAGGCCCAGTTTGATCCCCTACCTGCCGTCCTATCAGGGCTCTCTGCTCAAGGTGGTTCTGGACGACTACCTGAGACTGAAAAAGCTCTTTGCGGCGCGGCTCGTCACCGTGTCCACCGGCCAGGAAGACCACTCATCTGTCACTGAGGTGGGCTCGGATAAATGGATGATCTGTGGCACTGCTCCCGCTGCTCCCGCTGCTCCTGCTGCTCCTGCTGCTCCTGCTCCTGTCTGCCGTCGCCGCTGCCGGACTGATCTGGCACCTTTGTGATTTCTTTTTTTCCGACGAGCCGCCTGCTGCTCAGACATGAAGCGGCTTTTCTACTTCTGCTTTCTTTGCCGCCTTGAACCAGGTCAAAGGTCAAATAAAAATTGAACTCTTTTGAGCAGAGCTCACACAAACACACTTAGACGGTCTCGCTGGGTTTTAGTCGCCTTGTGAAAGAGGGCTGCTTTACGTTTATCTTTATTCTTGCAGAGCCATTTATAAAAGATGCACAATCGTCGTATTCATTACAATATCACACAATCGTGGTGGGTTATAAACATTCAGGTGTTAGATTGGGGGGGTCCTCCGCCTGAGGTGGGAGAGCAACGACCTTCAGTCCTCCTCCTAGGAGTGTCTATTAGCCAAAGAGTCTTTGTGCGAAACACTGAACCCAGAGTTGCTTCACGCGGTGCGCAAGCAGCCGGCACTGCAGCTGTCACCTTTGGGGTGTGCGTGAATGATCGGGTGAGGAAACGGGTGAACATGATTGATCATCTAAACGGCGTATATCAAACAGCATAATGCGTTTTAACAGCAAAGTCCATTCATCACTTGAATGGGGAAACGCCTTCGCACCCAGAATTCGTCACGGGATGAAAAATAATAGAAAGGAATTCAGTGTTAAATTATCCAATAACATGTTCTTTTCATTAATCTGGCAGAGAACTGCACACACATTAACAAATAACCAGCAGATAGAAATGATAAACCAGTAAAAAGTGTTTTTACTTTTTTTATATTTTGCTCCTGTGAGTAATCAGAGTAGTTTTTCACTCCCTCTGATGTCATCCTCTCAAGTTATGTCGAATAATAGTTCGGCTCTAATTACAGCTGATTGGAAATCTGTGACTCCCTTCTGATTGTCTGTCGTGCTCCATTTCCAGTTTGTTGTCTTTTACTTCTGACTCGCTTGATTTCTTTCGCAGAAACTGCTCCTGCTCTGGTCCTCCTCTTTCCTAAAGCGTCTCCCAATGTGCTGTTTCTCCCGACAACCTCGTTCACGAGTCAGTGTGTTTAACATCTTGTTCTGTCGTCATCTGACAGCTCGTCCAGAGCGACCTGGACGAGGAGGAGGAGGAGCACATGGGAATGGGCGGCGGACGCGGCACTCTGCGCTTCAAGCACAAGCTCCCCGTGGAGCTGAAGGGACCGGAGGGCGTGCACGTGGTCCACGGCAGCACGGGCACCCTCCTGACCTCGGACCTCAACAGCCTGCCGGAGGACGACCAGCGGGCCCTGGCGCGCTCCCTGGAGGCCCTCAACGCTGACGGGGGGCTGTACTCGGAGCGCAACGCCCGCACGGAGTCGGCCAAGTCCACCCCGATGCACCGCCACAAGGACGGGGACGCCCTGTCGGAGAGCCCCCTGGAGATCACAGAGTTATGACTAGCCGAGGCCTCGCTGGTCTGAGCGCAACCATGACTCGTGTGTGTCCTTGTGCCTCCACACCGCCGCCCCGACAAGGCCGGGGAGGGCCGGAGGAGGAGTGTGTGTAGTCTAGGGAACGTCATCGACCGACCATCAGTGAGACGTCCTCGGAGGGGGGACTTGCTCGCGTTCGGGTCGGTTTGAGAGGATTTTTCACGTCGAAGGTAGCTGCTTCGAGACAAAGTTTATCTCCTCTTGGGGGGAGGGAAGCAGAGCACGAAGCAACGGGTGTCATCCACTTTCATCCCAAAGAGCAGAGAGGGAAAAGAGGGACTAAGCCTCCCCGTGGGAGAAGCTCGTTGAACCTTAAAATCGTCTAAAAGGTGCCTCATTCTCAACCAATCCTTTTCAAGTCATGCCTGGACTGCAGACACTCGCACAAACACACACACACTCCGAAAAAAAAAAAAGGTGAAGCCACACACTCAGACCAGCGGATGGCCAACAGTGGAACATGACGAGACTTTGAACCTCTTTTTGGTTATTTTTTTTCTTTGCAAAGTGATGCAATCGGTGTTGAACGAGTGTGGAAACAGTTTTTGGTTCTTTTTTGTGGGGAATTATTGATGAAATTCTGATGCAGACAAGAGAACTTTATGGGGTTTTTCTTTTACCCAAGCTGGAAGATTAAACAAGCTCCGTGTGATCGGAGGAAAAACACTCCACGAACTCGCACACGGTCAGTCTGAAGAGAAATCGTCTCCCCGAACAAACGACTCGATGTCGTGTGACGATGAAGGATGAAGACTCAGCCTGGGTGGGGGGGTGGGGGGGGGGGGGATGAATGCCTTTTGTGATCAACTTCATAAAAGCAGTGAAATGAACTTTTATGTCACTTACTGAAGGTGAGAAAAAAAAGATCTATATCAAATTATTCAATTTTTTTATAAATATCTATAAAGATGGCATCGTGCCCACAGACTTTACACTGCCACCTGAAGGGAGTCAAAGTCATGCTCAAAATGAGCGGCATTTGCTTTATTTATTTTTTATTTTCTAGAAAAAAAATACGATGGAATTTAAAGATATTTTTGAAGAAAAAAAAATGCTGGCTTACCAAACTAGGTAGGGAATCATTTTTGGATGTTTGAAGTATGTGTATATTGTGCTCCGGTGACGCGTCGTTCCGTTTTCCTCCTTCGTATGGCAGCCGTTTTCCGATGAGTGCTGTGTTTTTTCAGAGAGCTCCTTTGTTCCTCCTTTTCTTTTTTTTTTAAACATTCCCATTTTGTACGTTTTTATTTCCTTGTTGTTTTTATGTCACCAGCCCTGAGATCTGTGTTGGGAAATGTTTGTGGGATGATCTGTGATAATAAAAGAATTATGCAACGGCCTCCGAGCTCAGTGAGATGAGGGGGACAGTGAGAACAATCTGTGCAGATCGACTCAAAGCACTACACGCTCTCCCTGCGGTCACCTCTGCAGGACAGCTCGCCAAATTAAACACAAAACTAAACGATTTAATCTCTAATCTCAGCTGCACAACACTCACATCTAGTGGTCAGTCATGGTAAACACA
This sequence comes from Malacoctenus gilli, assembly GCA_032164315.1. Lineage (NCBI taxonomy): Eukaryota > Metazoa > Chordata > Actinopteri > Blenniiformes > Labrisomidae > Malacoctenus > Malacoctenus gilli. The sequence continues at coordinate 4,673,002 of JASSRZ010000014.1, read as the reverse complement.
TGCCAGACGGTGTAGAAAAAAAAACAAAACATTTTTTAGCACTTCACTTCAGCCTTTTATTGTTATCCGGGGTTCATAGAAAAGCTTCCATCAATTTTAATTGCCATAGACTTTTGAGAGGCCTCAGAGTTAACACAGAGACTCGGGAGTCGTCGGGAGGCTGCTTCATCGGGCTGTCGAGCTGCTCGTGCCAGTGGCGTTCATCTTCTTCAAGGTCCTGTTCAGCTGGAGGGAGACAAGAGACAGGAGATGTTACAGAAGTTCAGCTGACTGGCGAGGAGAAGCAACACGAATGGAAGTGGAATGAGTCATTGCTCACCTCCTCGAACTTGTGAATCTGTCTGATGAAAAAGTCGCCATAGCGACGAGCGACTTTGGTGTCGGCGATGTGGATCATGTCCTGTGAACGTGGGTTCAAAAAAAAAGCATCATTAAACACAGAGTCCCTGCTGTGGAGTTGTGTTGGAGAAATGCGAACGCTTTCACCAAAATGTAAGGAGCAGCACTTCAATCCTGCCGTGTCTCACCTTGTCGATGTAAAAGTCGACCTCGGAGGCGGACTGGAACTCTCCGTCCAGCGCCGAGATGCCGCTGGTCCAAACCAGGTTCTTCATCTTGTGCTTGAAGACGAGCAGCTGGATGCGGAACTCCTGCTCGGTCATGTCCAGGAATCCGGCCAGCTTGGCGACGGGCATGGTGGTGTACAGCTTCAAGAAGCTGCAGGGACACGCAGAGCATCCAGGGGGAGATTAGTGACATTCCCACATAAAAATAAAAAAAAAAAAACATTACTGTGATTCACCTTCGGATGGTGGAGAGCTGCGCCTGCTGCTGCACCTCTTCTGCAAAGACCTTGAGCTGCTGCTGGAAAGGTTCTTTGTGGTAGTTGGGGTGGACGTTGTCGTAGTTGGGCACCACGGGTGACAGGAACTTGGGACAGGCGAAGCTGAAGAGCTCCTCAAACACCTGCAGATCTCTGAGGAAGACACAAACGGAGGCATTTGGCTCATTTAAAACGCTTGAGTGAATGTTGACAAAGTACCGACCAAAGCCAAGCAACACGAGTGAGACACAACCGGAGGTCTCTCCTCATTTACAATCACTATTAGTGATAAAATCTGAGAAATATGATCAAATAAAGGAACTCCTTTTCTACGTGTTTTCCCAGTGCACGCATTTGACAAAAGAAGTTCCTGTGAGCGGACACATTTCGGTCCTCACCCTTTCTGCATCCGGAGCATCTTGTCTCCGTACTTCTCCCTCAGCTGGGTGTGGATGCTCTCGTCGATGCGCATGGGGTACATGGTGAGGGCGATGGCCAGCAGGCCGTGCATCTGCTCGTTTTGTTTGTTAATCTACATGAAACATACAGCAGATTTCAGAACAGCTGAGCGGAGAACAAACAGAATCCAGACGCTGCGTTGTGGCGTTTCAGAAGTGCCTCTGACTGACCATTTCGTATTTATACGTCGACCTCTGGAACATGTTCCTCGTCCTCTGGATGTAGAGCAGGATGTTGGCGAAGACTCGGATGGCATCCTGGTAACGCCTCATCATCAGGTACGCGAAACCCACGTAGTAGTACGTGGTGATCTGACACTCGGGCACACGGGAGTACATACTCTGAAAGGTGGGAGAGGAGACGATGGAGAGCTCAGCACACTCACGGGTTGGACTACAGCTGGAGGAAAGGTGGGGGCCTCGGTCATTCAAGATTCACCTTCTTGTTGAGTTCAATGTTCTCCAGGACTTTGATGGCCTGGTAATAATCACCGAGCAGCGAGTGAAGCCTCAGCAGCCCGACCAAGCTGAAGTAGCCCAGCATCTTGTAGAGGGAGTGGCGGCCGTACTCCCCAGCCACGCTCTCTGGATCTCCTGCATCGCAACGACGGAGAGCACGTTAACGACTCCAAACAAGACACCGAATGAGATGACCCCAATGAAGCCCTGCTGTGTACCTCCGCTGGTGTAGACCTCCAGCTGACGGTTGATGTTGCTCTTGTCCACCAGGGAGTGGAGGACGTTGAGGACGCTGTGGACGTTCCAGATCTTTGGGTTGCCCCTCAGAAAGTCGATTTCCTCCTCGGACTTCTTGGCAGTTTTGCAGCGGTACTGACTGAAGGACTGGAACTGAGGAGGAAGGACATGTCAGCAGCACGTCAACACACAAGGAGAAGAGTTTACAAGTGAATGATGACTTGGACAAAACATATGGGCTCAGCATGTGAATTTAAAACATCCTACACCTCTAACTTCAGCACAACAAAACGCATGGTACCTGGTAGATGAATTCATCGATGATGTCCCAGAGCCACTGGTTGGGCAGCTCCAGAGGAGCGGGACCGTCAGCGTCTGTTTCCAGGCACAAACACACTCTCATGAGTTCTGTTACATCCGAGACTTTTTTTTAACAGAAACAACCAAAAAATGAGGGCGAAAGGTGAGTGATGGTGCTGGGACTCACTGAGAATGTAGTTGAACAGGTTGCAGTAGTTGTAGTAAGACTCGAACCTCTGGTCCAAAGTCGGACCCCCCTGTCGATACACAAAGGGGGTTAATCACTGGACAATACATGATGTGTTTTCACAAAGTGGTTCATATCAGAAAGGGAAAAAAGGTCATATGGACGGTACTCACGCTGACTTTAGCATAGATGTGTCTGTAATAGAGTTCCTTATAGAGTATAAGGAAAACAGCATCTGTGCAAAACAAGAATATACATAAATTCGGAAAAGCTGTGACCAAATTCATCACTACTAATCGAACAAACAACTGATGACACCCACCGTTGCCAACCAGTGATGCGATGGCTTCAGCCTCTGGCCAAGGAGAGTTCTTGAAGAAACGGTCAGTCAGCTTGTTCCAGCTGGACAAACACAGAACGGCGTCGTAAGACAGAGAACGCACAAGTGCGACCTCAGCTTCAGACGTATTTGCTGACACACGGACGGCGTCCCACCTGTTCTCGTAGACGTCCTGGATCTCGTAGATCTTCTGCTCGATGCTCTCGCTGGACACGCGGTTGGACTGCAGCTCGTAGACCTTCTGGTCGATCAGGTCGGAGATGGTCTTGTGGAAATACTGCAGGAAGTTCTTGATCACCTCCGGGATGACGTGGTACGTCTGCTGCTCGTACTGTCGCTCGAAGGCGAGGTCCGCCTTGGGGTCACCTGGGGGGGGCCATGAGAAGAGGGAACACGTTTCAGTTCAGCACATGAATCCCATTCTGTGACGATGGTTGAGTAATACCTTGAACTAGAGCAGTGTAAACCCCCACTTATAAAACCAGGCATATGTCATAAATAAAGGGACAGATACAAACCGGTGTGCAGGTCATAGTCGTTTGGGTAAGCGTAAGGGTCATACTGTGAGGACACAGGAACCACAAGTTAGTCACTTTCGCAAAGGTAACATCTGTCGAGCAGACATTGCTCAAAAACGTTGAATTTAGCCTGTAGATAAAATGAAAATTTCGTAAAGCAGCCTTTATTACTTTGCTAGAGCGATCGTCCTCTGGTCTTATTCTCTGCAGAAAACAAAACAACAATTGTCACTATCATGCTAGCTCATCACCCGTTGCTATTGTACAGTGCTGTTAGCTTTTCAGCTAGTTTTTTTTCAGCGACTCGGGTGTCTCCATTGTAAATACATGGTTCAAACAGACGTGAATAAATTATATACTTACTTCCTCTTCTTCGTGGTACGACATAATTATCGGTCTTAGTCTAAGCTTAGTAGATACTGGCGATTAAATGAAAGAAGTGTGGCCGGCTCGACGAGCGCCGCTACACCACGCAGCTCCTGCTAATGCGACGGGAGAGAGGAAGGAAGACGTCCTGACGTCAGAGCAGAGCGACGCCCGGCCTTACCGAAGCATTGTGGGTAACTGAGTGTTTGATGCGTGTTGCGGAGAAGATCAGTTTCAAACATTTACTGACGTTTTTTTTGTTTTGTTATGTTACCTTACAAATAGATGTACTTTCTGATAATTTATAGGGTCAGTTTCACACAAGTAGGCGAAACTGCTGACACCCGGTAAAACATACCTAAAATGTAAACAATGTAAACTGATTTTCAGTCGGCTGAAGTACGCTGCATTAATTTTCATAGCTACAATAACTGGAGGTCATGAAACCGACGCCCTTGATCAGTTTTTATGCCATATCTGTAAAACATCGTTTCTTTAATTACAAAAAATGCATTTAAAAGAATATTAAAGTCAAATTGCTTGTTGCAGGTGTATGATTGTTTTTTTTTGGGGGGGGGGGCACACATTGTTTTTCTTGACTGTCGCATATAATTGATGGAAACCAATCAGAGTCCATTCGTTAAATCGTAATATTCGTGACGGATGGTTCGTTACAATTTGCAACGACTCCTAAAGGTCGTTAGGTGGCGTACGAGTTTCAAGGTGAACGTTTGGCGTCGTGCGAGGTCGAGGTGCTCCAGAAGTGTCTATGAAAAAAGAAAAATCAATCAATTAAAGTACCGGCATAAAATGCCAACGACGCTGATTTCTCGTCCACATTTAATCTATTGACATCATGAGTGCCAATTTTGTTGCTTGTTTAACTTGACAGACTGTTTCACCACATTTAGTGTGCGTGTGCAGTGCGCGTGTGTTTGTTCGTGTTGGGGGGGGGGATGTGAAACTTTTATTTTGTGATCGTAGGACGGTGTGAATCCGAGACATGTGCGCCGTGCGTGTGCGCGCACACCTGCCCACCAGCGTGCGGAGTCGGAGCGCCGGTAGGCTGCGTCTCCCACCCTCCACGGCGGACGGGCGGCAGCCTGCAGGATTCCCTCCTCCCCTCTCTGCCAGCCGAACATCATCACAAGAGACTTCTTTGGGGAGCCAAAGAGGCTGAAACAGAAGAAAGCCCGACGTGGGGTCTCAGAGACCACCACCACCACTTGCAGCAGCAGCAGCAGCAGCAGCAGCAGAGCAGCAAGCAGCCGGAGCCCCTCCACCTACCTGCCTGTCTGCCCAGTGCCTGGAGATCCGATAAGACTGCCAGTGCACAGAATCAAGTGGGGGAAAGGGGTGTGGATAAGAGCAGCCGAACTGCAGAGAGGGAGTACGAGAAGAGACACCGAGGGAGGGGAAAAGGTCAGGGACACGGGGGGGGGGGTTTATCGCACTGCCAGAAATAAGGAGAGTGTCTACACAAACGATTTGGCAGACGAAACCAAGGAAACGGAGTGAAATAAACCAGCAACCCCACTCTCTAACGCTGCTACACGGATTAGTGCGGATTTTTCCCCCCCCTCAACCCCACTTTGAACCTTTTTCCTCTCCTCGGGGACAGTTGTCGTGATTAGGTGCATTCCGGGCAACGCGAGGCTGAATTTTGGACCGTGCGTAATTTGGGGAGTTTATTGCCACGCTGCGTCAGGATGCGCGTCCGTCCGCTGCTGGTCTTCCTCTGCCTGCTGTGCGCAGGACGCGCTCAGAAGTTCTCGGCGCTCACGGTAACTTCCACATCACCTCTTGTACTCTGTGAGCGTGTGAGGTGGCTTTCATGATATACATCACTTTTGTTCTTTTAAGACGATTTCAATCTGTTTTCTTTTATTTTTTTGTCTCCAAAGTCGTAAGTTACTTTCAATTTTTTTGATTCATATTTTCTTTAAAAAATCTTATAATCAATGATTTGAATCCATCATATATACTTTAAATTTGTCTATCTTGTTCACATTTATTCAAAAGGAAGTTATATGAATTGAATGACAGAAATTCATCCTTTACATTTAGGGATAAAATGAAGTCGAGGATTGTGCAGACAATAAACCCAGTTGATATGCTGCTGTCTTGTTATTTGTGAGGCACTGTGTGTCTCGGGGTCTTGGCACCGTGTCTCAGAAATGCTGGCTGGCCCGCCAGGAGTTGACTGATCTGTTCGCAGCACCTCTGTGGTTTGTTTTTAGTGCCCTCACCCTGCCAGCTCCTCGCTCCATCCCCCCCCCCCCCCGCCTCCCCTTCGCCGTCCCCATGCACTCCTGCCGGAGCTGCCACTGTCATCAGGTCCGCCGGACTTGCAGCACATGGCATTGTTGACAGCAGCGCCACCGGCGGCTCGTAGGCCAGCAGAGTGCAGGAGAAAAAAAAAGGGAATCTGGTGCGAGATTTTTTTTTTTTTTTTTACGGCCATGATCAAGTGCAGGTACAGTGCTGAAGGAGGATTAATAGAGAGCGGAATGTGCACTGTCAGAGGCTTTCCCCCCCCCTTGATTTAGAGGTCGATGTGACGGCCTGACTCCCACCCCACCTCCTCCAGCAGCATTATTTATGGCCGGGGCGAAGATGCCTCAGTATCCAATTGGAAACAAATGGCCATGAGTTGTTAACCTGCAGGTGAAGGGGTCGGGAATCCTTTCTCCCTGACGGCACTGACGGAGTTCTGGAATGTGGGAGGAAGCGTTGCGCTGAGCGTATGATCCCCCCGCATTGATACACACAGATATGCACACCCAGTGCACAGATAAGTGCAATGAGTCTTCCTTTATAGGTGTTGTGGGTGGTAATTTTGGGCTTGTCGTGCGGAGAGGAGCGACACAGGTAGAGCTGTTTGTGGTGGGTTTTGGATCGGCGCGGGGAGTTTTTCTCCGTTCCGCTGCGTGTTTTGTGGTAACAGGGCCTGTGTCACAGCTCCTCTCCCTGCTTCATTACCCCGTCTGGATTAGAAAAGCACATGGAGGCCTGGATTTCCTTCTCGTGAGTGATTAATGGCCAATTGTTGGAGTGACGCGCGGGGTCTCATTGTTGGCGTTGTAGAAACTGCGTCCACATGATATTGGGCGCATAGTTGAGGTTGAACAGGCAGTTAAACATGTGGGATGTTCGCCCAGGTTGCTCGTGAGGCGGACTTTTCCATGCTTTATGAACGTATGAAATAGTGTGTGAAAAGATGAGGGCACACACACCATTTGCTGCCTGCTTTTCAGACCTCCACATGTAACGTTTATGCCGCCATATGGGCTCCGTCGCCCGCTGCGCCACCATAACTCCGTGCACCTGCCCGGCGAGGCGTTTTTCATTATCACGCGACCACAAAGTGAGCTTTCCACAGCGCCTCGGCAATTAAACGCCGTTACCTCTGATTGAGTTAGTAGGCTGGTCAGCGGCTGACACTTTGGGCCGCGCTGGAAACGAATGATCCCCTTCGCATCGTCGCATCCGCGCAGGAAAAACTCCCGCCAAGGCCATTTAACACGTTTGCCGCGGCTCTCAGCCGGGGCCCCCATTGACCCCGCGGGGCCGTGGTGTGAGGGGGCCCCCTCGGGGCGCTGGAAGCAGGGGCCTCCCAGCCCAGAAGGCCCTTATCAGGCTACAATGTGCTCTCTGCTGGAAGCTCGCCTCCTCCATACGCCATTCAGTCCCACAATGCTGCCGAGCCTGGGGGAGGTAATAGGATTTGATTTGTATGCTGGTTGCTCTTGAAAAAAAAAAAAGGGGGGGGGGGGAGGAAAAATTTCCTTTACACTCCGCCCGTCTCGCCCTCTCTCGCCCTCTCTCGCCGCCTCTTGTTCTGTTGCCAACCTCCTGCATTATTTGAGCAGATGCGAAAAGCATCTTCCAAGCGAGAGCCCGCAAAGAGAGAGGGGGGGGGGCATCTTGAAAGGAAGGAAAGCAAAATAAAGAGAAAGACAAACAGAGAAAGTGAGAGCCAGCTGTCTGGAAGTAGACAAGAGACGGATTTGAGCAATAAATGGATTTGAGTCACAATATGTGTTCTGTCTTGTATGAGCCTCCTTTTATGATGAATCGCGGAGGAAGCCATTTATCACTCCCCACTATGCCGCTGCGTATGAGGGTGCCGCTGACTCCGGGAGGCTGGAATGAGACATCAGGGGAGTGTCGGGGGGGCTCTTGCCTCGGCCTCACCCATCCATCACCACGGGCCAAACACGCGGAGATCGGCAGCAGACAGCAGCCACCATTAGGTGTGCGCTGGAGGAGGAGGAGGAGGAGGAGGAGAAGGAGGTCCTCAGCCCACCGTTCGTCTCTGAGGCTTATTCCTCTCACTTTGCCCTCACATCTTATTCGCACGCTTCCTCGAGTGTGGCCGCCTGTGACTTTGGCCTGAAAACTTGGACGTGTCGACGGCGAATCTGGGTGGCTGATTTCACGGGTGGCTGCCTCCATGGCTGGCTGTGTTCGACCACGCTGCGTTCTTGGAGCTCCGTCGCGAAGGCTCGCGGGGAGGCTCCGCTGGGCGCTTTATAGTGGACATCTAGCAGGATGCTGGGCCGCTCAATGACTCTGTTTCGGGTTGTCAGTCTGCTGGCTGGCGAGCAGACTGGTGCTGATACTGCTGCTGCTGCAGGGGGAGCGCGGACATCTGAGTGACTGACTGACCTTCCAGTCTTTTTGCACACTGCCGTTGTTTTTATGAACGCTTCCCGATATATTGCCGTCCTTTACTGCAGCAAGTCCGAGCAGGTCACCGCCCAACATGTCTGACGTTATTCCGGCTTGAAAGTCTTTGTAAGAATCATCCTCATGCGAGTGGGTGGGGGGGGGGCTGCGAGTGACGGCACGGATGATAAGAAGAGGTGACGGCTGCGGAGGGGCTGCCCAACCGCTGTGTGAAGATGGGAGGCGGAGGGGGTGGGGGGAGTTCACCATTAAGACGCTGTCAATCAGATGCGATGATGCAAACAATCAAACAAACTGAGACACGAGCAAGAGTGTGTGTGTGTGTGGGGGGGGGGGGGGCGGGATGAAGAGGAACCAGCACTGAACCCCTTAAGTTACAGATTACGTTTACAAGTGGAACAGTTTGACCAGTGGAACTTTTGCAGAGTGGTCCGAAACGCTCGTTCGCAATCGCCTTGATGTTTTGTTAAACACACGATTTATTCTGACTGGACAAAGTTCAACTTCAGGGCAACAGAAACACACGAACAAAATGTTCAACCTTTTTGTTTCCATGAACGCAGCACGCCGTTGAAACCACCGCAGCATCACCGCCGGCCGGTCGGTCGGTCGAACTTTGTTGACTTTTAAAAAGAGAAAAACAAATGACCTTCATGGGGAGTTGCGTACACTGCTGAGCTGCAAGTGTTTAGATGCTCTCTCGTTTCTGGGTTCAACAACCCCCCTCATCCCTTGACTATGACAACTCTACCAATATTGCCCCAGACAATACTGCGTGAGGACACGTTTGTGAAAGCGGGCGAACGTGCACTTGTGAAAAATTTCAATCGGGTCCAAAAGACTCATCCACCCCTCCCACCCCTCACTCTGTGGCCGCCCTTCTCGATGTGTTTGAACGGGCCCTCCCCCCTCTGATCTCGCCACAGGAAGATTTATGGGCAGGGCTGACAGAGTGGGCTACCCCCCCCCCCCCCACCCCCCCGCCCCTCCCGGCCCTGGGCGACGCTGCCTTCCCTGCCAACCCTCTTCCAGGTGCACGTCGCCCTGCAGCCCTGCCTGTCTGAACGCAGGGGGCTCGGGGGGGCGGAGGGGCGGGGGGCGCCGCCTCCCAAAGCCTCATCCCTCACTTCATTTGTAAGATGTCAGACACAACAAATTATTCTTATCGGTGATTATCCCGCCTCCTTCACAGAGGTCCTCTTTTTTTTTAAAGTATCTCCAGGAGCTATTTTTCTTTTGATCGCTTCTTGAAGACTTTAAAGTGTGTGTGTGTGTGTGTGTATGCAGGGGGGGGTTAGTTCGCTGTTTTTCTACCAATGCACGATCACTTCTGAAAGAGACAAAGTTTTCCGTTGCTGTGAATAGCTGAAGGATCTCTGATATTTGTGCCCCAACCAAAAGCTGAACAAACTGGAAGCTAAAAGGGCCGAAATGAAAGGGAAACGTCAGGGTTTCATAAGAGCAAATAGCTTCATCCCGGGCGCAGACAAAAAGCAGAGTTCGCGGATGTTTATCCTCGGATACGAGCGGCTGAAAGCAGCACCTGCATCGACATTGATTCTCGTTCTGTACTCGTCATTAATCCGGGGAAACGAATGAATCACGCAATCTTTCTTAAAAACGCCCCTGACTGTAAGCGGCACAAAGCTCGCTGACATCCAGTTTATTTAGCCTCTCTTTCACTGCGTTTTTATTCATTGTAGCAGTCACAGCTTGTTGCCAGCACCACCGCCCCCCCCAGCCCGGCCCCGCCGCCGCCGCCGCCGCTGCCCCATTGTGTGGCCAAGGCGAAGGGGGTTTCATACCACGGTGGCAGATACAATGGTGGCATTGACACAGGTGATCCGATGCGTTCAGCCAGGAGTCTCCGTCCGTGTTTCTCTTTTCATGGCTGAGTAAAACATTCTCAGGAGTGATTCCAGGTGAATACCTGTGCAGGTGTTGGCAGACAAAGAGAAGAGGAAGTGTCAGTCAGGTCTGCCGCAGCCCCCCCCTTCAGAAACGACCTCAACGGCCTGCAGTGAACCTGCTCCGTCTTCGCTTTCCCAGAGATTTCGCAAGCCACTGTCGCACCTCATCGATGTCTTTGGGGGTCTCTCGGAAGGCACCTGTCTCTCGAACGACTGCTCCTCACAAATTGCCCCCTCAGCGACCCAGCCGCTTGCCCGCCTCCCCCGAGAGCCCCACCTGTTGTTGTGAGGATTAAGATGTTTTGGTGCCGAGCTCAGCGATTCCCAGAAATGCCTCATTAAGCAAATGTCCTCTCCCCTTATCTCCCCCTTTCTCTCTCTCTTCTGTTGTCCTTTTATATTCCTGCAGTTCCTGCGGGTGGATCAGGACAAGGAGTGCAACATGGAATGCAGCGGAGCTCCTCGCAAGCCCCTGTGCGCCTCCGACGGCAGGACCTTCACGTCTCGCTGCGAGTTCCAGCGAGCCAAGTGCCGCGACCCCCAGCTGGAGGTCATCCGAGGGCCATGCAAAGGTCAGGTCATGAGTCACGCTTCAGCGCCGCCTGATGCTCTCAAATGCGCAGAGGGGGGTCCCGGCTGAAGCTCGTGGGTTAAATTCATTTCGGCATAATTGATTCTTTGAGTGCTGGCCAGGCAAGTGGGGTTGACAACAGTGAGAGCGGGCTCGGGGAGGGAAGAGTAAGGGGGGTGGGGGGGGGTGGGGGGGGCTTCGCTCTTTCTTTTGAAACATCCATGATTTATGCAGTTTTCAGGGGAAATTGTGTTCTTTGATAGATTTCATGCTTTGTTGCCTCATATCAATACACGGGAGCTTCACGAGACCAACCAGCCTCTCTTTAGCTGGTAAGGACGGCGGCTCCCTGCAGCGAAATAAATATGCAGCAACAAGGAGCTGTGAAAGAAATTGCCCGACAAGAATTGATGGCCTCATTTTCATCCCACTCGATGTAAAGCCCTTCATACGTTACAAATGGAGGAGCGAGGATGAAAAGGGAAAAGGGGACGGAGGTCAGACAGCTCACAAACTCCTTCATTGTTTGCTGATGTTGGAAGGAAGAAGCCGAAACACCCCGACGCTTCAGCGCCGAACCCTCTCACCCCCCACCCCTCCTTGCCCCACTCTCTAACTCTATACCGCTGCTTCATCGCTCCGCGGACTGGGGACAATGCCCCATTCTTACCGCGTTATAACATTAGGCCAGTAATGCAGGGAATGCGAGCGCAAAAAGGTTTCGCTCCAAAAAAGACGTTTTCCGCGCGATGGAAAAGCGCTCCGCGATTTTATGCCCGCGCTGGGTTTCCATGGCAGCGTCTCCGAGCGGACATCTGGATGTGGCGGACAGCGCCGGCGACGCAGAATAGAGGAGTCCCACCAGGAAGGCTGAAAGGGACGAGAGCGCATGAAAGTCGTATTGTAAGCGTCAATAACACGGCGTCTATAAGAGTCGGGACCCCCCTCCGCTTGTGGACGGGAGGAGTGAAAAACCCAGCAGCGGCGGTGGCGGCGGCGGCGACCAAAGTCAGCGGTCCAAATAAAGCAGAAGGGCGGCTCGGCGCCCTCCACCAGCACAGAGATGGGATTGTGTTGAAGGAGGGCGAGAGTGGCACCACATTTGTTTTCTATCACCGCACTCAGATGGTTCAAGTGTCCTGTCATTTTTTCCAGTTCGCTTTTCTTTCGCTCGAAGCCCCCTGGAGAAGGACGATGGTTTGGGGTTTTTCCACTGCTGCTAACTGTAAAGCTCCCCGACGCACTGTTTCCCCCCATCCGGAACATCCAGCGTTTCTGCTCCCGTCCCATCTGCTGTCAGTCTCACAAACACACACACGCACGCACGCACGCACACACCCACACACAAACGCACGCACACCAGCCCCAAGCAGATCTCCCCACATGTATCTGACGGAGGCTCCTCTGTGAGCCGCGCCAGCGACATGCAGTTGACCGCAGTGGTGAACGCTTCTCTGAGCTTTGCATGAGTCACTGTGTTAATGTGACTCGAACCTGCCAGCCAGACGAGCGCCGAGCGGCAGCTGAAGTGTCACACCGAGTTACTATCGAGAGGAACAGTTGCCCGGAGTTTGCACAGCTGGCGCTGTTGGCCAGGTGGAGGTGAGGGAGCCGCGGAGCGACGGGACGAGCCGCCGGTTTCTCTCCGAGATGCGAAATAAACACTCGAGAGGCACGCAGGTGAAAAAGTCGCTGACCCGCGTTTATGTCAACAAATAGTTTTTTGAGGGGGTGGGGGGTGGGGGGGTGGCAGCTCGGGCCAGACTGGGGATGGCTCGGGAGGAGAGTAAGACAGACATTAAGGAAGGGTCAGGTTTTCCCCGTGCATCAGCCCTTTTTCTTGGGTGACTGGAATGTTCTGCAGGAGCAGCACGAGCTGCCTCGCCGGGTAATGGCTTTACCACCAGGCACTGTGCAGGCCTGCCTGACTTGCTCCTAATAGGACTGGGGGGGGGGGGTTGGTTCCCATCCCAGCCGCACAAGTATCTACCACTTCCGTCTTCAGCTGCTTCCCCTCCGGCTCTCCTCTCTCTCTCTCTTGCCCTCTCCCCCGCCCCCTCTCTCTCTCCTCTCGCCGCATTCTTCATTCAACATCTTCTTCTGACTTTTTAAGTATGTTGGTTTGGTAGCCGTGCAGCCATAAGAAAAATACTGGAGCTGTGGCTTGAATTACGGGTCTCTGTGATGTCTGGTGATTTCTGGTGATTTGTGGTGCTCCCCTCAGATACATCCAGATGTGTAGCAGAGAAGAAGTACACAGAGCAGCAGGCCAAGAAGCTCTTCCCGCAGGTTTTTGTGCCTGTGTGCAACCCCGATGGCACGTACAGCGAGGTAACGAAACAAAAACGCAACATAAATTCGACTTGTTTTGAGTTTGGAGGGAGAGCACTTGACAGGAGGGGCCACAGCTGAAAGCTCTTCCCAAACAACAGTAAATATTTAGCAGCCATATCTCATTTCTTCTGCCCCAGAGTGATGGCCAACAAGTTGCGCGACCGTGTTTCTTTACAGTTCAGCAACACATTAGGCATTCCGGGTTCATCTCGGTCTGATTCGGTGTTTACGCCCGTGCGTTGGCTGCAGGTTCAGTGTCACAGCTACACGGGATACTGCTGGTGCGTCACCCCCAACGGCCGTCCCATCAGCGGCTCAGCGGTGGCCAATAAGAAGCCTCGATGCCAAGGTGGGTGAAACAGCCGTCTCAACTTTTAGGATCTGTGTCTTATTTCTTAACAAGCTTGAACTTGGACGTTTGTTTCTCTAATTTCGCATAGCGCGGTTTCAGAAGAGTTATAGGGGGCAGTCAGCCCCCAGCTGAGGGTGGCAGGGGGCCTGGAACTCGAGCGGTGGGCTCGGGGGTCTTTCTTGAGATGTTACACTTGAGTCTAATGAGGCTGCAGAAGTGTGTAATCCTGGCTGATTAGAGCTTTAAGTGAGGCATACGATTGTTAATGACTGCAGTCCCTGATGTACAGAACATTAAATAGAAGTTAAAAGTCGATTCCCGCCGGTAGCTTGTTTATTTTCGCATTCCCAGTTAGGCGTACGACGTGCCAGCCCTGACATTTCTACGCTCTCGCGTCTCAACGATGATGAATTACACCCCCGCAGCCGATAGTGGCATTCCCCATCAGCGTTGGGGGTGCGATCCTCAGTCCTGTGGGAGGGGGTCAGCGGCTGGACGGTCGGCCGCAGGCTTCGAGGGCCACCCGAGGACTGAGCGTTGCTCAAGGCAAGGGGCTGCGGTGTAAATAATGCGCGAGGAGGGAAGCGCTGCGCTGGGGAGTTGAGCAACGAAGTTTAACTGGGAGGAATGCGAGTGTTCCTGGAGAATAGTGTTTGCCAAACAATCAAATAACCAATGCCACATGGCCTCCCTGTGCATCTCTGTGGGGCTGCCTCGCAGGCTGCTGCTGCTGTGTATACAGTGTTTGTGCTCTACAGGTTGCAGCAGGAGCAGCAGCAGTAGCAGCAGTATTTGTACAGTAGCCCCTGGCAGCACTTCAGTCTGAAGTTTCTAAATGTAAAAATAACAAGAATAATAATAATTAGCATGCAGCGCATTAATGAATGGTGGCATTAGGAACAATTTGCCATCTCCAAAGGTTAAAAAAGTTCCTGTGGTTCAGATTTTTTTTTTCTCAGGTCTGGTGGTTGTTTGTTCTTGTAAAGCACCTGGAGGGAAAAATTCTTGAAATACACCAACGATTTCAAATCTTCTACTGCAGATCAAAACAGGACAGTGTTGGGTTTTGTTTGTTTTTTTCAGTGTGCGTGTTTGTTGCTCATGACTCTGTTCCTTTCCAGGGTCGAAACAGGAGAGAGCGACCACCAGAGAGCCAGGTAAAGCAGGTGAGACTTTACTTCAAGACGCTCGGCGATCTGGGAGGGAGGGGGGGGGGGCACATTGACTCCTTGTTAATGCATGTTTCCTGCTGTGTTGGTGCATGTGTGCACACCTTTAATCCTGCACGACTGTGGTACTCCAATCGTTGGTATCCCTGTGTATTTGAACTGCGTCTGTGTCGGGGAGCTGTGCCTGACGCGTCGCCTGTTAAGGCTTGCCTCTCTAATATGTCAATGCGAGCGAGTGAGCGAGCGCGCGCAGCCCGGAGGCTGATATAAAAGCAGTCTGCCGCTCGGTCGGAGGAGAGAGAGAGCGTGCGGTGAGCTGTAATGCCAATAACTGCCTGTTGTCTTTCCCAGCCGACCAAACAAGCAGGAGCAGCCCGGAGTGGACTTTTCGTGTCCTCCTCTTCCTCCTCTCCTCGAACTGCCTCCTTCTTTTTCAGCCTAAGTGTCATCAGATACGAGGAAATGTTCGCACTTAATCTTTCAATCTGCTCTCTCTGCAATCTCTCATCCTCCAGATATAGAAACCACTGAGCTTCCTCAGCGCTGTCTTCAGAAATGTATATCCTGCTCTCTCATCCTTTAAGAGAGAATTTTAGGGACTGACGTGACCCGAGGGCTCAATGAGAGTGATTTGTGATGTGACCGCGTGTGTGTTTGCTGGCGAGAGGGGGGGGGAAAAAAGGAAAAGTGCGTATAAATTGGGGGCTTGTGTTTATCACTTGGGTTATTCCTGTCAGTGTGACATTTACGTCTGCGCCGCTCCTCCTCTCTGTAAACAGTCTTGGGTATAGTGTCTGTCTGAGCCCGGCCAAGTCATTACACATAGATCAAGTGGGAATGCAAAATCTGAGAGAGGGGAAAAGGCGGGGGAGGGAAGGGGATGGGGGAGGGACGGTGGCAGCGGGAGGGAGGGAGGGAGCGTGGAAAGGAGGTGGAGGCCTGGGTTGTGGGTTCAATCTGAACTGGCTGGATAAACAGGGTGGTGAAAAGCAGAACAAACTGTAGGTTTGTGGCGTGCCAGCTCTGAAAATAGCAGCGATTGCATCAATATTTTGATTCAGCAGAATCCCATCACCACTCGGGCTTTTTTTTTTTTTCTTTTTTCGCCGAGGCCATCTCTGCTCTCCTGTGATCACAATGCAGGGACGGAGACGGAGAGAGTCGAACCCGCGTCTGCTCCTCGACTTGACAAATTCATTCACATGCTGGACTCATGCGCAGCTGACGACTGACTAACGGCAGTAAAACTAATGCCGTATGACCACAAATAGCACGGGGGTTTCCTGGCAGATGGTAAAAGAGGTGTTACAGTCATGTAAAAGGCCACAAAGTCAAGACAGGTTATTAGTGGTTTATCATAAATCCAAATCATAAATGCTCTTTTTTTAAATGGCATTTCCATCCTCCGAGTGAGCGGAGTAATGGCATGTCTGTCCCAGTCAGTCCGTCAGTCGCTGTGACTGAATGTATTTTTATCCGCTGAATGTGCCCGGGAAGACGGATGGCTGGACGCGCTCGCGACGCGAGATCCTGGATTTCTAATGGAAATTCATTGTTGCAGAGGAGACGGGGGGAGGGGGGGGGGGTGGTTCTTTTCAGCTGCTCCCATTAGAGGCTCACTTCCCCGGCTCACAAATTAACCCAGCTTTACTTTGAGCAGGGGGAGTCGCCCAATCTGAGGTTAACCACACCTACGGCCGGTGGTTTCACCCTAAGCGCTCCAAAACCTCCGTCCCTGTCTCCCCCCCCGCCACAAATCAAACAAACAGAGACCAAACAAACATACTGAATTCTCCCGCCGCCGTTCGCCGGTCGAGACCTGAACGCAGCTCCTTTTGAGCCCCCCTTTATTTCTTCCCCCACTTCCGACGTCTGACCCAAATACAGGGAACGAGAAGGAGGAAGACGAGCGTCGCCCAGAACTCATCACTGACCATAACTGACCTCCTCTCCGTAGCAACATGTTCTCCTTTGTCGCATGATTGTGAAACCACAGGATGATGTGACCACTATCCTCCCAGATTTCCCTCCTCTTCTCTTCTCTCACCTCAGCGCCTCCCTCGGGCCGTTGCTCCTCTCACGCCTCTTTCTGCCTCCACCCCTCTTGACCGGGCAAAGTGCAAATCTCCCGCCGTCGAGTGTCTCCTAAATTAGCGTACTCTCGTAATCGTAGTCTCCTTGCAAATATTCTCCATTCTAAATGCAGATGAGACCGGCCTCGTGGTGGACCCGCAGCCCCCCGCCGACGAAGAAGGTGAGCGCTCGCCCAATGTTTGATAGCGCGTCTGTGTTTACTGAGACAGCTCTCGAAAGCAAAAGCCCCTCGAAAAACGTCCTTAAAAGGGAAAGGGAGCCTCGCACACGAGGCACTTATAGCTCCATGCTTCAATAAAAAGGTCAGCGGGGGAAACGTTATTGTAAAACAGTTTTTATAATGATAAGATGTACAACGTTGGATGTAAACATTAAAGGAATGTTAAATCCGGGTTCGGGCCGCGGAGTGGAAAGTGGCCTGATTCTGCCCTTTTTTTCTTCTTTTTTTTGTGCATTCGCGACTCGGATCAGATTTGTTTGCAACACTCTGAAATCGTTGCCGTGCTTGCCATTAATCCGGCTGACGTCACTGTGGCGCGACGGTTGCCACGAGATGCACGCTGGAGTTGTTCCAGAAAACGTTTACAACAGTCGTCAGGAAGGAAAGAGCTGAGTTGGAGCCTCGCCCTTACTCGCAAGTTATTTATGACCTAAAAATCAGCCTTTGATTTCAAGGAAAATATTGTTTTGATGGCGTTTGAAATGTACATGTCGATGTTAGGTGATTGGTTCAGTGAGTTTAGAGTTTGCAGCGTGAGTTCCGCTCTCAGATGCCAAATTTCAACAGCTCTAAATTTAATTCGTTATTAAACTGAACCCACGGAATTGAATTTCAGATGAGAAAACACTTCTGAACTCTGATTGAGACCTGCAGCCTGAACATGCGCCAAGAGCACAACAACAGTGCTGCTGTTGTTCTTTCATCCGTTGTTTCACATGTTTGTCGTTAAACTCTGACTACTGTTGTTGATTAACAGCGGCCACTTAGGCTTCAAGTGACAATCAGAGGACTGTAGTAAATACTCAGACGTGGTGTAATGGAGGAGCGAGCCACTGAATCACTGATTCCCAAACGGCAGAGAAATTCATTTTACAGTAAACGGAGCACAAAGCTGCGTTTGAGGCCCACCGACGGGCTGCTCTTTTTTAAAATAAAAAAGTCGTGATTCACGATTGTGCTAATCGTTTGGTGCGACTTGCATGTGACAGATTACGGCCTGTCCGCCCTCCTTTTCAAGGCCGTATCTCTGGTCACGGCTGTCAGTGGCAATTTATTGTCCATATCCACCCAAGCGGCGAGCGATGCGATAACCTTGATGTGCTTTTCTTTTTTACGGACTGTGAGTTTTGGAACCACCAGGTTTGGCTCCGAGGCGCTCCGAGTGTGTTTTCCATCGAGGCCAATAAAGCTGTCTCTGCGATTTCTTTCAGATATCATTTCCCAGTACCCCACTCTGTGGACGGAGCAGGTCCGCAGCCGACAGAATAGAACCAGAGCGCCATGTGAGTTTCAAAGGCTGCGCCTCGCTCTCCGACGGCCGCTCGGCTGAAAGCACGCTCTGCGTCGTGCTTTTTTTCCTGTCTTCCTTTCTTTTCTTTTCTTTTCTTTTCTCCTCCTTGTGTGAGCAATCATGGTTTGAGGCTGTTCCTGTCTTTTAAGGACAGATGGTGGGTTGTGAAACCAATACATCTTGGTGTTGGAGTGCGTCAGGCTTTGAGGAGCTGCTTCTTTGTGGTTCTGCGTATTGCGGCCGATCTGTAATTATCCGCACATGGCACAAGCGCAGTATCTCCTATTGATCTGTCTGGTCTGAACCGCTCTTTTTGTGTTTGTTTTTTTTCCACGCTTGCATGTTTATCTGCTATATCAGCTGCCTCCTTGCTCCTGGGGAAAATTTCCTGCTTTTTTTTTGGTCTTCTCCAAAAACTATACCATGTTTCGGTCCTGCCAGCAGATGGGGAGCCTCTGTGCATGTGTACATTTTTGTGTGAATCCCATTATCATAATTTACTGCCAATAAAAAGCCTGAACCATGCAGCATTGATGGTTTTGATTACCCCGTGCTCTTTGGGGTATTGGGGTAGAAAGAAAAAGAAGGCAGACGCCCCAACAAAGAGGGTCCATACGGAGGAAGTGGAGCGCAGAGCGACGGTTGGGGAAAGCGGGGAGGCATTTCATTTGGTCTCTTTTGTGTGGCTAAAGATCTCTAATGAAAATAAACAAAGAAAAAAAGGGGTATCCATAATCCTGTTGTAGCTTCCGAGCCCGGAGGGCAGCTCCGGCGAGGGGGGGGGGGCGGTGATGAAAAGCCCCTCCTGGCCAAAAAGGGGCGCCGCTTCCATTCTTCAATTCAACGCTCAAATATGTATCGAAGGAGGCATCCGGGCTGAATCCTCCGGTCTTTCCCTCCATCATGTATTTGGGTGAAACAAAGAAAAATTTCCCAACCCTGAGATCCAGAATGCTTCACGGCGATGCGTCAGCGTGTGTGGAAGGGGGCCTGTTTGAACGCGAAGGGCCCAAATGACCACTGTTGGGCCTTTGTCTTGTCTGCTTCTCCCCTTGTCACACACATCCTCCGAGGGCAGCCGAGTGTCTAAATATTTACTCAACTTGGGGCATAGGGAGCTGTAGTCAGTCATTAGCCTGTTAATGTCCGTAAACAGTGACGCAGAGGGGGGGGGGGGTCCACACACACACACGCACGCACACAGACACACACGCAGAGCCTCCAAGCAATCATCTTCCGCCCCTCTTTGCCTTCCTCTTCCGTAGGAGTGGTCTCAGTATAACGAAACAGGCGATGGATTTTTTTTTACCCTTTAAAAGTCACAACATGCTGTTTGAATTTACAAACTTGAAATTCAAAAACACCCCACTGATGTCTGAAAAGCTAAAACGACAGACAATTTTTCTTTCATGCGTGTGTGACCGAGCCACGACTCCAATCCCGACGCCTCAGCTGACGGCCGGGTGACCTTTTCGCGCCCTGTTTCTCTCCAGCCTCCTCGTGCGACCAGGAGCAGCAGTCCGCCCAAGAAGAAGCCAGGCAGCACAAGAACGACGCCGTGTTCGTCCCCGACTGCGCCCTGGGGGGGCTCTACAAGCCCGTGCAGTGCCACCCCTCCACGGGATACTGCTGGTGCGTCCTGGTGGACACCGGCAGACCCATCCCCGGAACCTCCACCAGGTAGGCAGGACCGAGACGTGTTCCTAGACCCCCCCCTCCCTATACGAGTTCCGTTTATGGTGTTTATTCTCTCGAACTCAGAATCCCTCTCAGCATTTATTGCTCAGTTCTTTGTGGCAAACAGACCAAAACGTTGCAACACAAACTGACTCAACTGGATGACCCTGATCTTTCCCCCCTTTGGCAAACACCCCCCCCCCCTTTATGCACTGAAATGTCCAACACTGGGCACGATCTCCCACGAGTCGAGCCATCTGCAGCTCTGCAGCCATGCAGATGTTTAGAGGCAATCAAAACGAAAACGGAGCCTCGGGAAATAAAAACAAGCTTTGGTATGTTGCGGCTTGAGACATGAGGACACAGATAGACGTCTCCATTGTGGGTGACACGGAGCGACTCGGCGGGTGGGGGAGTGGGGGGGGGGTGCGGGCGGGTCAGAGGTCGGCCAGGTTGGCAGAGTGGGCCGCTGGTACACTCTGGGCACGCAGCATGGCTGGGTATCAGATTAACAAGGCTCCAGGCAGCGTGCCAGACGGCACATTAGCACACATATGGAAGCATGGCTTTTCTTCCTTGTCCCAGGCCAGCTTTTTGGCCCGGAGTCGCACAGCGGCAGTGGAGGCCGCGCTGTCTCTCTGAGGGCGGCTGTGAAAGCTTCCTTGTGTCCCACGCTCCCTGTCTGCCTTTTCTTCTTCTATCTCTCTCTTTTCTCACCCCCCCTCCCCCTCCTTCTTCATACCAGCCCCAAATCCTTCCCCCCTCTTTTTGGATGTGTTTCATAGCCCCTGGTTTGCCACAAAACAATTATTTGAATCCCCAAGATTTCTCTCCGAGGCGTAATTGGAGAATATGGGATACCTTTCCAAATTCGTAATAATTTGTTTACTGGTTTACTCAGGAAAGGAAACCATCGTTTTTTGGGGGTTTTTTTTCTTGACTCTGTGTGTTTACTCTTACAGATACGAACAGCCGAAATGTGACGGCAATGCCAGAGCCCACCCGACCAAGCCCAAGGACCACTACAGGAGCAGACATCTCCAAGGTACGCCGCTAAAGACTCCGCTCAGTCTCTGCTTTTCCTCTTTGTTGGGACCACATGGGGAAGCTCCTCAGCGGCCGGCCTTCAACTGCTGCTGCACCTCCGAGGTTGTAATAACAGAGTGTGTGTGTGTGTGTGTGTGTGTGTGTGTGTGTGTGTGTGTGTGTGTGTGTGTGTGTGTGTGTGTGTGT
>JASSRZ010000014.1:4625908-4641866 GCA_032164315.1 Malacoctenus gilli | reverse complement strand
TACTGGTGAAGAGGTGGGGGGTTGTGGGTGGGGAGGGGGGGGGGCGAGCTGTCGGGGCCTAAACCCAGGGGATTAACGGGGTGACTTCTCCTCTGGAATGTTCCACTGACAGCCAAGTCCCGCCCACCCACAGCTGCCTGCACCAGACAGGTGCACGGTCGAGGCGAGGCGGGTGGTGGGTGGATGTGTGAGGGGAGAGACCGGGGGGGGGGACTGGGGGGGGGGGGGCGACGGCTGAGGTGATTAGGAGGAAAACAGACTTCCATACGCGAGCACAGACTGTTAACAACAAAACAGTTTGGCGGCGAGACGGTCCGCGGAGCGTTCCCAAACAAAGCACTCCATCACCCACAGCCTCGCCGTCAACACGTCGCGCAGGCAGAGGGCAGAAATCCGTCGATAACGAGGGCGAGATTATCGCGCGGCTTTGAACGACGGTGAGGTCTGAAAAAAACGCTTCCCAGCGCACGCCGTTGCTTCCAGGGAGCGGCCGAACTGATCCGCTGCGAGAAAAAAAACAAAACAACTCAAGACATCTTTGAATGAACGAGTGAGAGAGAAACCTCACACGCGAGCCTCCGCGTTGCTCATCACACCAGAACAATGGCCATTCATCAAAGTCCAGTCATTTCATCAACACGCTGTATACAAAGCAGACATGGCAGCGCTTGGTAACTCCCAACACTGAGCGAATTCATTTGTCAAGCCATAATTTGTGTTTGGGAATGTACGAGGTCTTGCCCATGCTTGCTGTACAGTGTTAAGTATTACTTTGCAACAAAAAAAAAAGGGGAAAAAAAGGGCAACAAAGGATTAATTGTCGACAGCATCACCTCTCCGCTGCATTAATTCGACATCGGTGAATGCGCGGTGGTTTAAGGAACATCCTCAGCATGTGCCAAGCGGCAACAAAGGACGAGCAACGCCGCCGCCGATCTACAACAATCCCCGCGTTCGGAAGGGAGGGAAAAAAATCCCTCCCAGGTTTCCCTTTGAAGCCGGTGGGACTCCTCCAGGTAGGGCGAGTGTGATTGTGCTTGTAAGATGTTTGATTGATAGAGGGCCTGTGAAATGTGACTCTTTGTTTTTGCTCTCTCCCCGGTGACCTGCCCTGTCATGTCTCCTCTGTTTTGAGAGGCAGGGAGTCTATCCAAACATCAGGTGAACACCGGGGGGCAGCGCGGCACTCAGGTGCTGCGGTCCCAAGGCTGTCAGGGGTCAGAGGTGACGCGGCAGGGTCCACCTGGCATCCCGGAGGAAGCGCACAGACGTGTTAAAAGGACTCCAGACGCAGGTGGGAGGTGACCCAGAGCTCCCAGATCCCAAAACATTCACATTTAAAGGGTGTTTTTGTTGTTTTTTGTAATGATTTTACAAAATCCGATCAACATCTTTCATCATGAAACAAAGGAAGTAAAGCATCAATGCATCTTACTGCAGTTAACGATGTGTGTGGAGTGAGAGTGAGATTTTTAGGTCTCACTCTCAATGTTGGGCAGTTGCTTTGCTCCAGATCTTTGCAGCACAATGGTTCCCATTCTAAGCCCTGGTTGTGGAGGGGGGGGGGCAGAGATGCTTGGTCTGACATTGTTAACAATAGAAATGGCAGATTTGTCAGAAAATGGAATAAATAACCTTCTACAATCAGTAGTGCAACAGAGACGGGTACTGCACTATAAGAGGTAGAGCATCCAAGGAGGCAATTTGGGATGATAAGGTGCGTCAACAACTCTTATCTTCCTTTTAATGATTTTTTAGCGCGTATTCCATTTGTTATTCTTTCTTCCAACAAATCATGCTGCCTTTATGATTCTCCTGGCATAGAATAAAAGACCCCCGTACTCGATTCAGAGTGTGCCCTCGACAGTGTTCGGAACTGTTCCCATCAAGTTGGCTCCTAATATGGTGCCTGGCTGTCTTCGCCGTGATACAGGATGGATTTTCAGTTGGCCGCAGTAGTGAGGAAGATGGTGTTGACAAAGCAGGTGTGTCTCTGCCACGCCACCATCCAGGCTGTTTTGGGCAGATCACGTCGGCATGCGCGCGGACCACCAGGCAAGGCTTTGTACTTTCCCTGGAAGAGTCTGAGGGGCTGAGCTCCGGCTTTAGGCAGGCCCGGGACCAAGCAGCCGCAAAGTCATCGCACAGACACCCCCCCCCCCACCTCCCTCCTTCCATTCACAGGCGCAGATTAATAGATCGCTAAATCACACCGCTTGCAAACAGGCCAGAAGCAACAGGAAAGCGGCTCGACAGGGCAGAGAGTAAACACGTGTCGCGATTCTTCCCCCCGTTAATCCTTCGGGCCCTGACTGACTCCCCATCTGCGAATGAAGCACAATGGCGGCTAAAAATAGAGCATCGCCTCACTCTGCTATCGTTTTATTGGCCTTGATTCATAGTGCAAACTTTCTTTAACTCTACAGTCCCACATAAATCTGGATTTACGAGGGAGAGTGTGAGCAGACCTTCCTGCGACCCCTCGATCTCTGCGTTCGGTTCTCATGCTGCCGAAACTCCACCGTCCCGATCTCTTCAGCACGTAAATTGATTTAATAATTCGTCAGATTTGTCGACTCCCGTGAAGCCACGAATCACGAAGGCCTTGCGGTCGCATTGTGGGGACGCGGGGCTGCAGCCAGCCCGCCGTAATCCGTGCTGAAATGCCCCTCAAAGAGGCTCTTGTTGCTGCCCTCCCTCCCCTCCCGCCAGGCGGGAAAACGTTAGAAGTCCGGTTATGTGAACGTCTAGTGTCCGAGGCCTGCTTATATGGCATTAGGTTTGAATGTCTATATATCGCAGCGGAGGGCCTGCTTGGTGGCTGCAGCTGCCTCAGACCTGGGCGCAGTGGAGTGTTGAAGAGCCACCGGATTAGAGGCAGAAACAGGCCAGGTCAGAGGGAACTTTGGTCCACGCAGCAAAATGAAGAATGGGCTCGAAACTCCTGCAAGTCTGGCTTCACTCATTCATATTTAGGTGAACTCAGGGTATGTAGTGGGAATTATATTGAAAAGAAAATGTCGTGTTTACTACACCAAAGATCGCCACATTCTGCCTGCACAGCTGTGCGATAAGAAAGAGGCTCAGAAAAGCTCCGAATGTCATTCAGTACAGTCTTTCCTCCCCTTCACTGTTGTGTCAGGAACCAATCAGGAACCTGCACACAAAGGGCGTCTTTGAACTATTTTCTGCCTTCACTCGGTTACTTGCATTTTTGGAGTCGGATGTGGGGAGCAAGTGACACCCCGACCTACCACCACCCATCAGCCACCACCCATCAGCCCCCCCCCCCGCCCCCGTCGCTCCCATGCTCCCTCCACCTCCACCTCCACCTCTATCAAAGGCTTAGCTGATCTGTAGACAGATGGAGTGGAAAATGTGATTCTGGAGGGCAAAAAAAAATGAAGAGAACCGACAATAAAAAAGGGAAAAAAGTTCACCATGAGGAATCCAACACACTGTTTTAATACATTTTCAAAGAAACACGTATGTTGCAAAGTTTTTGGGACGTTTCCAGACCAGAAAATTGGTGGATACTCGACGAAACTGAGGGTGAGGGGTGGGGGAGGCGGGGGGGGGGGGGTCGAAAAGGGTGACGGCGGGGGGGGGTGAAGGATGTGCTGTTGAAGGAGAAAGCGCACGAGATGTCAAAGCAAACAGGGAGCCGCAGGTGTGAGGTCCGCGCACCTGACTGCAGACGCAGACAGCCTGGAGTCCTCATACCACAGAGCCACAGTTTGCCCTGCAGGACCCCCAGTGAGCCGCCTCCTCCGTCCAGCTGCATCACCTGCACAAAAAACAAAGAAAAAAAAAGCCAAAGCTCGTTTTTGTTTCAAAGTTCAACGCTAAAAAAAATTAAAAGATCCATTTCCAGAAAGAGGAAAAAAGTCCCGCGTTTTTTTTCCCTTTCACACAATCAGTGTTTCCTAACGAAGGGATTATCAATGAGCATGTTTGGTAAGAGTCAGAATTAGGTCATGACTTGATTGTTGCCGGTCCAAACACCACACGCCAGGTTTGTTTGTTGTGTAACTTGTGCAACAAAGTTCTTTAATAATATTGCTTACAAAAGTAGTTTTTTTCTGATAATGTGCGATCAAAAAAATGGTTTCGCGAACCCCGCAACTGTCCACCGGTTAAAGGTTTCCCTATCTGTCCCACATTTGTAAACTTGATGGGACAAAAATAAGTGTAATTCATTTTTTGAAAAGATAAGCAAGAACTGACCATTCAAAATTAAAGGATTTCAAAGAAAAACCCTCAAACAGTCTTCAAAGTGCAACCCTGACCCGCCTCACAGTTCGTTAGATAAGTACCGGGACGTCACACAACATCAAGCCTCACCGGCGCTGACTCATTCACAAGCTGTCCGGCAGCCGTAAAAAGGCGCCTGAATCAAATTTACGGCCGGGAGTAAAACTTCACATGTACACGTTTGGACGCAGACGGCTGATGTAAATCTCTGCGATAAAGCATGAAAGTTTGCGTTGCGTGCCAAAACTTAAGCGCGCGGCTTAAACTCTCCGAGCGGCGTTCCACAGACAAGCGCGTGCAGTCCTGGTTCCGCCTCCACTCCGGCCCGCCGCGGCTGAATGCGCACTTTCACCGCGACCTGCTGAAACCTCCACTGTCCCTCCACAATGATTTCCCTCCGCGTCTCTGTCTCCTCACGGCCACAGTGCGGACCCCCGCCCCGCTGAGGATAAGCTGCGGTCGGGCCCTGACATCCCAAGTAATTTACTAAGTCAACACAGAGTGAAGAGGGCCCGTGTGCCGCGGAGAAAAAGGCCCTCTGTGCTGCAGGCGCGGTCCCCGAGGAGCACCGGCGCACCGCAGGCGCGGGCTGCCACGCTGAGAGTCATTTATAACGGGAGCAAAGTATTAATGAGAGTGTAAATAAAATGATTAATGTGTCGTCATTTATATGTTTGGGATTTCCATTAAGACCAAACCAATGAGCAGCTTCTCAAGCGCTTATTTAGAGTTTTCTGGTGGCAGCTTCGTCCAACGGCTTCAAATTCCTAGTTTGGGGGTGTTCAAGCAGAATCATGTGCACATCATGAAGGTTTGGCACCTGAAGTAAGCATTAGATTAGTGTATACAAATATGTGAGACTCTTCTTCAAGCTATCTTGTGTTAAACCTCAGTTTTTGCGGTTCTGATATGTTTCTATCCGTCATTCTAATGTTGTCATATTGAGACAGATGGTTTCTCCTTTAAACTGGACAGTGTGGAGAGAGCAAGAGAAGAGAGGAGGACCAATGACCTGTCCTGTCCTGTCCTGCGCCCGTCCAACGCCATGATGGAGTGAGCATTCGCAGTTATTAGATGCTGCGACTCAGGCCAGGAGGGTGACCATCAAAAACGCTCCCCACATCTCCATTCGGATGCTGAAAACGCTGAAACGGTGACATCACAGCCCCACCGCCTCCTCGCGCTGACTGTATGTGATGCGGTAACTTTTAAGACCGACTCAGATTCGAGATCAGATTAGAAGAAAACCGACTCAGCGTTCCTTTAAGTATTTCAAGCTCACAGATCCGGCAACAGTTCTACATTTATTGGCCTGAATCCTGAAGCCTTTTTAATGTTTCCATACTGATCCATGTCTCTTCTCTTGCCATCATCAGGCCAATACGGTGCATGAACATGAATGCACACACCCGGACACACACACACACACACACACGCGTGCTTGTTCAGGTGCAGCGCTGCGCTCCCTCTGCAGGCTGCTCCCTTGTGAAGGGGGCCTTGGTAATCACTGTGTTTGCTTTCCCATTAGAGCGCTTTGCAGATGTGAGGGCAGCCGGGGCCCGGTCCCTCCCCGAGGAGAGCTTTTCGCTCCCCTCCAAGATGCATTATGAAGAATTAGCCGCATAAACACCTGCGAGATGAGAGTGAGGACGCAGACACGCAGACGTGCACGCTTGGGCTCTTCTCTCCGGCTGAGTGGCCCTCATTCACTTCTTTCATTTTCACGCTGCCAGGAAGTCAACTCCTCACTGTTGTCAGCAGTTTCATGTTAAACAGGTCTGTTTTTTTGTTTGTTTTGGTTAAGTTCGAATGGTTTTTTTCATCTGCACAAACTTCGTGGAAGACGTGACATACAAATGCCATCAAACTTAAAAAAAGACTTTTGTTGCCTCTAATTGATCAATCAAGTGAAGTTTAAGGTTTAAACTTAATAACAATAATAACAAAATTGGGTCGAGGTTTCTAGTGACTGTATTCAAGCACTAATTTTCAGTTCTTCCTGCAAATTTGGTTCAACACCCGACTCTTTTTCCTGTCCTGAATCATCTAAAGATGACGAATGGCCGGCAGACGACGCAGACAGCGACAACGAGACAATGGGGGGGGGGGCTCTGAGGGTGACGGAGGGGAAGACGGAGCTCGAGAGCGTGGGCCGAGCCTTCCAGCCCATCTGAGTGCATGTAGGCCCTTGAGGTAAGGATGAGGCGGTGCGGTGGTGGAGGTATGGGGGGGGGGGGGGGACGCTGCAGTTCTGAATTATCTACATTGTTTAAAATCCCCCCATCCCTCCGGTGTCTTGGCAGACGAGGCGCAGGCCGGGGGTGTCCATGATGGCGACTGTAAATGAAACATTCCGCGCCGGGTTCAGGACGGGGTTCCTCTCCGCTCGCCGTCCGTCATTGCACGCAGCTCCTCTCTCGGCGGCGAAGAAGCTCGCAGTAAATTCTCAGGGCCCTCCCTGGTGAAAGCAGCCCCTCACCCCCCACCCCCCCACCCCCACCCCTTTATGCCTCTATCTCTCTAATCCACCTCTTGTGAACATCTGCGGTGATGGCCCACAGAGCGCGACCTCACCCTGCCGAGCCGCCGTGCGCCGCTCGCAGCGTGCGTTCCCCTCGGCGACGCTTCTGTCAAACTCACTCAGATTATCTGTCCAAATAATCAGAAAGTAAACACCTGCATGAGTTTTTGCCACCGATTCAGAACAAACGCCTTTGTGCTCGGCTGCAGCTCGAGTCTGCCTCGGAGTCGCGGCCAGCGGCTGAATTCCCGTTTCAAGACGGCGTCGGACGACGGCGCAATTTTTAGGTTCCACCAACACGTCTCTGTGAAGGCTGCAGGAGTCTTAATCTGTTTAGATTCAGAGCTTAACAAACACGGAAGTGTTTTTAGTGTTCAGGAGATCAAATCGAACAGAAAGTGAGTGAGAAACAGAGTGAAAATGAAGCCTTTTAAATGCATTATTTATTTGATACTTCCGATGAATTACAGATGAAGTCCCAGCTCCATTTCTTGCATGCGAGGACTGAGCATAGTGCTTAAAACTATCAAAGTCACCATTTCCAATGTAAATAAACAGGGTTTATACCAGCAAACCCTTCGTTGTGGGTGTGTTTTCCACATCTCGTGCTTCGAGGCAATATTTGGACTGCAGGAGTGACGGGACGTAAAATGCAGTCATCGCGGCGATCAACAAATCAGGTGCGACATTCCCAGCTGGCACCCGGAGACGGGGGCCGCGACGTTGCCACGCTGGGACCGAGCCCGGCGGACCTGAAGGCTTATCGTTAGAACAACATCATAATGTTGGTTATGTTGCAACTTTGATGAATATCTGGCCAAAAAAAACCACCTCCAAAACTGCTGAAATCCAAACCGAGAAAGAAGCATTGGCGCAGGTATGTTTTTTCCACGATGGGCTTCAGACTCCACTTAATCCATCCGGTTGAAGATGGACAGCCCGGGAGTCCTTACAGACAGTGCGCTGGGCGTCCGTCCAACATATCAAGGTGAAGACTTGTTCCGCTTTCAAGAAAACATCAACAGTGGGGAAAAAAATATATGGGGCCGGCGTTCCGCCTCTTTTCTCGCGCGATGTAAGCGGAGCCAAAAACCTTGGAGTGTTCCGGCGCTGGTCAGCACTGGACAGGCTGCTCAGTGAGACTAGGTCATGTACGAGCCATGGTCATTAATCACAAACAGTGGGAGCGGCGGAGCGACGAGCTGGCGAAAGGAGCTGATGGCTTGACACGACTTGGCCCCCGCTGCCTCCTCGGATTCCAAGCCATCGCTGACTGAAAGGATCACTTGCATAATCTAATATTTGGTGGCACAAGACAGCATTCATGGCTCATTTTGCGGAGTTTTCATTGGCTTTTGAAATGCGATTTAGTTATGCTTATTTCCCCAAGTAGCTTCCAATCCCGCTGTTTTCCTTTGCATGTCATTAATACTCTTTCACTGGGACTTAAATTTAACTTTTCATTCATCCAACTGAGACCTTCTGGAGTCTATTCATCATTCAGGCAACACGAGCGCCCCCATTCCCACATGCGAAGCCCCCGTAGCGTGGCCTCGATTGTCGTCATGGATATGTCTCACGGCCACATAAAAACTCACCTTCGGCTAAAAAAAAAAAGAGCTGCAACTTCGGAGCTGAGCCGGTAACTGAGTAATGTAACCTCGCGGTGCCAGAGGGCACGCAGTGTGTGGCACGCTGATGGGTTGGAGCAGGAGCCGCGATAGGGGGCGAACACGCCCTATCGCAGCGAGTTGGCTCGAAGACAAACGCCAAACTACAGGGTGAAACTGTGCAGCAAATCATTTCACTTTAGACAAAAGTGTAAACTGCTGTGGGGCAGGTCGACGCTCGCACGGAGCAACTCCGGCTTGGTCCGACCAACAAAGAACAGCGAGCAGATTTGGACAATTTACAAGTACGTTTAGAGAGTTTCAAGGACTGTGAATTGGATAATTTGTTCCTGGCGATATTTCGTCTCTTTTACTTTGCTCTTCAAATTGTTTCTGATTCACTGACCGGCGGAAATAAACTGTCGAGACCAACTGACACGTTTCATTGCAGTCTATTGGCTTTTTCCTACTCATACTCAGCCTTACTCGGCCCCACTGTACTAGGATTCACTGCAGCTGAGTTTGTCTGTCTGTGTGTTTCAGTGTGAGCAGGATAACTCCAAAGAGGCTCGACAGATGAGGACGAAATTTGCAGGAGAGGTGAGGGTTGGTCCAAGAAGCATCTGATCGAATTGTGACGGTGATCTGCTCCTCCAGTGATCCAAAATGCTGCAAAGACAACTTGTTATAACAGTGTTTGGCCACTAGGTGGATGCTTGTGCACTCCCAGTGCACCCTTCTCTTGTTGTCTCTGTAATGTTTGAAATCGGCAACACATAAACTTACACCACCTCAGTTGAAAGAGCAGCAGGTACACTGAGCGGTTGGTTGGCTGAAGGTCAGACGAGAAGCTAAAATGACTCACACCACCACCTTGTGGCCCTGGGTGATATTACACATCCGAAACATTTTTTGGCTCGTGTACTTCAGTAGTTGTCCAAGGAGCAGCTACATTGTAGCCACTGGATTTCAGGCCATTATTCATTCAGTATTCACAAACTTTGCTTGCTGAAAGCATCCCTTTACAGTGTCAACAGATTGAGATTCACGTTTAAACACTGTTGTTTACACCCAAGAATCTAGTTTTTAATTATTGGATGTTGCGTCGTTGTACCTAATTACATTTCTCACAGTCCAGTCAGGTTTAGCGTTGACCTTGCAGTCAATTTTGAGTAATACCTCAAATCAGACAGCAGAAATATGATTCAAACCACCAACTTGGATTGAAGCTCGCATCCATCCGCAGCTTCTTATCGTCGACTCGCGAGGCCACGGCGATGAAGGCGCGTCAGCCGGGCACTTTCCTCGTTGTCTCACCACGGCGATGACACGATCTGATCCTCAGCCAGCAACTGAGGAACTGTGTGAGTAATTTGTTATTCTCTTCCTTTCCCTTCACCTCTGGGTGCAGATCACAGGGGGTGGGAGGTGGTGGTGGTGGGGGGGTGTTGGCGTTTTGCACCGTGGCCCACAGCAGTGAGTTTACATAGCTCAGATAGCCAAAGAGATACCACGGCCTCCCGATGCGCACACGCAGCTCCGATAGGGAGGAATCAGTCAATGGTGGTTTTAACTGGCACAGCGATCTGATGCGAGCTGGACCTCACAGGGGCTCCACCATGTTGTCTGGACGCGATCCTATCTCCGCTTCCTTCCACCGTGTGAAGCCTCAGTCCGTTTCCTACAGCACATTTTCATCTAAAGAAAACAAACGTGCATTGAAAATTAAAAAAACAAAAATGTTGTCACTGATTTTCGTGATTTGCAGGTATAAACTAAAGCCTGTCATGGTGAATCAAACAGCTCCCTGCAGGTTCTAACATATTGACAGCACGTCTCTGTAGTTAAAGAGTCCAGGTGCGAAACCTGCCCGACGTTCTTCCCCACGCTCCTCTGATCGTTCATGCCGGACGAGACGCTGCTGCAGGACGACCTCGTGTTACAGTGACAGTCTTCTTCCCAGAAGTGAAGATGCATGAATTCCAACACAATCTCCTTCCACATGGAGTTTGACATTTTCGATGTTGAACCCGACAAAGATTTAAAGGCAGCCTTTAACGCGAAGCGTGTGTCGCTCAAGCAGCTGCTCACCAGATTCGGTGCCGTCCGCCAGCCTGTGGACACGCATGGACGTCACGGAGAAAGTTTCGGCGAACAGCTCTTCGGATTGGGGACGTTCGCTGGTTACGTGATTGTCTGGTAGAAAAAGGTCTCATCCGTATTGCAAACACGCTTGTAACTGTCCCTCCATGAGGCTGATGACATCTTCCTCTCTTCAGCGTGATGTTCTGAGGGTCGGAGGTTCACAGATTGAAGATTCAAAGGATGACTGAATGTGAGTGAAGGGCGAGCGTCTGCATGGCAGCCTGATCACTGCTGCTAAAGATCCCAACTGACAAGTCTTTTTTGTTGGGAGAAAAAAAAACACTTTAATGCATCAGCCCCCTTTAACTTTCTTTGTGTTGCGTTCTCAATAAAAATGGGGGGGGGGGGTTCGTGCAAAGTGACTTCCCCCGTAAAAGACTTTTTTTCAAACTATTTTCGCTGCAGCTTCTGCAGACCAGCCCAATTATCTCCCTTTATAGGTATTTACGGCCCCCGTGTTTTGCCTCGGCGACCGAGCGCTCCGCACCACAGCGGCTGATGGAGGCGAGGTTTGACATTTCGGGAACGGTTTGGTTTTTTTGGACAACACGACACGCTAGTTAGCGCGCCTGGGAGCGAAACGGCCCTCTGGTGTTTGTTGCCGCTCGACGGCGCCGCGCTCGCTCGTTCCCCATGTTTCCAATTGCAGAGATGAAACGCACAAACTAACCACTGGCTATTTTACTGGAAAACAACACTTCGGCGGAATCTCGCGGCGGCACAAAGGAAGGAGTCTCATGTACGTAAAAAAAAAAAAAAAAAGTCGAACTGTTCCTTTAATGATTCGACTGCGGGCATGTTTGCCTGCAGGTCAGAGGAGTTTGTTAGTTTAATCAGCCCATCATTCAATTATTCACGCAAGCACCCCCCCCCCTCTAGGCAAATGGTTCTTAAATCAAGAGCAGTTACAGTCTGCAAACATCTTTATGTGCAAAACAAAATGCGTGAGTGATGCTTCACAAATTAACAGAGTCAACTTGTGGCTGTTGAGGGACGCCGTCAGCGACAGCGCGCGGCGGCTTCCAGCGCGGCGCTGAGAGGTGACAGAGTTTCTGTGGTTGGCGCTCCACACAGACCGGCTCTGTCCCGGCCCGCCGAAGCGCCGGGCTCCCTGCGTCAGACCTGGCCTTGGAGAGAAGGGCTATATTATGGGGCCTTGGCCCCTGCGTCTCCCCCTGTAGTTCACAGCTTTTTCACCGCAAGAAAATGTCAGAGATGGAGGCGGGGTTTTTTTTTTTTTTTTTTTTTTTCTCGCTAAAATTTCGCCTCCAACTTTTCACTGTCTGGTCACGTGTTTCGGGCGCTTGGCTCGGGCGGCGGGGGGGAAACTCAGCACCAGGTCCGGTCCGCGGACACGTCGTCGCTATCGGCCACTCCATCAAAACGTGTTTGCCGACCAAACACAGCCATAAATTAATTCAGAGGCTCGGGCGCTGATGTAAATAGTGGTTTGTCTGTACCTTTTATGCGTAGCTGACCTGATATGCGATACTGGGGTTTAAATCAAGCTTTCATGGACTGGTAGTTCAGCTGAGTTCAGTTCGTGCGTTGATCGGGGACAAAGTGGCGACACAGGCTATAAACAAATGTGCGAAACTAATTTATACACCATAATGCACAAATGATGCTCTCATATGGATTCCCAAATCAAATGTCAGCCCCAGTATCAAATGAAACAACGAGATTACAGAAGAGGTGTCCTGCCAGAAGGCTGTGGATGGACCGTCTCCCATTGTCCGTTGCTGTCCGCTCCGAGTAAATCCGACAGGAACGAAACCTCCTCGGCGGAAAACACAGACAGCGATTCGAAAGTTGAAGCCATTCAGCAGAAAAAAACTTTTCATCCTCTATCAGACTACTACGCAAGTCCTCACAAAAGACTCCCCGTGCTCCCCAGCTTGACCTTTGGCCCCCTTTGTGGAAGGTGTCAAGTCCCGGTGGAGGGAGGATATCACCCAGGAGGAGACGGGCCTGCTCGTACAGTTCAGGCCGCTCATTTTTCAGATATGCGAGGAGCCGTGCGGAGGAATTTGCAAACATTTGCTGCACATTATCTTGTTACAAACACCCCTAATCCTCACTCTTTCCCTGATAGGAGGGGGAGATAATTGCTCCTCCTCGGGGAGAAGTTTGGAGCGATTGTTTCTCTCATTGGGCCGAGCTCTGTTTGCCAGATCGGCTGTACCTTCAATGACAGACGGCCGTGTTGATTTTGTGTTTGTGCGCTGGCCTCTGTCATGAAAATACAACGAAATTAAAGTCTCAGGGAAGCGAAAACTCTCGGGAGCAATTTTGCCCCCCCCCCCCTTTTCGGGCCCCTCCAGTAAATATTTGCTCATAATTTTAATGACACGCAAGTTACAAAAAGTGGTGGGGACACGCCCCGAAAGGAAAGGTACGGTTTTTCGGAGGGCCTTCGCCGGACGGGGGCTCCGGGACCGCGGGGCCCTGAGCCTTTGTTTGTGCAACATCCAACTTTAATCTGCTGCTTTTGATAGATGTTGCCTTTTATTTCAAATGTTTATTGAAATACCGAACAACAGTCTTGTGTGGTCCCCGCGTCTAATGAAACACACTCACGTACGCCTCTCGTAGCCATCAGATCGCTGGCCAGGGCGCAGTGTTGACGACGGAGCGCGGTTTTCCGAGGGAGGCGAGCCCACACGGCGGGGGCAACGGGAGGCGGGAGCGGTGGAGCGGTGGAGCCGTGACTCTCTCTCTTTTTTTGTGTGCGTGTGTGTGTGTGTGTCTGTCTGTGTGCCCCTTCAGAGATCGCCGTACGTGTGAAAGAGCGTGCGAGGCGGGTCCCAATCCCAGCTTTTGACTCGACGGGCCAGCTGTGTTGGTGCTGTCAGCCCCATTGGCCTCTGGTCCATCTCCCCCCGGGCCACATGAGCCTCCCACGGAGGGCTCCGGGGGGATTAGCACACCAGAGGAGGGGATGAAGGGTTCAGGAGCAAGTGTTCAGGGGTCAGCCCGGGGTCTCACATTTGATCTCCTCAATTAATGTGCTCTGATGTGTTATTTTGATGGGAGCTGCTCGCACTGATAGGAGCCGCGGCTCGTCAACCTATCAAGTGCAATTCGCTCACGTCCTGGCGCACACGGAGTGGGGGGGGGGGGGTGTGCAGGACTCGGCCCGCTGCAGAGGCACAGGACCGCCTGAGCCTGCTGTTTTCCTGCTGTGGAAGGAGAAAGCCGCGGCTTGTTTAGGTCGGAGCTGACGGGCTGGAGAGAGGGTTTGGGGGGGGGTTCCCAACCCCCACGGCACACCAAGTTGTCACGATAATCAGCAGGAAAGTTTTTCATGTCTGTGGAAGTTTTTGGGAGGGATGAAGGGTGTTTTTTGGACGCTTTTGATGAAATTCTGTGTGGACAGACGTATTGTAATGTCCCCCCGAGGGCGTGAGCAGTTCTGTCGCACTCCTCGCAGGTGGGGGGGGGGGGGGGTGTGGAGAAAAACCTTTCAACAAAATAAAGAGGGGTCTCTTCAAGCTGCACACCTGCGAAGACGCCGCCGCGAGGACGGCCTGCACAGCGCCCGTGGTTATTATTCCGCAGCAGCGGAACCCGGCGGGGGGAGATTTGATGTCAAAATCAGATGCTGATCAGACATGAGGGAGGTTTGGACGAGGCGGGCCGGGCTCGCGTCTGTGTCGCAACGTCATCGCGATGCTTTGGCGAACGTCTCCAGCCACGTCTGCCGCTGTTCCTGTGTACAAGAAGAAACTTGCTCCGTCCAAATAGCTGCGTCTCCGAGCGCGGAGAGGAGATTCGGCTGTTGCACCCCAACAGAGGTTTTTTTGAGCTTTTTTTTCTTTTGTCCACGCCGCTATCTTGATGAACATACGTAAACAGCGCAACCCGTTACAAAGGGCACAACAGCTGGCATTGTGTCGTGGCCGCCCGTGACAACAGAGCTTCCCTTCACTGGATGGCGATGGCAGACGCGAGTTTGGACGGCGGACATCGCCGGCGAAACGAAGCCCAACCCGAGGCCGCCTCAACTCGGGGGTGTTCCGCGGGATCGGGGAGATGTCCCGGAGGCATCATTGTGGCGGCCCAAATATATCCGTCGATTCAGCCCCTATTTTTGCAGCGATTATGATCCGGAGAGGAAATGCCGGCGTCCTTCACTGTGTCCTACTTGGCTGCGCCGAGACTGTGGCTGCGCTCCGCACACAAAGCGAAGCGCTCCCACCTATCGGGCTGCAGCAAGATGAAAACAGGGGGGCCGGGGGGGGGGACAGCTGCCTGTCTCGCGGTGGTATTACAACAGCATGAGGTACCGTGAAAATGTCTGGTCAGCCTGAAACTATTCCTTGGTTTTAAATGTGATTAAGGTCGGGTTCGTCGTTTCTTTTTTCCCCCCTCTTATTTATGGAAGGGGGAACGGGGCTTTATTCCGCACATTCTGTGAAGTCGCATGAGTCTCCTGGGCTCTGCAGACAGGGTCAGCTGAGTCCGAGGCCCACAGTGCTCAGACGCCACCACCACCCCCCCCACCCCTACCCCCCGCCCCCTTTTCCCCTCTTGCCTATGAAAAGATACGGGCCATTTGAGACTCCCCACGATAAGTCTCCCTTGTATGGACCTTGACACTTTTACATCCAAGCATGAAATGTGGCCGTCCCCAGGTAAATGATGTTATTCAGACTTACGTCTTGTTAATTCTGTTTCTCTCCTTCCAAATCCCAACAGACACTTATGCTGGACGCGCGGAAGCCATCTCCAACCTCCATTAAAATACTTGAGCTCAAAGCAGGTGTAAATACATGAATATGATGGGGAACTTCACGTCGTATTCGCAGCGATTGTGCGTGGCAACACTGTGCCCCTTGACAAATCCTGTCCAGAGAGAGAGAGAGAGAGGGGGAAAAAAAGACATTTTTCCAAACAGCTCTCCCAGCTTGTCACACAAGAGGTATAGACCATCCACTGGAACTTGGCTGAAGGCAGCGCCGCGCATTCATCGGAACAGCGACGCTAACTCAGTTAATTTAGACTGATGTCTTTATGATTTGCTGGAGTGCGGCATGGAAGCCGGTCGCGCTCGCTTGCTGAATAAACAGAAATTTGTTCAGCTCAAATAAAATTTGATGAGGAGATAATTTTGCGAGCGCACAGCATAAAGGTCCCTCTCATGCGAAGGGGGGGGGTGCCGTGCTCCGAGGGCAAAGCGAGTCAAATCCCGAGGAGTTAGTTCAACACGCTGTGGACAAGATGATGGAGGGAGATACCCGCTCTGAGAAGGCTCGACCGTGAGGGGACGTACACCACTGAACGGCCCGGCTGATGGCTGATCCGTTTCACCTGGAACATTACAGGCAAATAGCAGGTCCCTGCATGGGTGGAAACACACACATACACACACACACACACACACACACACACACACACACACACACACACACACACACACACACAC
>JASSRZ010000014.1:4576811-4597063 GCA_032164315.1 Malacoctenus gilli | reverse complement strand
GTGTGTGTGTGTGTGTGTGTGTGTGTGTGTGTGTGTGTGTGTGTGTGTGTGTGTGTGTGTGTGTGTGTGTGTTTGTACTTGTAGTCCAGGCATTAGTAATAATGTGAGTATCTGAAAGTATTTAAACAGTCATTCCAGAGTGACGCGTCTTCCTATGGAAAAAAAAAAGGTGATGCTCATGGTGTCAGTCATCGAGTTGAGTGGAAAGACATGTCTGGGTTGGAACAATGGTCCACATTGGCGTTGCGTTCTGTACGGGACGTAATGGCGATGATTAAGATTTGAGTGAGTCTGAGAAGATGTTCTAAGTCAGGCTAATGCCCCTTAAGGTAGCAAAGACAGGACTGTGTGTGTGCTTACTGGCACAGAGTGTGTTTTGGGTATCTGTCAGGAAATTCCAAAGCAAGTCTCAGAGGTCCTGTGAGTGTAAGCCCTCTTCGGAGATGCCCTGGTGTTGTGCCACCCAAAACATATATGGATACAATGTCTGGGCTTGCACCAACTGGTGGTAAGAAGATGCTCTTTCCCTGTGCTGAGCTCATTAATCTACACAGTTTTGATCCATACTAAGTCTTGGTAACATTAGACTTGAATTACCCGTTTGAACTACAGTGAAAAAAAGAAGATCCTAATCTTCCAAGCCCAACAACATGCACTCTCCTGACTGCTCTGGGTACTCTCAGTTAACACACGTGGTCCAGCTCAACACTGTGTGCGATTTCAGACGAGTCGATTAAACTATTATCCACTACTGCCATCTGGTGGCCAGTATCTTTAGAAAACCATAAGGGGTGCAACAGTGCCTCTCCTGGTGATCGACGGTCACAGTTTAATATTTGAATCACTCAAAGATTACAAGGTGGATTGCGTGCACCAAATAGCCCAGAACTCTTCGAGATGGTCTAAAATCGGCCCTAATCCCAAATGGAAAATTCAAAGTCCAAAAGCTCATTTTTGGAAATAAAAAAGCTGTGATTAAAAAAAAAGGCTAGTAAAACGGATCTGCAAAATGCACAATCGTGTCAGTTATGTTTAAGTTTAGAAACTATCTTCTTAATATTTATATAAAAAATAATATATCTAATACAAGCACGCAGCATTTGCCAGAATAACACAGTCGTACATGAATGGTCCGAGTGCGCTGTGATTACTCTCTGAGACCGGATCCATCCTCTGATTCATTAAAAGAGTCTTCATGCCGCACAGTTCATCACCAGTCAGTGGTAAACAGTTACCGTCTCCCAGGATGACAGCATGATGTGTCGGACGGTCCGCGAACGCAGCATCACACCCTAAATTTTCCTAACATCCGGGGCCTTGGGAGCGGTGCAGTGTGTGTGGAAACTGGGTAAGGAGGGCAACGGAGAGCGGTGGAAAGGCGGACTGATGACAGCTGTCAGTGTGGACAAAAACACTAACAATCTCTGAAGAGTGTCTGGATGGCTCGCCCCTGAACCTCCCGACGAGAAGGGGAAAACACTTCGGACGTATCGCGGGTTGATTTGAAGGTGTCTCGAAGGTGAGGCTGTGTTTGGGGAGGGGGGGTGGGAAATCCTAACGGGAGGATCAGTGCCAGTTTGCCCTGTGTGTCTGTCAGGAGATCGAGGTTAGCCCGTTGGCTATCCGAGCTAACCACCCAGCTAAACTGGTCAACTAGCCTCGGCTCCCTAAGGTGGTCGTCTTTGGAGT
Source organism: Malacoctenus gilli (assembly GCA_032164315.1). Classification (NCBI taxonomy): domain Eukaryota; kingdom Metazoa; phylum Chordata; class Actinopteri; order Blenniiformes; family Labrisomidae; genus Malacoctenus; species Malacoctenus gilli. The sequence goes on along the minus strand of JASSRZ010000014.1, from coordinate 4,595,374 downwards.
CGGGGGGTCATTTGCGTCGGACGGACGCGGCTGGGTCGTTCAGTTTTTTTGTTCAGTGACTGATTCAGTCTGAGCGCGAAAGGAGGCTCCTAAGGTAACTTTTAAGTTAGAACGTCGGAAGGACAAAATGCTAGTTAGCACGCCTAGTTAGCCCACCAGTGAGGTTGCTAACCTTAGTAAACGCTCCCCACAAGTATATTTAGCTGGCTAAAGCTAACGGGGCTGCTCAATAGTGTAACTTTAGATTGAAACGAGCTAAGGTCGTTACTGTCGGTTTCCCGACGCTGCACATGGTCCAGCGACAGCGCTGTTAGCTTTGTTAGAGGGCAGAAAACTCTCCGAGGAAGCGCCAATAATTTACTAACTGAACCAAACTGATCTGTCAACGATAGCTGGTTCATAACAACTCATCATCCAGCTGTTGCTCAGCCGTTTTTTTCGATTTCAGTGAGAGCTCTGCAGCGACCGCCGGGGTAAAACATTTTGGACCCACAGGGTTCAGATGATCAAACGTTCAACCGTCTGCTGGGGGGCTCATGTCTGGCTTAGATCCTCTGACTCAGCTGGGTCCCAAACTAGGCGTTTTCCCCCCGTGTCTGTACCAGCCGGCTCCAGAGGGCTTTTGTCTGCCGATCTGCATACTTGCATGTCATTTGCATGCCAAATTATCACTGCTGGAATTCATTTTTTCCTCCATTTCGAATACAAATCGAGTCAGTTAGCAACTACTTTTGGATAAACATTTGGCCGTGACATTTATTCGTATTTCTCCTGCGTAATTCCCTGGCTTTAGTTCATAGGAATATCATTTGGGAATGCAGGTTTTTCTTCAGGGTCACTGCAGTGCTGCATGTCACATTAAATCTGGTTTGTGTCAGCCACAAGTGTTTATCCAAAGCCCTTGTAGGTGCCATGCATGAGTCACCGTCTGTTTTTTTTGCAGGAATGAAAGTAACTGATAGGGATGTTGGTGAGATTAGAGTGCATAAAACCATACACAGTGTAGTGGAAAGTGGAGGCGAATCAGAATTGAAGACAGCCACAGCAAACACTGGAGCTGGTATTATTTGGACCTGTTGAAACTGAGTTTGTTTTGCATCTGTTTCGGGGGGGGTTCTTTTCCAGGTATTTACATACGATCCTGTGTGTTCCCTGAGCTTTGACAACATCGGAGGCATTGCAGCGGCAACATGGGGACACAAGGCTCCGGCAGAAAGCGTGCTCCTGTCAAAGATCGATTCTCAGCCGAGGATGAAGCTTTGAGTAGCATCGCTCGGGAGGTAGGTTCCTGCCTCCATCACAAACACCCACTCTAAAACATATTGTTATGTAACGTCCATAAGTTGCCGCATTTGTGTTTTTGTCGAGATCAATGCAAAAATGATTCCATCTCGCTGGAATGTTCTTGTTTACTCCCTCCCTGATAATGGGCTTCAAAGTTAGGCTGATGATAGATCGATTACTTTCAGATGTTGGTGACGGTGCAGCACTATTGTGTTTTAAAATAAAAGCAACTTTCATTGACCATTGGAACCATCATCAGCTGTCATAAAGCTGGCCAGCAATGCACTTCTGAGAGAGGTTTTTTAAACTGAACAGGCTGTTAAAATGTTTTGATGGTGCATTATTGTCAACGTATAGACTATGTTGCAGTGTCATCAGTGAAACAGAGAGAAACCAGAAGGATGATTTCTGCTTTGTGAGTGAAGTTCTGACAGATTTTGATAATAACATCTTGGAAAAGTTAACCATCTCTTACTGTCTCATCAGTAAATAAAAAACAGGGGAAGCAACAACATGAGTCATGAAAACTGAGCATTTTTGGGGGGAATTAGTATCACATTTAACATGTAAACATTCTTTAATACAAACTTATGTGGACTTATGAAACCTCAGTCACACAGACAGTTTTTTTGTCTCATCGGCCCTTGTTTGTATTTGCTGACATTGTTACAGATGGAGTGAGTTTAACTCGTTTACATGATGCGCCATGTAACAAGCTGTAGGCAAGGAAATTCACAGGTGCTGAGTCAGCCCGGGACAAAAAGGTGCGAGACATCTGTTTGGAAAAATGTGTTGATCCGAAGCTTGGTGGTCCAAGTTGTTTCAGCAACCCGGGGCCTCCTCTGTTTACATTTATAGGTGGACATTCAGGTTTTGCTGGTTAATTTGTGTTTCAGCCTAAGTGAGTGGAGACAGCTGGAGTGGACTGAGGAGAGGTTGACTTTACTTGCAGTGTTTTTGTTTTGGGGGGGGGGCATGGGCAGAGCAGAGAAGCTGCCTGGCCTGTAACGACATGCCCTGGGATTATTCCATTCTGTTTCACAGCAGGCCCTCCATTCCTCTGCCTTCTTTTCCCCCCAGAGCTGCATGTCAAAAGCCATAAAATACTACGATCGTTTTTCAGCATTTGAAGGTGTTTAACGTTGTTGGTTGTGATGAAGTAGCTACACGGTGGCTTTCCTGTGAAGTTTTTGCATCGAGTTGAGATTTTTCCCTACCCCTAAAAGCAGTAATCAAACAATAAATCGATAATCCTGTCATAAACATTTGGCTTGACCCCATTTTTTAAAACGAGAACCTGTGCTGTTTGAGTGGCGTGCAGTGCTTCATTCTGGAGCACTAAGAGCAGGGCTCCATTTGCTCTTTATAGTCATGCAGGCTGATCATAGAAACATGAGTCATCTGACCCTCCCAGTCAGGTCCTAAATCTGAATCTCTTTGTGGAGTGAACCAGAGATTAGAACCGCAGTGCAGGGAGTTCATGGGGTCAGTGTTTAACCTGTGGCACATCCCCGCTCTCCCAAACAGATCACTGAAGTTCCTGCCTCATGGTTCAGTGAACGTACAGCCCACCGGCCCGCTTGCGTTTAGAACGGCCCTGCTGTCGAGAATGACTGTGAATTTGAGACTGCACCGTCACCAGCCGAGCGCTGAGGCCTCCGACATTACTGGGCAGCCGAGCCTTTTGAATACCAGCAGCTCGCCTACAAATATGACACAGGCCACGTGTTCGCAGTCGATGATCATCTCATACCTGTTGTGTCTCAGATTAGGATCTAAGGGAGCTAATGGTCCTTGAACGGGACTGACCGACTTCCGTGTGGAGTGGGAGTGTCTTTGTTTGGAAGTTCAGGGTCCATATGGTTTTTATTTTGTGATATCAAGTCACTGAAGCGAGGAAAGTGTTGCAATTTCACCTTTGCCGTGCAGTCTACAGCCTCTCGGATGACAATCTTTTTATTAACCACCACTGTAAAATGCGCTTTGTTCTTTGCATGCTAGAAAAGTCCTGTTATACAGAAGAGGTTGGCCAGGGCTATTAAGTACCATCCTAAGTTGAAGCAGACTAAACATTTGTCTGTTCATAACCCATTTGACTGCAATGACAACTACAGAGGCTGCACATGTGTACGCTGAAAAGTTAATCAAACAGGAAACAGTGATACAGTTGGTAGGACCAGGAAAAACCTTATATTGTGTTTTATTTCAGAAATTCTAATCTTGGGACTTCTACATAATGTTTTCATTTATATTTGTTGTGCATTTGCACTTACTGCAGTTTTTTAGCTGAGCAACCATTGTTGCAAATGAAAGAGTGGGTTAAAAAATATAATATATAATCATAGCATTCTTTGCTCAGTTTAATTTGGTTACATTTCAGCAGGAAAATTGTTGTTATTTTTATGATTGTTTATCATATTGCCTCTCCGATCAACATCACATCATGTTTGCAACAGTCCTATCTGCAGAGTTAGGTAATATCTGGCATGCTCTTCCTTCCGTCCAGGCAGTGTCTTAGGTAATCCCATGTTGTTTTACAGGGCCCACAGTGCCACAGTGTGGGAGGTGTGTTTAATGATGACCCGGCGCTGCTCACATTACTTTCTCAGGCCCATGATGTGGCTGTCGGAGAGCCGGGTCCAAATGGGCTGGTCTATAGATAGGACAGAGACAGAGCGCTCAGCTGCGCTGCTGTGCAGAGCAGGTCACACTGTCAGACAGCTCGACAGGTGCAGAGCATGCAGCCAGCAAGCCCCTCTTGCTTTCTCATTTGGTCCCTCCCCGTACACACTTGTGACTTTACTTTCCTTTTTATCGTGTACAATTCTCTTTGCGCTGCAGTGTTTCAGACCTCATGATCACACACAGCAGCCCACATCGGACAGACTGGTTTTTCTTGCGTTTGGTTTTGTTGTCGTCATGAGAACGAGATCTTCTGTTTATGTTTTACACAGAAGTAACACGCACGAAAACAAACTACTGTGAGTGCCCTTTATTTTTTTGTTGCCATGGTGCAAAGTCCCATGATGAGTATTTGAGTAACCAGAATGTGTGGGGTTTTTTTTTTTAATGAATTAGTCTTTATTGTGTCTCTTTCATCACCCTCACTCTTGTCGTGGTTTCACAAAGGATAGCTCAGTTGGTATTGTGGGAGGAGCTTGGATCAGTCAGTAGCCGAGAGATCTTCACTGTTGAGCATCTCATGGCTGAACTTCATTCACCTATCAGCGCTAACAATGTGAAAACATGTGCTGTAACACTCCAAATATCAAACACCATACTTTTCTTTTACTTTTAGAGAGAGTGTGTACTTTGATGGCGCTCATACTCTTGTATTCTTTTAAAACACATTGTTTAACTAAGTCAGTTGTCAGTGTTTTGATTTGGACCCTGTTCTGAACCGTAAGTGTCATGGTTGTAACATCTTAAGACTATTTGTAAAGACTGCCCACACATTTCAGATGAAAAGCATCCAAGTAGCATGAGATCCGTTTTACAGCACATGTATCCTTGCAGCTGTAAATAATCTCTTCTGATGTGAAAAACATTTGGAAGCTTTGCTTCCCACCAAAAAACCGCTACTTGCCGTGAGACAGAGCATATGTGGGGTGGAAGAGACACAGAGGGGCAGAGCAGGGGAACACTTTAAAAAAATCTTCTGAGGTACTTGAACTACATTGGCAAAGGCTGCAGAGATCACACAAGGACTACACTTGGAAAACGCTTTTTCCTGGCTTGTCATCGGGTTAATCATTGAGTTTAAAGTTAATTTACAACAGCTATTGTCAGCGAAAGTGACGGCCAGAGACAGAGATAAGCTCATCTCTGAATGCCTTGTACACTGATCCTTGCTAATGGGGAAACAGAAAGGAGGGATATTGTTGTCACCAGTGTCGCCATCAGGGAGCTGAGCTGACTTTGCTAAAATAATGAGAGCAGTCAATTACTAGTGACACTTGGCATTTTCCACATTCATATGTCTAGCTTTCACTCTGTCTGCCTTTAGTTGGAAACCACTTAGTCGAAACGGCGACGGAAGGATCAGGGTTCGATTGGCTTAATTTTAGCTGTGACGATCGATCCTGCAAAGTAGGCCAAGAAAGATTTGGACACACGTGAGCGTGTGGCCATAAAACTCGATGGTTGTGTTGTTTTCGTTCACTCGGAGCTATTATTGAAACAAGAATAGTCTATACCCACAGGCCTTCTATTCTGGCAGTGCTGATAAGAAATAGCTGGAATGCTGACAGTGTTTGTCTGTAGTGAGACACTGTACACTCTACCTCTGTTTTTTATGGGCTGTCTTTCAGCAGGAGTGAAAGGGCTGGGCTCCCCGAGCAACTCTACCTTACTTTGGAGGCTCGATAGCTTGCAGGCTGTACAGTATAGCAAAGGTTAGAGGAAACGAGTAATGGAAGAATACAGTCACCCGAGTTGCTCCTAAAGGCCCCGTCAGGGTCACTTAAATTAGCCTCCACTGCTGGGGTACTCCTGTAAAATTAGCCCCTCTTCATATTCTCTCTTGCTCAAAGCAAAATGTACCAAGACTCCTCCCGCTTTCTTCTCCCAGAGGAGAGTTTATTGGCTTTAGTTTAGCTTTTACTTCGACTTGTTTGTGCTGGAGGGGCTGCTACTTGGACATTGTGAAATCCCCCCTCTGTGTTTACAGGCCGAGCGGAACCAAACTCTCCTGACTCACGTTGTTGTCCCCCGATGCCGTGCTCCTTCGTTCGTTTGTTTGTGCACTATTGGCATCTCCCCCACGAGGGCTTTAAATTAGCCCTCCTGAAGCTGATGGTTAGCACATGTTGATGGTAGGAAGGCATCCCAAGAACTCGAAGGAAAACAGAGCCTCACTGATACGACTGATACGACTGGTCAGCTCGGCTTTGTGATGCTGTCCAACCAACTTTTCCACACTCGCATCCATCACAATTCCTGACGTCAAGAATTCATATGATTTTGAATTCCAAATATTAAAAAATGATGTTTGGTGAAGGTCACTGAATTACGTTATCTCCAAGTTCCTTTTCTGTGTGGTTCCTTGTTTTGAATGTAGTGTGATTTAGCTCTATATCAGTGGCAGCTTCTAGTATTAGCCAGAAAATAAAGATGTTTTATTCTGAATCTGCAAACATGTTCAGGGTCATTCAATATTTTGGAACTTTGATTGTACACCTCAGTAAACAGAAGTGACTTTGCTTCCCATTTATTCAATTTGGTTCCTTTAATTTCTTAATTAACAGTTTCCTATTGAAGTATAAGTGATAAGTTGCAGCTATCAAAGCAAACATGTCACTTCCTTGAAGGAAAATGTGTCTTTTTTTATTCATATGTATAACTGAGTGATTGTGTTTTATTTGAAACTTTGTCATAATATCTGTGTCACTTTGTGTACTTTTATAAGTTTCTCCTCGTGGTTGACAGTCATGTTCGTGTTCGTGTCGTGTCTCACAGGCAGAGGCGAGGCTGGCGGCGAAGAGGGCGGCTCGTGCGGAAGCCAGGGACATTCGAATGAGGGAACTGGAACGGCAGCAAAAAGAGGTAAATAAAGCACTAACGGGCCTGACGTTGCTCAGATGCTCTGCGGCCAGTGTTCAGTCCATCAAACCAGCTCCGCAAAGCTTCATAACTGCCTCTCTCAACGCATCCATCGACTGCAGCTCGAGAGTGGACATTGATCTTCAATCGATCGACGGTCTCTACTTTTTTTTTTCGTTCTCGAGTGCTTCAGGATTTGCACAGTGCTCATCTTCGTCCATGTCCTCCCATCTGCAGAGGAGTGGTTTGGTTTTTATACCATGAAAGAAATTTATAGATAAACCCAACAGCTGATGCAGAATAATCTCCCCGCAGAAAGAAAAACGAGAGCGCTGCGCGTCCACACATCAAACCAGAAAGTTCTATTCTTGTCATAAATGTCACCCAGTTTTTATGTCTCAGCAGTTTTGAGGGAAATATGATTGTATGGTTTTTTTGTTGTTTTTTTCCCCCCTGGCATTTCCTCTCATCTGCCCCAGCTCTCTTACCACTCATCCAGCAGTAGCAACAGAAAATGGGGCCAGATCCACCAGTGGATGGTAGGCGGGCCGCGGAGCCCCGGAGCCTCGCTTTTTCCACTAACACAGCCTGTCGTGTGGGATTGAGCCCCAGTCAAGCCTGACCGTTTAGCTACACAGACGGCTCTGTACCTCACTGTGGAAATATGCCTCTGCTGTGTATTTGCTTTGGAGACACCGTAATCTGCGACTGTGTGTGTGTTTGGAGAGCAGGCTTTGGCCTTTGACTTTATTTAGGGTGGTTGAGGTTTTGCGTTGATGTGTGTGTGTGTGGGGGGGGGGGTGTTTGGCTGTGGTCCCCTGACTTCCAGCTCCTCCAGGAAGGAGAGCCCTGAATGTTTGTGAATCACTTCTGCATGGGATTAATCTGTTTGTGGCCTGAAGTATTAATACAGATTAAGTTTTGCAGCGTGGGCCATTCGCTGAGACAACCATTGTCGTATATTAGCTGCTCTTGTGTACCGTTACTGCAGCTGCTGCGTTTGAAGTGGATCGTTTCGGCACGTTTTGCAGACTTTGGGTGATAAACATGCAGATGTTTGGGCAGCCGTGCGTAGCAACTGTTGAGTCTTTCGCTGCCCTCTCAACTTTCACTCGATAATTCTTCCCAACTTTCCTTCCGGACTCCAGGCTGACACAGAAAAAGCCCGAGCCTCTAGTAGTAGTAGATCCAGCAGCCGTCATCACCGGGTCTGTATCTCCCCTGCACACTTCCTCTTTGTCTCCCTTTGTTTCCTTTCCTCTTTAATCCTGCTGTTAATCTCTCATCATCCCTGTTTCTCCCTGTCTGTCTCCCCCTCCGCTGTGACTCCATGTTTCCACATTAACAGGGGCTGGATGATGATGTCATGTCAGTCCGCAGCTACAGGGTGCGTTTATAATACAGCCCTGCCAGTTTTATTAGGACCATGCCTTCAGAGGGGCACACTCATGTGTGGAAGTCATTGTGTCTGCTAGGAAAGAACCTTTTCAAATTTAATATGTGGCTGAGACTGTGTTCTCTACAAGAGTTGAGTAATAATTCACTTTGAGAGGATTCCTCCTTATGTTTGTCTGTGCTTTTTCTCACTTGAAGTCCACCTCCTCATCAGTCCGTGACTTGGGCTCGAGCAAGAGTCGATCCAGTTCCCGTAGAAAAGATGGCTTGGTGCGTCGTGCGTCAATGTGTTTTGTGGTTTTCTAACTGTGATCTCTCAGCATGAAACTCAAGCTGAACTTGCCTTACTGAACAAGGCAGAACTAACTCACATGTAAGAGCTCAACAGATTCAGAGTGTTTTTGTTGCATTTTCCTCATTGAGCATGTCTGGTTTAATCAGAAGTTTGCACTTCATTCCTGAGTAAATGCATGTATAGTTTTAATATTGTACACAAACTTCAGTTATGAATCACAGAATGGCTGTTTGAGAGATTGAGGTGACCTGTTCAATGGTTTGCCCGGCGAACACCTGAAGTTTGGACACTGAGAGACAAATTCTTCTACTTTTGATGCCGTGAAATTGGGCCATCCTTGACAAGACCTTGCTAATGGTCGTCAAAAGGATTACGAGTGTGTGTATGTGTGTGTATATTCTGCATGTGTTTAAGTGGCGCAACAGATGAGCCGTGAAGCCTGCGGATCATCCCCACGGATCAGTACACATGTGATCTGCAGATTAATTGCAGGGTGTGATTGTAATAGTGTGAATTACGAAGGTTTATTTATTTTTTTTAAATAAAAAAAGGAAAAGATTAAATCGTGGTGGCAGCTTCCAGTGATGAAATTTAAACCGAGCTGCTCTTTGTTTGAGATGTGATTGAAAGCAAGTAGCAGCAACTGAGCTCCTTGCAGTGCTGCAGTTTTGAAAATAAAAGCTCTGATTTAAAATAAAATTTGCAAATGAAACTATCACTGATTTTAGTACAGTTGAAAAGCATTTCAGAGAGGACTCGGGCTGGTTTTGGCCTGATCTTTGGATCTTTGTCAAATCTGCGGCATGAAACCGTGAACAGAAACATCACCTGTGTTGTGGTTTGTTCCGCCCGTTCTGTTCATGCATGTGTGTGCAGACTCGAGGCTAACTTTAACCTGACAGCTTCACTGATGTCTCCAGATCATTTGGCGATGATTCTCATGACTCTCGGTCTCTCTTTAGTCTGACGGCCTTTCCACTAGCTCCGCCCTCAAGAGTTCCCGCTCCACTGTATGTAACTCTCTGCCAATCATGCGGTTGCTTCTATCTCATAAAGGTTTTCCCCTGATTGTGTTGTCCCGTTGTTGCTGCTGTTTGTGTAATGTCCCTTCTTTCCCTGGACTTAACAGAGTTCTGTATACAATGACCTACATGGCCATAAAAAGGCTTCATCGAAGAAGGACCTGCTGGTCAGTGCACCTCCAGAGTGTCACCCTCACGCATGAAGGGAGGATTAAAGGATAAACGTTGTTTCGTAGTGGTTTTTTTTCATTGATTCTTTTGAACATGACTCGTCGTTGAGTTGTAAAGTGATCCAAAATTGACCTCAAATACTCACTTAACGATCAAATTATTGGCCGTCGGTTCTTGTTTGAGGTGACGTTTTATTCCCACTGTTCCAGACCGGACTGTACCACGATCAAAGGAACTACAGCAGCCTCAGCAAGACCAAACCAGCTGCCACGTCCTCTTCTTCCACCTATCTGCCACGGGTTGGTCCTCTGGTCCAAACTGTCCAATTATTAGTTTGTGGACACGCAGAGAAGTGAAACCCACCTGAATTGTGTATTCCAAGACACAATTCAGGTGGGTTTCACCACAACAAGTGAACAGTGAGATACAAGCTTGTCTAATTCAGCTCGATTGTGCTGCTGAAAGGCAGACTTTTGGATTTGCACCTGGAGCCACTCAAATAGTGTCTATTCTCATTTGAATTCATGTAAATCACTTACTGCGCTGCCCTAACAGCAAGATTTCTGCTCAGCTGGCATTAAAATGGTGAATAGGAAGTGCAAGATGGCCTCGGCCAGACATCCCCCTGTTGCCAGGGTCTCATAATTCTCCCCCCTCCCTCGCACTCCTCTGTCCTCTAAACTGCCACCTCCCTGCTCCACACCTCTCCACCAGGCCGCCACTTCCTTATCCACCACCTCCGGCACGGGGCTGTCTCGCAGCTACAGCACGGTCAGTTGGTGTCCACCGGCGAGCCAGCATCTCTCTGCATGTGTCTAGTTACCCCTCAGAAGTACCCCCCCTCCTCCTCCTCCTCCTGTGACCACATACATGTGATAGGATGCCCAGGGTGACTGGGTCTGCTTATATTTAGCTCCTGGACACTTTCGGCACTTGGCTGGGGGGGCATAAACTTCTGCTTTGCTTAGATAAGAGAGAAGTTTATGGGAAGACTGAGGTTTTGTTAAACACAACAATAATGTGCAGCGTTTATGTTATTGATGAAGTTGTTGTTTTGCTGCATGTCGCTGCAGGAAAGTACTTTGACTTAGACTGTTCGGCTAATGCATCAGAGATGTATTCGCCCTCCCCCTGTTTTGCTGAGCGCTGCATTGTCTCCCACGTTTGCCCTCAGGCCTCTATTCATGACGAGACTGGTCTCTATGGCTCCGGCCACAGTTCCAGAGCTGTAAGTCTCCTGAATGAACGCGGCTTTCTTTTTTTGGGGGGGGTCGGGCGGTGGAAAAACAGTCACCCCACAACAACTGAGTGTTGTTCCAGTGGCCTGATGTCTGGCTTGATGTTAATCCTCTGTCCTGTCATCCCCAACCTCCCCCTTCCTCCCCCTTCCTCCTCCTCCCTCCTCCTCCTCCACCTCCCCGGTTTTATAGCCCTCTGAATACAGCTGGTACTCCTCTGGAGCCAGCTCCACTCGCACCAGCCCTGCGGTGAGCACCTTAACACTCACTGCCACCCTGCATGACCACACACGAACTGACGTCCCTAACAGGCACCCCCTCACCCCCCAACTGACCCCTCGACAATGTTGACCTCTCATAAAAGACAAGTTACAGCTTGTTTCAAGAGTTTTGGACCAATTTTAGAAGCAAACGGTGTGGAAAAAAATCGCTGCAGCTCTGTGCTGGCGATGTCATACCTGACTTGGATGCAGTTGATGCGCCTGACAATGTTAACCTAATTGCATGACATGGAATTACTTAGAGGGTTATAGTCCTTTGCGTAATCCAATAATCAATTTGATACAAAGACTTGGATGTGTGTGGATCGCTGTTTGAATGAGAAGCGTGTGTAGAGAGGGCCTTGGGCATGCAGCCATCCTCCATTACTGGAGCTCTTCATCACGTGTGCGTCCTCCTCTCAGTCTTCCTCAGATGACGACACTGTGAGCAGCGTGTCCCAGGAGCGCTTCAGCCGGGGCCGAAGGGACAGCGTGGTGAGCTGTAGTAAATCTGCACTGATGCTGCTCTGCCGCAGTAGTCACGATAGTTGACGGGCGAGTTCTCGAAACCATTAAACAGTCAGTGTGTTGAATGGCGCAAGAGCATCACCTTGAAGTAAAAGAGGAAATCTCTCGACTTGTTCTTTTCTGTCCTTTTTGCTTTCATTGTCTCTCTTCTTTCTCTGTCCTCTTTGTCCCGTCTGTGTGTGTTTGTGTGCATTGCCGCGCAGTTGTCCGACTTCTCGGACATCAGCGAGTCCGCTGCTGATTATTTCAGCCGCTCCAATCGAAGGGGCAGTATTGTGTCTGACCTGGATGATTTGAGCATTCCAGATTTGGACGCTGTAAGTGATGGAGCGGTGCTCCCCACTGGCTTGGAAGTGCAGTGACATAACGTTTATGCATGATTAGAAATAGCATCTTTTGTTTGATTCTCATCCCAACTACATGGATAAGATCCGGTCAAGTTTCTGGGAATGCTGCGCTGCATTGTGAAGGAGGAATAATCCTTGACATTAGGTGGTGTGATCCACTCATCCTTCTGTTTGCCTGGTTGGTTGTCGACTCTGCACCCTGTGTGAACGGGCAGCACTCTTCACTCAGTTTCGCGTGGAAACTAACGCTTCACTTTCCAGGTGGAGGAGCGGATCTCAGCATGTCTTCATGAGTTCACAGGATGCGAGTGCCTGCAACAGCCTGCACAACTCTTCTTGTTTTAATAACATTTCTGCTCTCTTTCTTGCAGCTGGATGAAAAATGTGACAAGCAGTATTCAGACTATAGTCGGGTGAGTGCTCTGCATTTTTTTTCGATTTCACTACACTGTAGGCTTGCACAGCGTCTCTGGGCTTTTTGCTTTGAGAAGTTTCAATGAAGTACTTCATGCTGGGAGTGCAGCCATCCAAAACATGAACTGCTCTTGGATGAAAGTGCCAGAAATCCTAAACGCTGACTTGTTTCTGGATGCCTGGATTCATTCCTGAAGGCACTTTATATTCGACAGTCCAACAGACAACATGTAACCTTTCAGGTTTTTTGTGAACATTGCAGCCAAGCACATGCTGGTGACAGTGCTGAGCTCTGAGCAGGTGGATCTCTTTAGACCCGTCCAGTATCGGATGATGGTGTTGAATAACGCGCGGGGGGGTCGTGTTGCATTGTGCTGCGCCGTGCGTTTCTCTCTCTCTGACCATGATGCTGCGCTGCGTTGTGTCCTCAGCCGTCCTCCCGCTGCGCCACCCCCGGCCTGTCGGCGGCCACGTTGGCGTCGCTGGGAGGTACTTCGTCTCGACGAGGCAGCACAGACACGGGCAGCGTCTATGACCCCGACACCAGTCTGAGCGAACTTAGGGTAAGGTGTTGGAGCACGCACACGAACGCACACTGACACACTTATTCGAAGTCCTCGCTTGTCAAGTTGTCCTTAAAGCTGAGAGGCTGTCCTATATATTCCATGTTTGATCTCTTCTTGTAGGCACACACTCGCGCTGCATATGACCCCACCTTTTCCCCCCCCACAGCATCGCCTCTGTTGTGCGCTTCTTGTGTTTTTAGTGTCTGCTTTAACTGTTTCTCTGTCTGTGTGCACGGGAGGACTGGATGTGACATGTGTCCTGTGAAGCTGCTGCTTGTTTCTGGGTGGTCATGTGTACGTCAGCTGGTCTGTCCCCGAGTCTCTGCGATGGGAGCACACCGGTGCTTTGTTGTCTCTCCGTGAAACCCCCACCCCCACCCCCACCCCTCTCTGGCGCCCCAGTTCACCCCAACCATTCCTCCCATCTGCCCCACAGGATATCTATGAACTAAAGGACCAGATTCAGGATGTAGAAGGGCGGTACATGCAAGGGCTTAAAGAGCTGAAGGTAGAGGGGCTTAAGCTCACAGCATGCCTTCTGTTGTCATCTGGGAGCAGTATGGCCTCACAAACCCCCACTGCCTCCCCACTTACACACCCGACCTCTGTCCGCCACCTCCAACCCCCCCACATCACCCCCCCTCCTAGCTGCTAACACCACAGCCGTGTCTTTGCCTGCTCCCAGTCTGGATTGCGTAATGCTCCTTTTTCCCCCCACCTCCTGCATGGTTTTCTCTCACTTCCTGTTTTGATCTGAACTGAAGACACTCCCACAGTGCCGCTGGGTGCAAAGTTGCATGGAGAAGAGCGAAAAGCTCCACCTGCTGACAGATAGCAGCCCCGCTCTCGGTTCTGACTCCCTCCACCCAGGCTGTCGTGGCAACGGTGTGGGGCGGCTGACTGCCAGAGTCGCCTTCAGTCACTTTTTTTTCCCACTTCAGAAGGACTTTTTTTCTCGACTAGAGTAGTTTCTCAACTAACCTGACCACTGTCTTGTTCTTGGTAGCGTTCGATTCAGCTGGTGCACTTTAACTGGACATCATGTTTCCTCCTCCACTCGTAGTTCTCTCTTTCAGATCCCCTTTTTCACCCATTCCCTTGTTTCACTCCTCAAAGTGATTCAACGCATTCTTTAATGCGATGAATCAAAACACCTGTTTTGAAATTGGACAAACTACATAAACGATGCACAGACTCTCGACCTGTTATTCACCTTATATTTGACGGTGTGCCGTGTGTTTGGAAAGTTTGTGTCGGACGTGTTCAGGACACACACAGAGCCCACCTGATGCATGGAGGTGGGCTGTGCTGCAAGGCGGCCCATTCTGTCGCATTAACACGGGTCCAACCTTGTCAGGAGTCCCTTACAGAGGTGGAGGAGAAGTATAAGAAGGCCATGGTATCAAACGCACAGTTGGACAATGACAAAGGCAACCTCATCTATCAAGTGGACACGCTCAAGGACGTCATCGAGGAGATGGAGGAGCAGATGGCCGAGATGAAGCGCGAGCTGGAAGAGAAGTCGAAGGTACTCCGTCTCCCGGTTGGACACAGATCTTGCAATCAAACTCCAACTTGACACTACTTTTTTTTTTGTCTTCTGCTTTCAGGAATTAGAAAGACAAAAACACACGTGTACAGTTCTGCAGCATAAACAAGAGGAACTGAAAGAGGGAATCCGCCAGAGGGACGAGCTTATAGAGGTACGGCCGCCCTCGCCTGGGACTCTCACCGTGACTTCAGCAGGTTTTACAGGCGTCGCAGCCTCTGGTCAGGCTGCACAAGCGGCCTTGTCCGACAGGAACTCGATTAGGACCGATTGACACTGGCCTTCCTCCCACTATCGCTCTGTCCCAGCTGATGTTCGGCTCTCCTCCATGGCCTCCAACTCTGGCCACCATCGTTCACTCCCTCCTCTGCTTCACCTGCTCAGATTCGCACTCCCGTCTACGATCTGTGTACGCGTGTATCTCTGTGCTTTCCGGCTCCATTTCTTTGTTCCATTCAACTCTTCCTGTTTTGCTCTTGTCCTCCTGTCACACCGCCTCACTGCTCGCTACCCACTCCAGGAGAGCCAGCGAATGCAGACTAAGTTAGATGCCCTAACCAGGGAGGTGTTTGACCTGCAGGAAACGATAAACTGGAAGGACAAAAAGATCGGGGTAGGAGGTCCCGCGCAGATTTTCCCGGCAGCGTATGAGAGGCAGTACACCCCCCTCCTCCCCCTCCGTTGCCTCTCATGCTGTCGTCTGCATGACGGAGACCTGTAGACGTTTTTAAACTGAACCCATTCACATGCACAGTTTGGATATTTGCATGTCACAGTAACAGTTTTCAGTTTGGATATCAGTCAATTAAAAAAGAATTGCACTGGCTCTGTGTGAGAACAATAATCCTTTTGAAGACTGTCATGCCAGAGCAATGCAGTGGGCCCATTGTAGCATGACATGCATGTTCCACCTGTGGATCGGGTGTCTTAGACGACGACGTGAGTCCAACCTAAAGCTAGTTTTCCTCCAAAATGCTGAATCAGACGAAGTAATCACAGTTGGTCCAAACTCATTTGTCCCCGTGTTTCGTGCTCGCCTCCTTTCGATTCCCTCTGACATTCTCTAGTGTGTTTTTCCCTGCATGCTGTGTGTTTCCTCCTCCTCCTCCTCCCCCCTCCTCCTCCCGTGCATGTTTGTGCATGCAGCGTGTCTCGCCGCGGCCCGCGGTGTCTGCATGTCTCTCCAGTTTTTTCTCCAACCTCTCCTCCTCTTCTCCTCTCTCTTGTCTCGTCCCGTCTGCGTGGCCAGGCCCTAGAGAGGCAGAAAGAGTACTTTGATTGCATTAGGAGTGAGAGGGACGAGCTCAGAGATGAGCTCGCCGACATCAAGGGGAAGTCCAAAGCAGCCGAGGTAGGTCCACCCAAGTCCCCGGCGAGGACACAGCTGCTCCTCCAAAAAACCCACACTTTTTTTGCGCCTTTTTCTTTCAGCCGAGCCGGCCGACCTGTGCTTTTGTTGTACTTTTGTTGCTTTTCAGTCCATTTCCTGCTTCTGTCGGCCTTTTTCAGGCCGACCCGTTTTGCATAAATCGCCGTGCCGCGCTGACCTGAATGCACCCAGGGCTACACGTCCCTGTGTCAAATTACAGCCGGATTTATTGTTAATAGACTGAGTGTACAAATACTATCGCCATAGTAACTTTCCACAGTCATGGATACCTCGGCGTCGCCCCTGCCTTCTGGCTCACCTGCGATTATGCGTCCAGGTGGACAAAAGTCCTAAACAGCAGCTCTCAAATGTCAGAGTGGTTTGCAAATGTGGTGCAACAGATTTAAATGGAATTTTCCTTGGACGTTATCAGTTGCGAGATGAAGCAATATCATTCTCGCACGTTGCTAAAGACGCACGTGTTTGTGCAAACAAGTTCAAACACAACGCAAGTCTAATTTGAAGTTCTCGTTTTGTCATAATTTGAATACCACTTGAGTCTTGTTGGTTCAAGCTCGTACTAGTACACAGCTGCTTGCGAGGAGCTTTGTTTCAGTCTCCATCAGCAGCTGCCTGATCGGTCCTGTAGGTTCTACCTCACTCTGTTCCTCGTCAGAGGTTTGGACCGGCTTTCTTATATGACTGGTGCATCCCAATCGTTTGTGGCATCATCCCGCTTGCGGCGTTCTCAGTGTTTCCTGTTGTCACCCCACAGAAACATGGGCTGGTCATCATCCCTGACGGGACACCAAACGGAGACGTCAACCACGAGCCTCTGTCCTCAGGAATCACTCTGGTGTCCCAGGAGGCCGCCCAGGTGCTCGAGTCTGCAGGAGAAGGCCCGCTGGGTGAGTCGGAGCGCGGCGCAACTTTCACGCTGTCCATCGTCCTCGCTGTGCCTTTTAAAAGACGAGATCTGCCTGGTAACAGGCAAATAACAGTTTGGACAAGTCAGAGGAAAGTGTCTTTGCTTTGAAGCAGAGACAGGAGGTACAGAAAGAAGAGAGAACAGATGTGTTGGCGAAGGTTCATACAGCTCGTTAAGAGATGCTGTCCTGTGGTATCAGGACGTCTTGGATCTAAATTCATGAAAAATAACGACACTTGTGCAGATTGTATCACAAAACTACACTTATAAGATCAGATGCGACTGCTATGGAACAAAAAACATTCAAATAGTCCAAGTGTGACTGCAAATAGCATCAGTTTTTAATGTCTTTGCTGTCTGTCGCGCAGATGTGAGGCTACGCAAGTTGGCCGAGGAGAAGGACGAGCTGCTGGCTCAGATCAGGAAGTTGAAGAACCAGCTGGAGGAGGAGAGGCAGAAGCACTCCAAGGTGGACAGCACTTACACGGACGGAGAGAGGATGGAGAACGGTACGGACCTGCACATCATCGAGATGCAGAGTGAGTCCGCCCTCGCCGTCAGCCACGCGGTCAACAGTCCATCCTCGGAAGGACTCCAGTCACTTCTTTCTTCCATTTCCCCCCATAGGAGATGCTAACAGACAGATTAGCGAATACAAATTCAAGCTCTCGAAGGCGGAGCAAGAAATGGGTACGATGGAACAAAATGTAAGTCGAAGCAAAAGTTCCAACTAAGATAAATACGAGAAAAGGATAAAAACCTGAAGTAGAGCCGTGATCTCTTTCCGTCTGCGTCCAGATCAACAGACTTGAAGGGCAGGTGTCCAGGTACAAGGCGTCGGCAGACAACTCGGAGAAGATCGAAGACGAGCTGAAAGCAGAGAAACGGAAACTACAAAGAGAGGTAACGGGGCGGGGGGGGGGGTGTCTCTGGGTGACGACCGGGCACCATCAAACACCAGCAGGCTGAGTGAAGGAGGCGTCTCTGAGTGACACCTCCCTCCTCCTCCTCCTCCTCCTCCTCCTCCACAGCTGCGCACGGCTCTGGATAAGATCGAGGAGATGGAGATGACCAACAACCACCTCGTGAAGCGCCTGGAGAAGATGAAGGCCAACAGGAACGCCCTCCTGTCGCAGCAGTGAGGCGAGGCAGCGCCGCCGCCGCCGCCACCACAGAAGCCCTTAAACTCGCACCTCTGACCTCTGACTGCCATATTTGCGTCTGGAGCACATTTCCATTGTTCAGCTGTAACACTTTAAGATTCGTAGCTAACCAAAAAGACGAAACACCTAAACTTGTAGCACAGGCGGAAAACTGAACTGTGTCCCTACATTTTTATTTTCACCCCTCCCCCCACCCCCTCGCTCCCTCCTAAACCGGGAACTTTGGTTTGTGTGGAAAGCCGCCGGCGTTTTCAGAGGAAAGACTTGAGAAATCGGAATAATCCAACTGTACAAGTTGCTGGGAGATCCACCTGTAGACGTTTCTCTGGTCACACACTAGTTTTTTTCTGAGCTTCTGGAGGGGGGCTTGACCCCCCCCCTCCCCCCCCCAAAATCCCCCTCTGACTGGGTGCTTGGCTGTACTTTTCGTTTGTTTTTTTGTTCTTTTTTTTGATAAGTTGCATGAATGAATATACAGAATGCTTTTAACCCC
>JASSRZ010000014.1:4548510-4576711 GCA_032164315.1 Malacoctenus gilli | reverse complement strand
CCCCGCCCCCGGTGGCTGCTCCGGCCCCCCCCTCCACCGTCCCAGCCCCCCCCCCACACACAGTGAAGTGCCTTTTCACACGAGGAGACTGGGAGTCTGCACCGCTCGATGAAACAATACGAATTGTTTTAACAGGTACAGTATGTTGTATTTAAAAGACATAAACTGGTGCAGTCATTATTTGAAAATATATAGAAGCAACTGTGTCTGCTGCGGTTTCTCTGAAATTTTTCAAATATTTAAAAGATTTCTTGAAAAATAAACGTGTAATTTACAGAACTGTGTACACCTGCTGAAACGTGGCTGTTTATTTTTTTGGTCCTTGGGTGACTGCTCGTCACTGATTGGCTGCTCCACATCCCGTGACGTCCAGTTTTGCTTGAAGGTCGGACCTGGCGTGTGATGCAGGTTTTCCTGTAAACCACACATGGGTGGAATCCAGGTGATTCAGGCTGGGTGGTGTCAGTTGACACGAGAGAAAGCAAGACTGCCATCGTGTGGCCGAGTTAAAGAAACGAATCATGACCCACAATAGGAACTATTTACTTTGGAAACCAAAGTAAACGATGACGGGTCAGATTTGTCTCTCCGTTTTTATTTACATGGGAACATTTTTTTGTTGTGATTGAGCCAGTTTATCAGCTGGCTAATGAAAAAATAAACGTATCTTGACCTAAAATTGAAAACATTTTACTCCAAAGAATGTGCAGCTTGTTTTCGGCCACACTTTTTCCTCTGAACCACCAGAATTCTGTCTCTACCTTTTCCTCCACTCATACAGCTGGATACATTTGATTAATTATATAAGTGTTCATTTCCATTGCGTGTAATCTTGAAACTTCAGGTTGGAGACTCGAGAGGTTGATGGTTGAATCATCAGGGCGTGACAACCACCACCCACACCTGATAGTGAAACTCCGGCTCGGTGCAGATCAGTGTACCAGTGTGACACACAGATTTATGATCAGTAGGAATGACTCATTTAATGCTGACATAATGCAACGTGCCTCCTTTTTGTCCCATCGGGGAAATTCCTTCCCCACATTGAGTAGAAACTCTCGTTTCATTTTTCTTGAGCAGGTTTTATATTAATTATGCAAACCTGACTCTTCTTCAGCGCATTAACCAACTTCCAAATGTCCTACTCATTTGTTTTTTGTGCTAAGTTTTACTGGACAGGTTTCAACATATTTGGCCAACTTCAGGTTTCCGTCCCACTGTACCCCCCCCCCCTCTTTCCTCCCTCCCCATGTCTCCTGACAGTGGAAACATCGGAGTCATTAAAGAGATCGTGGCACATTCTGGCTGTCGTTTCGGGACTCGAGAGCCAATTAAATTTTTTCCTGGCTTCGCGTCCGGAGTTTTACTTTTAGAAAAGCATGCGGAGCCTTGGCAGACTGAAGTAGGCCGTTCGCAACAAGCGTTTCACCCCCACTCACAAAGACGAGAGACGTGAGGTGCAGTTTTATTTATAAAAGGTCTTTATTTACATGGAAATCTTACAGTGAAGGAGGAGGACCAGCTGAAACTGAGGCTGGGTTTTCCTTCAGCACCTCTCGAACACCTTGTAGAGGTCGGGCAGGTTGGCGATCTGCAGCACCGTGCCGTCCTCGCTGAAGCCCTTCGGGGGACTGAAGAGGGAACGGAGGGCTTTGAAAACGGCGTGCTCCACTTTCCAGCGCCAAGAGTTCCCCTCGGCGTCCTGAAACACACGGGCCCCAGCTGTCACGCTCGCTCCCCCCCCTCCGGCTTGCCCGCCGCCGACTCTTCCGAGTCCTCACCTGCTCCTCGCCAGGCTCCGCCTCCAGGATGTAACGCTTCCTGATGGAGTAGAACATGCTGCACTCTTTGCTGAAGTCTCGGAAACACTCCGTCTCGTTGTCCCAGTTCACCTGCGCAGAGACTTTGGGTGAACCTTCCCGGCAAAAGCGGCGCGTCGTCGCGAGCCGGGAGGTCGCTCTTACCTCGGTGGCCAAGCGCAGGATGAACATGGGAAGACCCTCCATGATGGGCGTGTATTTGTCGAGGAGGAGCGGCAGCCCCGTCAGGTTTCCCTCCTGCGGCGGACACGGTTTCAGTGACGCGGCGGGGAGGAGCCCGCTGGATCGCCGGACCGAGCGGCGCGGCGGCTCACCTGGTCGATCTCCATGGAGAAGTAGTCCTCCAGCATCTCCGCCTTCTTCTTCAGGAAGTCCACGATGTACTGGGCCAGGCCCTCTTTGGGGCCGTCCTCCTCCGTCCAGCCGCTCTCCTCCGAGTCCAGCGCCAGCATGGCCAGGTCGTAGAGAGGCGCCGGCGTCTGAACACACAGCGCCGGTCAGATATTATGCACCGTTCTTCACCTTGATGGTGAAGACACAGTCAGCATCTTACTGTAATTACACTGGTTTTACTCACAGACAGCCGGAGGACTCCAAAGTTGCCAAAGTCATAGATGAGGATCTGGTAGAAGAGCTCCTGGCTGCAGCCGAGACACGCCGAGAATGAGACGAGGCGGCACGGAGCTGATGTGCGTCGGTGCGTGTCGGCTGTGGTCTGACCTGAGTTTGCTGGTATTGAGCAGGTACAGCTTGGTGTGGTGCTGGACCAGAGTCCACTGGGGGTCGATGCAACCCACGAACGAGTGGTTCTGCAGCATCTCTTGGAGGCCTGAGCAGCACGGTCACAAAAACCAACAAAGAAGACGAACAGTGAGATTTGTCGAGGACAGTTTAGGAGCTTCGGACACAAACGAATCCACCGTGGTGTGTTGTTGTTGTGCTGTGACCTTTGTGTGTGTTCTCCGTGATCTCCGCTCGCAGCTCTTTGATGCTGTTCAGTTTGATGACCCGTCTTTTGGGCGTGGCGGCGGCTGTCGGGTCCTCCTCCTCCTCCCCTTGCTGCTCTTTCCTGGGTCGCTTCCTTCCACACAATAACACAGACACACACACACAATAAAACTTAATGAGCTGTAAAACTGTTGGCAAATTTTATGACACAGTTATTGAGCAGCAGCAGATATTTCTAGTCTTATGGTGACAGAAACGCAACAAGCTGAAAGGCCAGCGAGAATGAAAGTGTTGCCCACTAGAGGGCAGCAAAACATCACAATGAGCTAAAAGAGGTCACCTGTTATCTTTTTTGAGGGAAAAAGGGCCAAATTACTCCATAAAATTTGGTGTATTGTTTATGTTTGACTATTTTCAGGCCTAAAAACTTGTTGTCCTCCTGCTCTGTGAGCACCGAGTTGTATTTTCAGTTTGAAGTCTGCCGCCACAGCTGGGAGCCCGCAACAGTAAAACGAGTTCATCCGAGGAATCAAAGCCACAAAGCAGCTGGACGTGTTCCGAGTTGTTGACATTGTTTCACTTCTGACTGAAGGAACTCGAACAGGTTCGGCTGACGATGACTCTCCGGTCGCTAAACGATTCTCTAAATCCCCTCAGGTGAGTCAAAGCTCCGGAGGCCTCGCTGGCAGAGCTGATCCCCCTTCAGGGGGCCGCTCGGGGAACACCAGCATCAGGACCCAGTCTGGGAACCAAGAAAAGGAGATTAAATTGCTCAATGATGGCGTATAGAGGCTGAGACTGATCCCAGGCCTGGTGCTGGACGTTCAGCAGGTGAACTCAGCAACAGACACACGCAGCGTGGCACTCGTTACTCATTGGCTGACGTCACCGGCGAGGGGAGGGTCATGTTTACTTTGGCGTTCTTCTTCCTGCCCTCTTCCTTCACTCCTGTGCAGCAGGTCAATGTCCAGCCTGCGCGTGCCATGGAGTCAATCATACATCCCCTCTCACTGACTCACCTCTGGACATCGGGAGCGCCGCTGCCTCCCTCCGCCCCGCCCCCTTCCACCTCCGCCTTCGCCTCCTGCTCCTGCTCGGCCAGGGCCTCCAGCATGTCCGCGTCGTCGCCGTCGTCGTCCATCTCGGCGGGCTTGCCGTCCTCCTCCCATCCCCCGCTTTGAGCGGCCGGCAGCGGGCGGAGGAAGGCGTCCAGCTTCTGCGCGCGGCAGTCCGTCCTGACCATCTGGTGGGCGTAGACCCGCTCGCCGGGCTCCGCGGCGGCGCCGGCGGTCTTGACCTCCGAGCCGCCCGAGACCGAGAGCCCGGGAAGCAGCGTCTGCGCGGAGAGGACGGAAGAAAAAAAACGATCCAGCTCGCAGTCCGAATACGACGGCACAACAAACACAATTTTTATCCAAGTTCATCGACTTTAAGCTTGATTCTAGTTTTCATCACCTGATCTGCATTTTTCAGCGATGTCACAGTCTCACATTCGCAGGTGCGCTACAATTTACACCGTGTTGACTCGTGCTGGTGAATGAGAGTCCAGGTATGCTGCACACGGAGCTGCACCCTCATTCCATCCCCAGCTGTCCACACAGGAACACCACAGGCCTTCATTTTACTCGCTTTTCTTTGTTCTTTGAGTTCCCTCTGATGTTTTCCAGGAGCCAGAACAACACCTCCACTCAGTGATCTCATAATATTAGACTATTACATCAAATCTGATGTGTTTCTTCAGAAGAAAAGTCATAAAAATGACATTTCAATTTGATAAATTCGTAATTTTCTATCTGAGATCAGCTGAAATGGCAACATGGAGTGGTGACGTAACGCGGTCAGGTCTGGATGTTCGCTCCCAGCTCGCCGTCGTGATAAAACCACCGATCTTATCTGTGAATCTAAAGCGATAGGAGCCCCCCCCCCCCCTCCGGCGGCGGTACCTGGGTGAAGTACGTGCGTGAGGAGTTGGAGCCCAGCAGTTTGCTCTCGATGTGCTTCTGCACGCTCTCGATGACGCTGTCCTCGTGCAGGAAGTGCACCTCGTGCTTGGTGGGGTGAACGTTCACGTCCACGTTCTGGGGGGCGATCTCCAAGCTGCGCCGGGGGGGGGGGTGCATGCAGCAGAGTCTGAGCGACAGGAAGAGCGACGCGGGAGACGAGCGCGGCGCCTCGGCCGGTTACCTGAGGTACAGGAAGGGGTGCGTGTTCTTGGGAAGGTAGGCGGCGTAAACCGTCTCCAGCGCCTTCTTCAGGGCGCTCGACTCCACCAGGCGATCTGAGGCGAACGCGGAGCAAAAAAAAAATGTCCGGTCACCGGGGCGACGGCAACGCTCCCGTAAAGGGGTGGGGGGGGGGTGGGGGGTCAGCGTCGGGTTGGTACGTACGGTTGATGAACAGGATCATGATGCACTTCTTCACCGAGTAGTTGGCGTTGGAGACGTAGCCGTTCATGCGGTACGCCAGCTTCTGGTCCTCGCAGCTCACCTCGATCAGCTCCCTGGGAACACGCCACACGGGCGGGTCAGGCAAGCGAGCGCCGGGCAGCGCCGAGAGAGAGCAGAAGCCGCCGCGGCGGCGTGGCCGAGGGAGCACCTGCTGACGGCGTTGCCGAAAACCCCTCGGATGTTGTCCACCACCGAGGCGTTGGGCAGGGTCCTCACGTCGGCCACCGTCTCCCCCTGCTGCAGGAGGGACGACAGGCGGGGAAACTGTCGTCTGTCCGCGCACAAACACCCCAAACTCTCACGAAACTCGAAGGAACCTTCGATGCAGCTCACCTTTTTGACAGAGAAGCTCTTCCCGGAATTGTGGATGGCGTATCTTCGAAACAAAGCAACGAGACCATCAAACACAGATCGCAGACGTACACATAAACCCCTTCCGAGGTCCGAGGGGGAGGGGCCGCACCTGCTGACCACTTCCACGATCCTGGAGTACTCGTCGCTGGGGCTCTTCAAGGCCTTCCTCCGGGTGGACACGTTGTAGAAGAGGTCCTCCACCTGCGGCACAAAGCAGCGGTCACTTCTCTGGGCCGTGTTCCTCACAACGGGGGGGGGGGGGGGTCCTGGAAACGCCTCAACGACTCACGAGTATCTGGGTCCCCTGGTTGCCGGCGCACGGCTTGGGGGGCCCCTTCAGCTTGCCGTCGCTGTAGCTGGCTCTGCGTGAGGAAGAGGAGGAGAAGGGAGGGCGGTTCGATAACGGAGCACTCGCATCCTGGTGGCTACGATCACGGAGAGATCAAAAGGGAAGCGACACCTGTAGGCGCACTTTGCGTCGGCGGTCTTGGTGGTTATGGTCACGTGGGCCACGTGGCTGACGCTGGCGAGAGCCTGCAAGCAGGACGTGAGCCAATCAGACACCCAGACCACTTTCGTGACTGAAGAAGGTGCCGGTCAGTGCAGGTCCCATTGCCAGCTGTGCTCACCTCTCCTCTGAACCCGTACGTGGCGATCCCCGAGAGGTCCTCGAACGTCTGCAGCTTGCTGGTGGTGAACCTCTCGCACACGATCTCCATGTCTTCCTTCTGCATCGGGGGAGCAGAGCTCAGTCAGAGAGGCATGAACTGACAGAGGAGTGACTGAGGAGGAAGAGGAACCTCATGAAGCTGACTCAGAGGAAAGAATTGGAGTGCAAACATCTATCAAAGGCTTGTAGTCCCTTCAATATAAACAAGAATAAAGGAAATGTAAAGGCTTGGTTATCATTGACTCGATAATAAACAGTCACCCAATCAGTCCCTCCCCCTGTCTGTCACCCACCCTGATGCCGGTGCCATTGTCCTGGATCTGCAGGAGCTTCAGTCCTCCTTCTTTCACGGTCACCTGGATGTTGGTGGACTTTGCGTCCAAACTGCAACACATCAACACAAGGGTGCGAATCACTGCACGATCTGCAACGTGGAACGGCCCAGACAGATGAAGCTCCTCCGCAACTGTTACTAAGTTACTAAGACTTCGCCTGCCACGAGCCTGCCACTTGCTCCAACTCGACGCACCAGTTTTCGATCAGCTCTTTGACGGCGTTGGCGGGACGCTGGATGACCTCTCCCGCGGCGATGCGGTTCACGACGGTCTCGTCAAGCCTCCGGATGACTCCCGCCATGGTCCCGCAGACGCCGGCGCGACCTCCGAGACGTGTATTTCAGGCTGAGATGTTGTGTGTGCTACAAGTAAATAACGCGTGTGAGTCGAGAGGAAAACAAAGCAGACGTCTCACTCCTTCCTACTGCCAGAGTGCAGTGAAAGACACCAAATTAACGATTTTCCGTTAAAAATTAGGTACTAATTTCACTAAAAACTTGTAAAATAAATTGAAATATTTAAATGTGAATATATCTGTCAAGTTTGGTAGTTTAACGTGTAGTTTCCGTTTGTTTGTTGACACATCTTAACGTTAATAGACGACCTTTGAAGGCAGCGCGGGTAGACGACGCAGGGGGCGGGACCTTCGTCCTGCCGCTGCTGCCATTCGCTGAAAGTCTTCTTCGCCGGTTAAAGATGTTCAGACAGTGAGTGGCACAGCGCCACGAGGCGTTGGAAATTCAGGCTGTTATCTTAAACTTCATCTGTCAAACTGAAACGAGTGTCGGTGTTTAAAAAAAAAAGGTTTCGGGAATGTTTTCACAAGCAGAAGTTTGACATGTAAAATGTCTTTGGGACAGAGAGTGACTGACACACGTTGATCGTTTTCTTTGCGTACAAAAAAAGAAAATGTCTCTTTGAATTATTGAGTTTATTAAAAAGAAATCAATCAAATTGACAGTTTCCATAACATGTATGCAAGTGATTTCAATCGAGGCCTCTGTTTGTATATTGTGTTGTTTTACTCTAAAAGTCCAATCACAAATTCATGGGTAAACAACAGTGGTATGTAGCTTCATTTTGTGAAGTGTAAAATTGCTGTAATTAAACCGAAAAAAGCAACCAAAACACTGTAAAAGATTTGCTGTTCCTGCTTTCTTGGCATATTCGCTTAGAAAGGCTCCACTGTAACCCCTCCAGCTGTGCTCACATTCGGCCAAACCACATATGAGGCTGCATTCCTCGCTGAGCCACATGCCTTTTCAGCAGAGCGTTTGCATACTCTATCAGCAGAACACCGGCGGTTCACGAGCCGAAACCGTTCCCACACATTCAGCGTTTCAGGTCGATTTCAGACGCGACACGGAACCTCTGCCATTACCGCAGAAGGAGCCAAACTCACGTTGCTAGGTTGCAAAATTTTGGCCCCGGGGAGGATGACTTCAACAGAATATCACGCCATGAGTGCAGGGCGCCCGGGGAGTGGCGCTGTTTGGACACTGTGCCGGCAAAGCGGCTCAATGCCGTCCAACCTGAAATTATTCAAGGACGGGCCTCTAACACCTGCAGGTAAAAACGGGTAAATGGAGGACGGGTGCTGCAAAGTACGGGATCGATCACAGTCTCACAACTTGCGCGAAGAATCTATTTTTATTTTTAATGCTTTATAACATGAGGGACCACAACTTCCTCATTTCTTTCTCTCAGTTCCCAATAAATCATTGCAAGCTGTTGATAGGCTGACGCCGCTCAATGTCGAGGGAGTTTCTGCTGACACAGTTTCGTGAGTCAGCTCCTCGACCCGATCAGTGCATCTCAGTGATACTTCAAGGAAGAAACAAAAGGTCCATTCAGAAAATAATCCCATCACCTTTCCGAGGTCAGGCGAGAATCAGACCCTCTCTCATGCAGGAACGCAATATTTCTGCCACGCCGCATCTCTTTATCTCAGCCGTCCCGTCGCGTTGCTGCGGCCTGATCGAGGCGGCGTCTTCCCGTGTGACCCGAACCGCATCTTATTTAGACAAACGAAAGCTCACGCCGAGCGGCGCCGGGAGATAAGCCGGCCGCGGCCTCGAGGAGCAGCTCGTCGTGCAGCTTTCGTGTCGAGCCGGTGCCAGCGCGGCTCCGTTTCCCGCGACGAAAGCGAAACGCAAACGCGGGGCCACAAAGGACCGACCTGAAAGGTCACGGAAAATATGAGAGGAGTCGGCTCGGGCCGATGACGGACATGCCGCGCGGCGATTTTGGCCGTCCTGCGGGTTCTGCTGGTGCCGAGGAGGGGAGTCCACCCAGAAAGCACGCGGCGCTGCACTGATGTCAGACATAGTTCCTCTATATGATCTATATTATTTCCAGATGTTAGCTATACCTCCGCCTGCCTTTGTTGGACGTCACTCCGCCTCTCCCAGCAAATCTGGGACAAAATCCTGCTTCTCGGCATCCCAGATGTACAGAGGGGGGGATATGATGTCATCTGGTCTCGTGTGTGTGTGTGTGTGTGTGTGTGTGCAGGACGTGCCATAGGATACAATACAATGGAGGTGGAAATGGCTCTAAATAGAGATGTTGAGGTAAGCAAGATCTCCAAATTCTCCAGCACAGTGGCTGCTCCCTGTTTTATCCTCTCCCTCTTTTCTTTTTATTTCCATTGTCGATCAACAATAAACGACAGTAAACGACAGCTACACACAGTCCCGCCTGTGTAAACTTGCTCTTTGAACTACGACCGGTTGGGATGTTTTATTTAACCAGCGAAGCTTTGTGCGAGTGGGTTGGGTCACCTCTCAAGGCCACAGAGGGCTGCGTCGTTCCTCCTTTATGCGCTGCGCTCCTTCTCAGCGTCGCTGGCTGGGGCCTGAAATGAGCTGCCACTCCTGTGGCAGGAAGCCACGGGCACACAGGAGCATCATGGTAATGTAATAAATACCTGGGCGTGATGATGGATCATCTTCAACGCTGAAAAAACAAACGCCGAAAGAGCCGACAGCAGGACGGAGGACGGGGCCGTGCTCTGTTTTCGTTTCAGGTCCCAACGGACAAAATATTTTATGTATGTGTGCTTTGTTTGTTTGTTTGTTTTTCATTTCATCAACCACCAGTTGCAAATCTTGAGTTTGGGACTGTCTTGGTCATGAAAACATGTCCTGATAATGACTTCTCCTACTTTGAGTTGTGTGTTTCCTCATCATTGACGCAGTTTTCCAGTTTACAGTTGCAGGAGTGAGCTGGAGCCGCTGCCCTCACACATTTGGGTGATGGCACGTGACACCCTGGACAGGTCAGCAGTGAGACAGCACGGAGACAGACACACCTGAGGACAGTTTCCAGTCACCGGTTGACCTCATATGTGTTTTTGAATGTAGGAAGAAAAGGAAAATTGATGAACGTAGAAGCAGAACATACAAATTTTGGGCAAAAAAGACCACAAAAGAATAAAAACCTTCTACATTTTATCCTCCTCCGCTGTGTGGCCAAACTACGGCCAAAGCTGCAGAGCATTCCCAGTAAAATCTATTCAAAAGCGCCACACAAATGCTCCTGAGCACACACGCTCAGTCAGCATGCAAACTGGCAGTCAAATCAGACCCCCACCCCCACCCAACTGCATCCATCAGCTGCGAGGAGGCGCTCGGCGTGCAGCAGGTCCCCGGCAGCCCCGGGTTCATTCCTCACCTCCGTGCTGCTGTGTGTCTCCACATTCCACCCGGACAACGGCCCGCCGTTGCCGCCGCCGCCGCCGCCGCTCTGGGTGTCACCTGCGTGTTTATGTCCGCTCCTTTCTCCACCAGCGAGGTGATGATGTCTGCGCGGCCGCCCGCGGCGGGGCCCCGCCGAGTGATCGCCGCCGTGGCACGTGGTGACGGAGGGGGCCGAGGGGGAAGGGGGGATCTCTTGGAGACACGAAATGTTGTGGGGGACACAAACGTCTGTGGAATCTGTCAAAGACTTTCCAAATGACAAATATAGAGGGACTGGTCTTCCCTCTAATGACGGGTGGGGGTGGGGGGGGGGGCGTGAATTGACGCTTCATTTTGGAATCGTGTCCAATAAGCTGTCCGTCATTTCTCACATATGTTAATAACTTGGCTCATTTGCAGATGACACAATTAACGAAATGTCCTCTGAAACAAGTCAGACAAGTGAGTCCGAATGTGGGGGTTTCTGCGCTCATTTGCGACTCACTTCATTCATCGTCGGTTCCACCTCCAGCCGCCTCCATCTGTCGAGGTAATCTCACCTCCCCGAGACCCGTCCGGGCTTCCTGTCCCCCTCCGGCGAAGGATGCGCATGGAAATGGATTCCGCAGCCGCTGCTCTTCCTCTTCCCCCTTTGTTCTCCCGTCCTCCTCCCCACTCTGGCCCAGACAATCCCCACCGGCCCCCCCCCCACCACCACCACCACCCCCCACCTCCACTCACTTCTTATCAACGGGGCCATTGCCCTCAACTATGCGAGCACAGTACGAAGAAGGAAATATGACAACAGTGGGTACAGTTGTTTACTTGAAGAGGGATAACAAAGGATCACACTGTATCAACTGTGTAAACAGCTGACTCATGAGGTCCGTAGCTGTATTGACTGCATCCGTCAGACTGTTTTGTCTGTCCACACCGTTAACACGGAGATGTTTAGTAAATATGGCTTCAGTATTTGGAGGGCTACTTTCACAAATACTCAACTACTTCCTCGAGTTTGAAATTTTGAGGACGTCATTTTTCATGAAAAAGGACCAACAACAACATCTGTGTCCATTCCACCTTTTCTTTGCCGCATGTCCTCGACAGCTGGATGCATTTACCTTTTATTACTCACAGGTGAATACAAACATAACAGATTGCAGGTCTTTCGAACGATTGGAGCATACATCAAGAATGCAGCGATTTGCATCCAAACACAACGCGTCGAGAGGTGAGATGAGTGAGATGTCTACACAGTATTTGCTGTCACCAACACCAATCACATGCATTCATTTGAACCTGCTTTCGCATCTGAGGGACACCCTGGACGGTCCCTCAGTCCATCACAGAGACACGCAGTCAAATTCTCACCTATGGATGATTTACAGTCTTCAATTGGCCTCATAAGTGTGTTTTTTGACTGCAGGGGAAAATGCCATGGTTACCACAGTCAGCACAGGTTTCCCAGTTGATACTAATGTGTAATTAAACTACTTTAAGGTAATCCACTTAATCCCCGTTCCGATCTCTCAGCTTGGAGTCATTGACATGTTTGAAACTGTTGCTGGTGTGATTTGCATCACGCTGGGTTTGGACATGCATGTGCCATCATTAAAAAAGGACCTGCCAACACCAGTGCAGCCCCGCCCTCTGTTTGAAGTTGGGCTCACTGGAGCATCTTTCAGTGCTTAGCGGTCAGCTCTTGAAATTCATTACCAGCCTCCTCTGATGCGAACGTTTGACTCTCTCGCCATCACCCGATGCTTAAAGATGATGATCCAGGAAGCCCTCGGTTTGGTCACAATCTGACCCCAGGTCAGTCGAGCAGGCACATACAGAATAAAGTGTATCATTTGAAGTTTGAGACAAACTTGAATCAATCTCTGCAGCCTCTCAGTGAGCACGGTGATCAGTTACATTGAATCAGCCTTTGAGATTCTGCTTTTGGCTGACTGTTTTTTGTTGTTGTTATCACATGTATTACCACTTGTTTATTTGATTCCTGGCGATGTTTTGAGTAGAGGGAGAGCTGCGGCTCTGATTCCAAGTTCAGAAAGTTTGTTTTTCAGAATTTAACTGTCTCTCATAACGGCAAGAGAGAAGGTTAAAGAGTGTGTGTGTGTTCTTTTACGATTAATACAGGTTAAAAATCGTAACAGTGAATGCTTTCCCCTCGGTATGCAGTTGGGCAAGTATTTATGGAGTGGGTGAACATTGATTTTGATGTTCCTATTCCCGAGACTCCTCTGTGTGCCCTTGGAGGCGCCTGAAGGAAACAATGAGGGATTGTCTTCAAGTCTTCACTCGAGCAGCTCTCTTGCCTCACTTCCTCTGTGCTGTTACATCACATCTCGTCCTCCTGACATGGCTATTTTAGGGCTGGATCTGGGAGGCAACCTTGCAAGTAAACTCACTGTTTTTGGCCTGACTGTCTCTTTCTCCTTTCAAGGTTTAACAAAACCTGGCCAACGCACTTCTTTCTTCTTTTTTTCTTCTTATCTTAGAATCCACGGCGGCTCCCTTCCAACCCCCCCCCCTGGAGTCGATTTCCACATGAGCACTCTGACCGAACCCGAAAGGAAAGATAAACAGCAGCCAGGGAGATGTTGTAAGACAGGGTTGTTAAAAGGACGTAGAAAGAAACAAAAGACGTGAATGCAGCCACCGAGTCGGCAGGAGGGGTCGTTTCGTCCCGCGGGGCCTCAAGGTCTCAATGCGTGCAAACGGAAAGAACGATACTTTGGTTTGCATAACTACCTTTGTCTCTGAGGTTGCCAAGGAAGTGAAAATCATCCTCACTCACAGCTGCTATTGTCTGGTGGTAATGATCTAAAAGGCAGTAATTAATCAATTAAGATATTGATTTTATCCAGTCGAAGATGTCCAACATTTACACTACTTTTACTATATCTCTGCTACTTTGATGGCTACCACTGCCTCATATCCTCTGTGGCCTGTTCCTGATGAAGCCGATTATTTTTGCAGCTTATCTCCTCGCTTCACTTCCTGTGGCCCAGGGACCACATGTGGGCTACATGCTACGTCTCACTTTGCATAATTTTGCCTGCTTGGAAACCTCGTTTGGTTGAGAAAAGTGCAGTAGAGGTACAGAATAATACAGGCTCATATAAAAACAGAATAAAAGTAACTACATGACGCAGACTGGATGAATTACACCTTGTGCTTTTATTTTGAAAGTCGTAGCTGTGTCTTTTTTTCAGCATACAAATCTCATGCTTATAACAAACCCTTGAAACATATTGATTGAGTCTGGAGATAACATGTGAATCATTTGTTATTGGACAAAACGGGTGCAGACTTAAAACAGCGCCTATAAAGACTGCGCTGCATATTGTCTCTCAAAACACACACACACACACACACACACACACACACACACACACACACACACACACACACACACACACACACCGATTCCTAATGAGCAGCATTCATGTGAGCGTACAGCTCATGTCTCCTCGGTAGTCATCCTGATACTGAGTTCACTGGTTCCTGGTTGAAGGGGTTCCCCTCTGCGCCGCCGTAGCCGCCGCCTGCTCACTGACACGTCTGCTGGGAGATCTTTTTTTTTCCTGACAAAGTTGGACAGATGGGGATGGATCCACCCCCCATACGTTCACTATTATTCAGTCATCGAGTGATGGCGCTTTATGGCCCTTAAAGAGCAGTTGAATGGCTTCTTATTACAGTATTGCCTTAATTAGTCCTCTAGAGCGGCTGATATCAGCGGCAGGCGCTCGGCCGGGTCGTCAGTCGCCTGATAAGAGGTGTGCAGAGTCCAGCTGGCCGTGGACACACACACACACACACACACACACACACACACACACACACACACACAGAGTCAGCAGCAGCAGCAGCAAGTGGAGGAGCGGCGGAGGCGCAGCTCAGTCGAGGCGGGGCGACGTCAGTAGTCGACTGCACTTTTTTTTCTTTTTTTTTCTCCCCCGCTCGGCCTCAAACATTCGAGTCAACATGCCTCAAGCATGACAACAAACTGGTTCCGCTGGGTGTCGGGGGGAAAAGGCGATGCGACGGGAGCCTGCTGACGAGTCCCCACCTGGACCGCGAGCCCGACGCCACGGGAAGACAAACATGGAGTAAAAAAAAAAAAAAAAGGAAATAAAAAAAAAAAAAAAAACCCGAACCAACACAACACGCATGACTGACGTGAAGTGCGGCCGACGGAGAGCTTGACGAGCGCGGCGACCAGCGGGGTGAGTTTTCCCCTCCGGCGGCTTTATAAAGTGCGGGCCTCCGCAGTTTGGAGACAGTTTGGTGAACAGATATTTGACTTTCACTCGGTTTTTTGTGTTTTCTCTCGCTTTAAAAAAAAAAAACTGGAGTCAGAGTCTCTGAGCGGAAGGAGAGCCGAGAACTATGCGGCTCGGCGTCTGTTTTAACTCCTTCAGCCCGGTCACTTCTACTTCGCACGAGTCCGTAGAAGTTTGTTTGAGTCTTTTTTTTCGCGGCTTCGTTCTGGAGAGGAAAAAACGCCTGCAAAACGGAAAGTTGGTGTGTGTTTGGCCGGAGGGAGGAGCCGCACCCTAAACCATCCATCCTGTGGTTGGATTCCTCCTTCCCCTTCATTCATTTGGTTGTTTTTTTTCCCCCTCGCGGTGGATTCCTGCCGCAGATCCAGCGATAAGCGCTGTGCCCCTCGGCGGGGCGAGCCGCTCCCTCCGGCCGCTGGAACATCAGCCGCCGAAGGCTTCCAAGTATCAGAGTTTCGTTTTTTCACACCGATCCGTATCTGTGTGTGTGTGTCTCGACTGTCAAATGTGGTGTCAGATACCCGAAGTCAACCAACGAGCAGGGAAAGTTATAAAACACCAGCATGCCGGTGGTCTCCTCGGAGGCGTTAAAGTGGCAACACCTCCCGGCTGGAACACGCCTCGCGTTGCCATCGTTCATTCATTCGCTCGCTCGCCTCATCCTGAATTGACCTGCAGGAAATTAGTCATCGGATAACTTTGCGAATACCTTCTGCAGGTCGTCAGCAGGCTGCCAGGCCCTGTTCTAGAGAGGACTCAGGAAGACGGTATTCAGTTCAATCGCAACCTCCAGTTCAGTTGGTTCCTAAGCAATGGACCAAGACCCCAATTTAGGAGGGGGGCTGCTCTAAGGTTGTCAGAATGTGCATTACAGAAGAGAACCAGAAAAAAACACACTTTCTGTAGTCTTGAGCACGTCATGGAAATGTTCAGGGCTTTTATTTTGAAAGCTAAGGGAGAGTGTGGGATTCTGTCCATCTTTGGCATTCCTGTGAAGTTTGAGGAATCGAAAACTCAACTAACTTTTGAGGCAATATGGGGGGCTTCCAATACTGATGTGCACAGATGTGAAAGATGGGCAAACAGTTCTCAGTTATTCTCAGATAGTTTGTGTCACAAATTGTGGTGACGTCCAGAGTTGTTGTTTTGTCAGCTAAGTGTTACAGATCATGAAATTGACCAACACACGCTCACAAAAGAACAATAAATGCAACAGAATTTAATATACAAGAGGTTTTGGTGGGGATTTTTGCCCAAACGTGTCATTTCTCGAGTTCATAGAAAATCGCATGAAAAGATGGGGTTGAGAGCGAATGAGGCAGGTTTGTCCCCAGGAAGCGTCACTTCAACATGTCTCCTCCTTTTGTCCCCG
Source organism: Malacoctenus gilli (assembly GCA_032164315.1). Taxonomy (NCBI): domain Eukaryota; kingdom Metazoa; phylum Chordata; class Actinopteri; order Blenniiformes; family Labrisomidae; genus Malacoctenus; species Malacoctenus gilli. Next base: position 4,560,790 of record JASSRZ010000014.1, on the reverse strand, counting down.
CTCGCTCCTAAGATAGCAGAATGGCGCGTCGCTCTCAGTGTTCCTCGGCGGGGGACAACCCCCTGGACCCCAACTACCTCCCTCCTCACTACCGGGAGGAGTACCGCCTGGCCATCGACGCCCTCGTCGAGGAGGATTTGGAAGGATATTACAAGTTCCTCCAGAATGCCGACGTGGTGGACTTCCTGTGCACGCCGGAGATCCAGCACATCCAGAGCTCCATCCACGTTCCCCAGCAGAGCGCCCACCACCCGGAGCAGCACTTCCTGGAGGTCGGGGCCGACGGCTCCTCCGACACCTACTGGCCGCTTCACTCTGACCTGGACGCCCCGGGCTTGGACCTGGGCTGGCCTCAGCTGCATCACTTCATCGGGCCCACGGAGGTGACCACCCTGGTCAACCCCCCTGAGCCGGACATGCCGAGTATCAAAGATCAGGCCCGGCGGCTCATAAAGAACGCCCAGCAGGTTGGTCTTCCACCCTCCTTGCACGGAGGTCCCAACTTCTCCCTTCCTTTCCTTTTTCATCCCTCCTCCCTCCTTTCACATTGCTCTCGTTTGTGGCTCTCTGTCTCCTCAGGTGATCGCGATAGCCATGGACATGTTCACTGACGTCGACATGTTCGCAGATATTCTCAACGCCGCCATGCGGAACGTGGCCGTCTACGTCGTCCTGGACGAGCAGAACGCGCACCACTTTGTCGACATGGTGTCCAACTGCAGAGTTAATCTGCAGAGCATTCAAGTGAGTCCAAATTTGTCACACTGCTCAGTCACATGCACTGTTGCAGGCTAATGATCTGCTCAGTGAGGAGGAATAAACGTGATCCCTCAAGTTGCCACCTTTCATCTCGACTCTAATAATTGCATACTTTGATCGATGGCCTCGATCTGGTTAACAGCTGCTTGTGTTTCTCTGAGTTCTATTCAGAGTGTCTCAGAAACGGGGTGGAAGGTTCGAAACAACAGGCTGATGAGCACATTGATGGAATTTGCTGACAGAATCAAACCGTTTAAGTACAACCAGCCTCGACTCCACTTTAAGGAATCGAATCCATGAAATGCAAAACACTCCTTTGTATATTCCTGTTTGTCGAAGTGTCTTCGACTACATTTAAAACAAATATGCTGACTCAAACCAACCTTTTTCAACAAAGGACATTTTTTTCCATTACACTGGTGTGAATGTGTTACACTGGTTCGCTTGTGCAACCGTTCTCCAGAGATCAAAACATGGAAAATGGCTACATTCCTGTTCCCTTTGAGTTCCTAAGATCTCTGTGTAATGCAATGGTGCCACCTAGCCTGGACGACGGATAACTGCTCCAACTTGGATTTTGAGCCTCTGTTTTTCCAACGTGTGTCTCGCAGTTTCTGCGCGTGAGAACAGTGCCAGGCATTACGTACCAGTGCCGCTCAGGGAAATCGTTTAAAGGTCAGATGATGGATCGCTTCTTGTTGACGGACTGCAGGGCAGTGCTGAGCGGGAACTACAGGTGAGGCCGCTCCTTAGCTTTAGGAATGAATGGTACTTACATGGTGCCATCTCTTTCTTTTATTGCGTTTATTCAGCTCGATTGGTGATTTTTACAGGATTTGATGCTTTTATTGACCGTTTCATGTCTCTGTCCAGCTTCATGTGGTCTTATGAGAAGCTCCATCGGTGCATGGCACAACTCTTCCTCGGCCAGCTGGTGTCGACCTTCGACGAGGAGTTCAGGATCCTGTACGCTCAGTCCCAGCCGCTGATTATCGATAACATGCTTGGGCCGATGGAAGAACTGGGCAGTCACCAAAAGCGGCCGTACCAAAGCAAGAGGACTCCGCATTACAGAGAACAGAAGAATCTGATGGACGCCGGTCACCCAGAGGACTGGGCTCGGCCCTCATACGACGAAGGGGATTGGAGGATGATGCCTTTTAAGAGGCAGGACCAGACGCGCGGACCAACCGGCATTTACAGCAGATTCCCGTCCCAGCAGCTGCACATGGATATGCCTTTTGATCAGGGCGTCGCCAAGACCGGCATGATGGAAAATCCCGCCCTTAAACGCCACTCCTTTACCGAGGGGGTCCCCGGCCGATATACTTCCCAGTTCCTGCAGCCACATGGGATGCCGGAGCCTGAGCCTCAGGGGAGGCCCTTTCACAGGGGGCAGCAGCCGTATGCTGGTCCTGGGAGGGAACCAGATTACAGTACTTATGACAAGTTCTGGAACCAGGATTGTCTCTCCACGGATCAATATCCTGAACCTGGTCTCCCACAAGGGATGGACTCACCCGATGGCTTTGACCCCGTTCTCAACTATCTGTCATCGTCCAGACCCCAAGACTTCGACCAGGGCTCAGGGAAAGTGCCAGGCCCAGAGCTACCCTTCGGTTCACCCCATCCCAGAAGACAGAGTTTGGGCCATCCGTATGCCTGCCAGACCTCTCCCACCCCTTCAAACACCACTGAGCAGAAACTGCACTTCCAGGACGCCAACCCCGACCGCAAAGATCCCGCGGTGAAGCGGGGTCTGCGCAACTGGAGGATCAGCTCGTACCTCAGCGCGTATGAGAATCCAGAAGATGAAGGCCTGCCGATGGCGACGGCTCAGACATCCGATCCCTTCGAAGAGCCCTCGAACCCGGCGCAGCAGACGACCTCAGCGGTCGATTTGTCGCTCCCGAAAATCCCCAACGTCAGAGAGTTCAAGGTGCCCGCGGTCCCCAGAGTGAGTCACATGCCGGGCTACGCCAAAACCATGGCTCGAGAGCAGCCCAGGAAAGCGCCCGACGAGCCGGCCGACGCGGCCGCGGACGCCAAAGCCACGCCCACACCTTCAGACTCCTCGTCGACGACGGAAGGGGAAAAGACCGAGGAGGCGGAGCAGAAAGAGCCGAGGCCGTCTGCTCTGCGGCGGGACGACCCTTTCAGGAGGAAGTTCAACGCTGCACAGCCGAGGAGCTCCAGGTTGAGATCCTCTCTGATATTCAGCTCTCTGGATCAGCAGAATACCCTGGAAGATGGCAAATCGGAGCCGCAAGATGAAGGAAGTGACAAAGGGGAATCCGAACAGACGAAGCTGCCGTTTCTTTCTCACCTGTTGGGGTCAAAAAGGGCTGCGAGAGAACCCATTAAATGGAGTCAGTTCATCAAATCGGCCACTTTTGATCAGTCGTCCGCGGACGCCTCAAAACCTGGTGAAGGGGACGATAAAGCAGACGATAAAGACAGTAAGGATGCAGTGAAGACAGACGCCGCAGAAAACCCACAAGCAAAGGAGACGTCGAAAGGGCCGGACGGCGAGCAAACCAAGGTCGCACCATCGGCGCCCCAATCCAAGCAGTCTGAAGCTAATCAAGCAGCACCTTCCGTCACCCCTCCGTTATTCGTAGACATGAACGATCCTGACGCCAGGCTCATGTTCTTCAAAGAAATGGCGGCACAACGCAGAGCTGCCAAAGCTGCAGAAGCCGAAGAAGCGAAAAAGGGCAAAGAGAAGGCCGCAGTGGAACAACCACCGACTGCTGTCAAAAAGGAGGAGCCTGTCCCGAAGGAGTCGGCGGAGAAAACGGTGTCGACGCCTGAGGCGTCATCAGAGAAAGGTGTTCCTGCAGAGAAAGCCTCCACACTGAAAAAACAGGAGTCTCTTCCCAAAGGATCCACTGGAGGTGCATCAGAAAAACTGGATCCCGCGGAGAAAGCTGGAGAAACAGAACCTGCAGACGCACTCCAGTCTGTTCAGTCTTCTTCAGAGGCCAGCGGCCAGGCGACAAGCGCTGACAGCTGTGCGTCAGATGCATCGAAAAGTATTAAAGCGGAAGAAACCGAAGTTTCAGCTGATTCAGGGGCGACGCAGTCGGAAAGTGCAGCAAGCCTTCTTCCAGCTCAGGAGGCGCCTCAGAGCAAATCGCTCGAAGAAGGACGTCAGTCGGACCCTGCTGTGAAAGCGAGCGAACCCTGTCATCCACCCACGCGGGCGGATTCCGCTCCTGCTAATGTTTCCGCTCTTACACAAGGTACCGATCAAAGTGAGAGCCCGAGGGTGGATTCTACCTCAACGGAGTGTCACTCAGTCACGCCCAGTTCAGAGAAGGAAACCGCTTCCTCCGCGATGGATCCTCGCCCCCCACAGTCAGCATCCACTCAGGCCGACGTCTGTCCCCCTCCGCTGCAGCCTGAACCGGACGCCGTATCAGAAGCCAGCTCCTCGCGCACAACGGTGCAAAGCTCTTCCGCCGATCACGCGACTTCCACGCAATTGAGTCCCAAAGAGCCAGCGTCTTCCGACAAGACCTCGAGACCTCGCTGTTTATCTCCTGCTTACAGTTTGTTCCTCTCTGACATTGCTGCAGCGAAAGCACAAGCGTCCACACAGTCGGCTGAGGAAACGCCGCAGAAACCCGAAAATCTGACGACACCCACTCGAGATGCGGAAAAGGGCGTTTCTGAATCGGGACAAGCGGCTCTCGAAGCAGACAAAGATAAGTCGGAAGTTGGCAAAGCTGATCCTGAGTCAGGCAAAGACATTTCAGAATCGGCAAATCTTGTCGCTGGTTCTGAAACGGTTGTTTCTTCAACAAGCAACGATGTTTTGGAGTCGGAAAAAGACAACGATCCGTCACCAGATATTTGCCCTGAGACAGAAAGCGTTCCAGGATCAGATCAGGTTGTTTCCAAGCCTGCTGAAGATGTTTCCCAAACAGAGATTCCCTCCGTTCAGGATTCTGATGTCAGTGGAACGTCGGAGGACATCAAAGCTGAGGGCATTTGTCCTGCTGTGTGTGACTCAGCTTTACCGGCGCTCGAGAACGCTGCCTCCAAATCTGACTCAGAGGAAACTTCAGCTCCTGTACCACCTCCAGTCACTCCTCAAGCTGAACCATCAGTCACAAACTCATCTGTCAAATCTGACACCACCCCGTCAGAAACCACCACCTCTTCTCACGGCGCATCGAAACAAACCCCCCCTCCTCCCGACCTCAGCGTGCCAACGTTTGATACGCCCGTTTCCTCTGCGACTGTCTCAACTTCGCCTCCTCCTTCTGAGTCAGATCCGTCGCCCGAGGCTAAATCGACGGAAACGAACACGCCTGCCTCGCACAGTAGCTCGGACGCGCTCGCTAACGAGACAGCGACGACTCCAAACAAAGTGTCGCAACATGAGACAAGTCTCTCCAGCCCAACTGAGCCTACCTCAAATGTCCCAGCAGATGTTCTTCCACCATGCAAAGCCCCCGACCCAGTGACCTCTGAAAGCAACCCCAAAGATTCAGGTGTGGCTGCTGACGATGACAAAACGCAGCCTGAATTGCCGGACACCGATGAGCAAAAGTCGGGCGACACCAAGAGCACAAGTAAGGTCAGTGAGGACGGCACCCAGGACTCGGCGGGTGAAAAAGCAAGCGAGCAAGTCAAGCCGAACGCCAGCGCCGAGCCAGCGGAGGCCCCGGCGAAGCAGCCCAAAGCCAACCAGTCGCGCTACCACTCGTCCACCGCCAACGTGCTGTCGAGCAGCAACCTCCGGGACGACACCAAGCTGCTCCTGGAGCAGATCTCGGCCAACAGCCAGACCAGGGGCGAGCCGGCCAAAGAGGCGGCCGTCACCGACGACGAAAAGGAGGACGAGGCCGACAAGAACGCCAAGCGAGAGCTGGAGAGGGGCATCAGGACGCTGGGCAAGGGGCCGCCCAAGTCGGCGCCGGAGCGCGAGAAGCTGCTGGAGAGGATCCAGTGCATGAGGAAGGAGAGGAAGGTTTACAGTCGCTTCGAGGTGTGAGCACGGCGCCGACCTCGTTTGTGCACATGGATGCTTGCCCAAGCAGTGAATGCTTCTATTCTGGACTACTTTAAAAGTTAGTTTGGTATGTGATGTTGATAAAGAGAGAAATAGATCATGTTTGAAATAGGGCTTCTTTTGCAAATATGCCTTAATGTGCTTGGATGAGTTACAGAACTCGCACTGGAGTTCCTGAACTTTACACAACGAAGCTGAAAGTCATTCAGAGGAAAGATCCTTCCGTCATGTTCACCAAAGAGTTAATTTAATACGTCGACCCTCTCTGGACCCAGACTTCATGTGAAAGATGTGTTTTTACTGACCGCGTGGGTAAAGTGCAATGGTGCCACAGGTGGTCTGCGAGCAGACCGCCGTCCCGACCTTTTATTGTCTCGCTGACACCACTGACTGCGACGTGAGCTGGTTTGAGGACAACTGATGCTATAATCTAAAGTAGTCACTGTAATATAATGTCCTTTGTATCGTGTTTTTTTCACAATTCTGTCAGAAACTGGTAGTTGTATTTCTGTGGTAAGGGTGGCGACATCGATTCGTTTCCATGCTGAAGCAGATCAGCTAATTGTCTTGAACATAAACTTGTTCAGAAATGAACAAATCTGCCTTCGACACGGGAACAATTGTACAATATGTAGCTTTTCGTGCTCTTGAACACAGAAGTCATTGAGGCTAAATGTTGTTTTTTTTTTAATTGGCTGCGTCGGGTTGCCTTCAACAGAAGCACACAAGAACGACCCTGAGAGGACTTTCGTTCAGATGATTTGTGAAACAAAATAGATTCAGAAGTATTTTCATATTTGCTGGAAGCATCCTTGCTAAAAACTGATCTTTCTACCTTGTTTTTCTCTAAATTAAACGTTTCACGTCAGTGTATTGAAGCTATAAAACTACCAATGATTTCCGTCATCGTGTGGAGAGTTACAGATTTGTAGATTTATGATACGTTGCAGCAGCACTTCCCGTTTGTGAATAAAATTTAATAAAGTTATTGTGGCCTTTTCTCCGCTCTCTCTGTTCTTTGGCTCCTGTGTCAGTGAGAAAAGAACTGAATGGTTGGGAAAACTGTTGGCAGATTCAGTGACCGATAACGCAAGTCTTAGAGTGTTTGAATACGTCTGATCACACCATTCAAGAACTGAAATGTCCAAATATTATGTCACATCCGTGGTTACACGGTGGAGTCAGTTGGAGTGAAGTTTGCATGTTCTCTGGGTGTGTGCCTGGTCGCTCACAGCCCTTAAATGGAAATAGGGCTTGAAAAGATGAATGAACGAGCGCTAATCCTCCCCCTGCAATCCCTCTATGTCACTTTAAATAGCCGTTTCATAGTTTCTTGACGTTTCATTTATAAAACCAAACATGTGACTGGCTTTGGCTTTATGTAACTTTTTCAGCTTCTCAGACATGTAATTCACAGATTTGATAACGTGTGTGATCACAGATTTTGTAAGGTTTGCTTGTGAGAGCAACATAGTTCCACTCAGAATATTCTGTCGGCTCCTTTGCATTGGTTCATTAACTGAATATAGTTTCCTGTGACTCACAAGGATTAGACACTGAACCAAATGATACAGAAATAGAAAGTGTATGATAGCATGTCTTTTCGTAATGGCGTCAAGTCATGTTTAGTCCTGTGAGCTCCCAAATGACCTGTGAAATCAACAGAGGGATCCGGTCGTTTGTCTTTAGCAGAATAAAAGGTTGTTTGTGATTAAGTTACTAAACAATATTTGCTGTTGTTAATAAAAGTTACCTGATTTTTGAAACAAACTTTTCCATCAGGTTTCGTGGTGTGGTTACATGAGCAGCACACGCCACACCTGTCATAAATAATGGCCCCTCTTTTAGCGCCACCTCCAGGACAAAAGAGGTTTCAACAGTGTTTCAGGGTTATGGAAGGATAAAGAGTGGCAATGATAAGCCACCGACCACAAGTTACATTTCAAGAGAGCCTTTTCTGGCCTGATCCAGGAAACAGGTGCACTTCTTTATTGTTCAGTCAGCTTCACATCAATTCTGAATGCTGCAGTCAATAAACAAACGTGAGAAGATATTTTGGGGGGGCATTTCTGACACCTTTTGTCAATGAGCTTAATTAATCTTGACTGCCAAAATCTATTTTTAGAGTCTATTGACAGTAGTCAATTTTGTAACCTGGTTCCAAGAAGATTGAGCTCATTTGAACTTATTAACTTACTTAATCTGGCTCAGTTTCTCTTACAAAACAGTATAAAAAAAGACTAATCTCTGACTGTGAACGAATTCGCCGGGCCCGTCACATGCTGCAGTGTGCCGGTTATGAAAGAACCTCCCGTGAGGAACAGAGGGTCTCTTGTCTCCGCTGCCTAGAAATGCCAAGAAAAGCTGGAGCCGAGTTACACTAATCTAGAAAGAACCTCCACTGCCCCAAGAACCTCACACCTGAAGGGAAAAAACAACTGTGCTTTAAAAGCTTTTTTTTCTTCTGCCACGCACGCTTGGTGTTTTTTCGGTGCTTGCTGTGAATTGCCATAGATTGAGGATGACCTCAGTACTGCGCAGAGTTTACCACATCTCAGCATTCAGCTGGTACGCCTTCGTGGTGAAGACTCTGACTGCCAAGGATGGAGAGAAGCTGCCCTCAGGGATCTTTGTTTACGGAGGACCTTGGAAGTACCTCACCTTTCTGAACCTGGTGAGAACCCGCGCCGTGAGCCATCGGTGTCGCTCCCGGGAGGCCGGGATGAAGAGCAATAACTCTGCGTGTGATATTTTTAGTTATTGCAAATGGTGTTCTTTGGACTGGCAGCAGTGGCCGACCTTCAGTCGGGGAAGAAGGCAGAGCGCGGCCTGACCAGGTGCAAAGACCTCCTCTTCTCTGTCTTTGCCTTCCCCGTGGGCCTGGTGAGAAACGACACACACGCCATCACTTCAGTGATGACACTGCTGCCTAACCACTCTCTGCCCCCCCCCCTTTAGTTTGTTGTGCTACTTTTCTGGTCCATCTTTGCCTACGACAGAGAGCTCGTCTACCCTGCTTCCATTGACGCCTTCTTCCCTCCTTGGATAAACCACGCGATGGTCTGTAAAACCCCCCTCCTGACCAGACATGATTGATGAGTGTTCACTGAAAGATGAATAACATCTCATACTGGATCACTGTTTTATGCCCCCCCCCCCCAGCACTCCTTTGTTCTTCCTATTCTACTGGGAGAGGTGCTGGTGCAGCCTCACACCTACCCGCAGACCAAGCATGCGCTGGCAGCATTGGGAGTTGTGGGCTTTGCTTATTTATTGTGGTAAGTGCTGAATCAGCATTTCCTGCCTGCCCGTGACAAAAAAAAAAAAACCCTCACGGTGCACGGAAGTGGCACACGCAGCGCTGCAGATACCTCAGGTTTCTATCCGGTGTGTGCAGCTCGCACGTGTCGCCTGCCCGGACTCGTTTGTCGCACAGTGTCAGCGCTGCAGTTGACGATGCGAACAACTGGAGGGGCATAAAGTAACGCAGGCAAGGTTGAAAGTCCCCCAGTTTTGAAACAGAAAGCTTTGCACTCCTGGGGGTCCTCCAGTAGACCACTGTGTGAGCTGCAGGTAAACCTGGTGTGTGCAGTTTTAGGGGGAATTGCATGTTGCTTTTCATTTGAAGGCTATTGAATTGATGAAATGTGTGTTTCAAGTAAGGTTCGGGGTCCACAACCTTTCATACAGACAGTTTTGGGGTCTTTTGAGGTCTAGTTTACCATTGAGATACAACCTCCAGTGACATCATGGGAAACCCGGCTGCTTTAGTCCCCTCCTCCTCGTCCCCCGTTGGAATTTGAGTGCAACCTGTTGAGGACATTCTGTACAAACCACCAACACGCCGCGTGTCAGTTATCTGATTGTTTTTATTTTCACATTTATCAGCGTACAATCTGTTCCATTGAATGTTTCCATGAGCGATAAGACAGCGGAAGGCGTCCCTGATGGATCCGCCGACTCGAAATAAAATAAACCCTTCTGTCTCCTCCCCCAAACCAACGTGTTCTGCAGGATTATCTGGGTGTATGTGTCCGTGGGGATCTGGGTCTACCCCCTTCTCGGGCGCTTCAGCCGGGCCGGCCTGGTGGGCTTCTTCTGCTTTAACATGACGGTGGTGGCCTCGCTTTACCGACTCGGAGACCAGCTCAACCGCCTCCTCTGGACTAAGAAACACTGAGGGCTGGTTTGTAACGATGACGGGTTGATTCTTGGTCCTATTGAACTGTGCACTCCTTCTTTTGTCCGTTTTGTTCTACTCGGTGGAGGAACTTCACCTAGTTTAAGGAGCAGCAAAGCTGCCTTCCGTCGTGACGATGGCCGTAACTGATTTATTTAATGTAAAAACACAACAAAAGGGGTTCTGCGTTTCATATGATGCAATGTAACAGGAGCAACATTTATCTGTCTCATCAAAACATGCGGAATAAATGTTGTTCTGTCACCAGCTTTGTCAAACCTCCTTTGCTTTTACTATCTTGTGTCCAGAATGTCTTGATACACAGCCGCTGAACTTTGCAACACAGCACACTAATAAGGAAGTGATCGGGATCCCCGTTGAGCACCACGGCGTTCACCCAAACCGCCTTGGAACAGTCCTCTTTCTTTGCGAATGTCCTTTTTATGACTTCAGTCAAGTCTTCGTGCTTTTTTTTCCCACCGAGGATCTGCGAGTGTCGCTTGTAATCCCAAACACACGCAGTATTTCCTCCAGTGAGTGACTTTAGAAAAAGTCCCCGCAGATCTCCAGGGAGAGCAGTGCTTTTTTTTTTTCTTTTTGGTGTCCACCAAGTCACAGCGGGCAGACGAATTCAGGTTCCCCGCAGGTCTCTGTAGGCTTTCAGATGCTGCAGGTAGTTGGGATCAGCGTCCACTAATCCCACCGATAGGATCTTTGCCAGTAAATCCACATCTTCTTCAGTCAGGTCCCTCTGCTGAGGAAACGAAGGTCTGGTCAGATACGCCGTCCAAATTTAAGGGTCCGTTCCTGTCTCAGTGTTTCTCCTTGGATGGCCCAACTCACCTTTTTGTTGTTGGCAGAGAACTCGGTCAGCTGGGACTTCTGTGGTACTTTTGCCTGCAAGTAACCGAACAATATCTGATCATTGCTGTCAGTGTGTATGTGGGGGGGTCTTTTTCAGTCCAAATCACATTTTTGAACCATTGAACGTCCCTCCTTACACAATTAAAATCCATATCTCACCTCTTTGAGTCCCTTTGAAAAGAACACGATGACCAAAAGGAGACCAGCAACGATCTGCACACACAAAAAAAAAATCAAAAGCAAGTCAGTGCTGTAACAGTTACAGTCCTCATCAACGGAAACGTACACAGTTCAAGCTAAAGCAGCATATACAAGGTGTCTACTTACTCCCACTAAATGCAGCATGTTTGCTCCTCTCGGCTCTGTCCTGCTTTGTGCTCTGGTTTGTCCCTAATGTGAGCTAAATAAAGCCTCCACTCTGTGCAGTATGAGGCCACCGTGCGTAAGCCACAAGGGGAAAACTCCCCAGTAGAACCAGCACAACAGGACAGGTTGCATATTCGAGAGGCACCTGGTCGGCCACCAGAAAGATGGCAATCACGAGAGCCGGAGACAGTTACGTAAAAGTCTGAGTAAGAACAGGCGTTCTTTGGAAAGAGGGTGATCATTTCCATTGTGTGACAACGCTACTTCTGCGCCAAAACAATGCGTGTACGCAGTCACATCAGCACAACAACAGCTGTCAGTGGAACTGCTCATCATGTGTCACGATTTCAAGTCGTAATAACACCTGGAAAAAGAAGGTCAAACAAATCACCCTCTCTGCTGTTAGTCCACTTTTGAAATAATCAGGCTGCACCAAGTTAAGTAGCTGAACTGAGGCACATGCAGGCTCCTACAAATACACATTCTCGTCATTGATCTTTTCTATAAAGATCCCTGAAACATCTATTTGGCAACTTTACTTACTAATCAGGTGCAGATCAGACACATTTGGTCACATGAATAATAAAGTGTTGATTTTCTGATATGAATGAAAACAAGCATATTTAATTAAAAGTGGAATTGACGCGTCACAGTGAGGAAAGTGAATGTTTTTTCGACTTTTACTCAAAACTGTGAGTTGTTTACGGTATTTATTATTTATTTTTGCGATTATGTAGCATTTGGTTGGACATTAAAACAGCTTTTTCAATTTTTCTTTTTTTTGTTCTGGTGCCAAGGGTCCAATTTGAATAACATTCCAGCGCGACACCAACAGAACATGTTTCGGCCCAGCAGAGGACGCCAAAATTGTTCGAAGAACTCCAGTTTATTTGTCAGTCAGGTTCACTGAAAGTTGGAGGAAGGCAAGTTCCAACAGGGACTTTCCAGATCCCTCTCGGGAACTCTGACATGCAAAATAGTATTCCCGCCCCCCATATGAGAATGTTTAAAAGATAGATAGATAGATAGATAGATAGATAGATAGATAGATAGATAGATAGATAGAAAGAAAGATAGATGGATAGATA